>BSEG01000011.1:12932500-13487500 GCA_036245055.1 Diospyros kaki | reverse complement strand
TGTTTAGGACTATTGGGGTTGAACGTTCGCTACGATTTTTGCGATTTACGGTTTCTTAACGTCCCTAGAGCTCATTTAAGAGAAAAAATCGTTAGAGATTTACAGCCGCCTCCGGCTCTGACTCTTCGCAGTGTGCAGATCTTAAAAAAAAAAACGCACATCGCTTCCGAACTGGCCGGCGACTTCCGCTTCTGGCTTCGTACCGATTCCGAGAGGTCGCCCCTCCTCGTGGAAGTGGTATGGGACCGGTCCGTGGCTCCTAGATGAGGCCATAAATGAATAAAGGCAAAATTAGTGTGCGGGTGCGATCATACCAGCACTAATGCACCGGATCCCATCAGAACTCCGAAGTTAAGCGTGCATGGGCGAGAGCAGTACTAGGATGGGTGACCGCCTGGGAAGTACTCGTGTTGCACCCCTTTTTTGCTCCCTTTTAGTCCTCGCCGAGAAACCGGTAGGCGTCGGCATAACCGTATTCCCCAAAATTTCCTTTTGTTGAGGACTGTTGGGGTTGAACGTTCGCTACGATTTTTGCGGTTTACGGTTTCTTAACGTCCCTAGTGCTCATTTAAGAGCAAAAATCGTTAGAGATTTACAGCTGCCTCTGGCTCCGACTCTTCGCAGCATGCAGATCTTAAAAAAAAAAACGCACATCGCTTCCGAACTGGCCGGCGACTTCCGCTTCTGGCTTCTTACCGATTCCAAGAGGTCACCCCTCCTCATGGAAGTGGTATGGGAGCAGTCCGCGGCTCCCAGACGAGGCCATGAATGAATAAAGGCAAGCTTAGTGTGCGAGTGCGATCATACCTGCACTAATGCACCGGATGCGATCAGAACTCCGAAGTTAAGCATGCTTGGGCGAGAGCAGTACTAGGATGGGTGACCCCCTGGGAAGTCCTCGTGTTGCACCCCTTTTTTTGCTCCCTTTTAGTCCTCCCCGAGAAATCGGTAGGCGTCGGCGTAACCGTATTCCCCGAAGTTTCGTTTTGTTTAGGACTATTGGGGTTGAACGTTCGCTACGATTTTCGCGATTTACGGTTTCTTAACGTCCCCAGAGCTCATTTAAGAGCAAAAATCGTTAGAGATTTACAGCTGCCTCCGGCTCCGACTCTTCGCATCGTGCAGATCTTCAAAAAAAAAAAACGCACATCGCTTCCGAACTGGCCGGTGACTTCCGCTTCTGGCTTCTCACCGATTCTGAGCGGTCGCCCTTCCTCGTGGAAGTGGTATGGGAGCAGTCCACGGCTCCCAGACGAGGCCATGAATGAATAAAGGCAAGCTTAGTGTGCGAGTGCGATCATACCTGCACTAATGCACCGGATCCCATCAGAACTTTGAAGTTAAGCGTGCTTGGGTGAGAGCATTACTAGGATGGGTGACCCCCTGGGAATTCCTCGTCTTGCACCCCTTTTTTTGCTCCCTTTTAGTCCTCCCCGAGAAACCGGTAGGCGTCGGCATAACCGTATTCCCCAAAAATTCCTTTTGTTCAGGACTGTTGGGGTTGAACGTTCGCTACGATTTTTGCGATTTACGGTTTCTTAACGTCCCCAGAGCTCATTTAATAGCAAAAATCGTTAGAGATTTACAGCCGCCTCTGGCTCCGACTCTTCGCAGCGTGCAGATCTTAAAAAAAAAAAACGCACATCGCTTCCGAACTAGCCGACGACTTCCGCTTCTGGCTTCTTACCGATTCCGAGAGGCCGCCCCTCCTCGTGGAAGTGGTATGGGAGCGGTCTGCGGCTCCTAGAGGAGGCCATAAATGAATATAGGATAACTTAGTGTGCGGGTGCGATCATACCAACACTAACGCACCGAATCCTGATAGCATGCATATTTGTGCTATATTTTGGCATTTCACCTCAATCTTATTACACCATTTAAAGTAATTTTGCTGATCTTTCATTGTTTCCATTTTATTATACTTTAAATCATCCTTACACTATTTTCTATCTTATTACTCATTTAGGGAATATTGGAAGCAGTTGTAAAGGACTTGAAGTGGCAGATTTGGGCTGCATTTGGCCTGCTCAATTCTACCTGTTTTGGGCTGCTCGTTTTTGTTGTCTTGGGCTCATATCTGTTGGGCTAGGCTAGGCCCAACCCTATCCTTCCTAGCCTTTCGTTTCTTGGCCATGTATTTAAGGCCTCTTAGCACTTATTTCCACATTAGACAAAGAGGAGAAAAGAGAGGATATTCTGGCCGTTTTTTGTTGTTAGCATATTTCTGTGTTCTTCATTTTTGTTTTCCATTTTGTCTTCTTTGCAACGGCAATGAAAGGCTAGAACTATTGTAATCGGTGTGTAATCTTGAACCCATGTGGAATCTGAGTCCCGGATGAGCTACAAAAACCTGGTTTGTTTGTTTTAATTTTATTCATTTCCATTTGGTTTAGTTTGAGCAGATTTTGGAATGCATGAAGTTCATGGCAGGTTTGTGTGAATTTACATGGATTCATTTTCTGTTAAATGCTTAAGAGAATAGAGTGTTGTAGCCGGTTGGTAGAACATCTCGGAAATGAATATAATGTGCTTGAATGGTTGTTCTTGCATAGCTTCGGATGGGTTGAATAGAGAATGAATGGCTGCATTTTGTTTATAAGAGATTTCGGTATTCATTTTGTTGTTCCAATCATTCTAATCCTTGGACGGTTGTTGGGGATGCTTTGAGTTTGATATCCGGATATTAAAACCATCTAACAAACCAAGATATATAGGTTGGACAAGGAAGATTTCACAAGGGGACAAATACACAACTGGTTGCTCTCCATTTACTGATTTTCATCTATATTTGTGTTTTTGTTTTGTTACTTAATTTTCTGTCAAACCCCCCCCATAAACAAACTGTTGTGTTGCTTATATTGGTTCTCATTGTTGGTAGAAGAAGATAAGGCTCCTTGTGAGAGACGACCTAGGTTGTGATTTGCTGCAAACTAGAGAAGATAGATAATTAGTTCTGGAGTGGTTCGACAGCCGCTGGCCAGATCCCATCAGAACTCCAAAATTAAGCGTGCTTGGGCGAGAGCAGTACTAGGATGGGTGACCCCTGGGGAAGTCCTTGTGTTGCACCTCTTTTTTTGCTCCCTTTTAGTCCTCCGCGAGAAATCGGTAGGCGTCGGCGTAACCGTATTCCCCGAAATTTCCTTTTGTTCAGGACTGTTGCGGTTGAACGTTCGCTTCGAGTTTCGCGATTTACGGTTTCTTAACGTCCCCAAAGCTCATTTAAGAGCAAAAATCGTTAGAGATTTACATCCGCCTCCGGCTCCGACTCTTCGCATCGTGCAGATCTTAAAAAAAAAAAAACGAACAACGCTTCCGAACTGGCCGGCGACTTCCGCTTCTGGCTTCTCACCGATTCCGAGCGGTCGCCCTTCCTCGTGGAAGTGGTATGGGAGCGGTCTGCGGCTCGTAGATGATGCCATAAATCAATAAAGGCAAACTTAGTGTGCGGGTGCAATCATACCAGCACTAATGCAGCGGATCCCAGCAGAACTCCGAAGTTAAGCGTGCTTTGGCGAGAGCAGTACTAGGATGGGTGACCCACTGGGAAGTCCTCGTATTGCACCCCTTTTTTTGCTCCCTTTTAGTCCTCCTCGAGAAATCTGTA
The DNA here is from genome assembly GCA_036245055.1 of Diospyros kaki. Lineage (NCBI taxonomy): Eukaryota > Viridiplantae > Streptophyta > Magnoliopsida > Ericales > Ebenaceae > Diospyros > Diospyros kaki. Next base: position 13,483,896 of record BSEG01000011.1, on the reverse strand, counting down.
GGCGTCGGCGTAACCATATTCCCCGAAATTTCCTTTTGTTCAGGACTATTGGCGTTGATCGTTCGCTTCGAGTTTCGCGATTTACGGTTTCTTAACATCCCCAGAGCTCATTCAAGAGCAAAAATCGTTAGAGATTTACAGCCGCTTCCAGCTCCGACTCTTCGCATCGCGCAGATCTTAAAAAAAAAAAAACGAACAACGCTTCCGAACTGGCCGGCGACTTCCGCTTCTGGCTTCTCACCGATTCCGACCGGTCGCCCTTCCTCGTGGAAGTGGTATGGGAGCGGTCTGCGGCTCCTAGATGATGCCATAAATGAATAAAGGCAAACTTAGTGTGCGGGTGCGATCATACCAGCACTAATGCAGCGGATCCTAGCAGAACTCCGAAGTTAAGCGTGCTTGGGCGAGAGCAGTACAAGGGTGGGTGACCCCCTGGGAAGTCCTCGTGTTGCACCCCTTTTTTTGCTCCCTTTTAGTCCTCCCCGAGAAATCGATAGGTGTCGGAGTAACCGTATTCCCCGAAATTTCCTTTTGTTCGGGACTGTTTGGGTTGAATGTTCGCTGCTAGTTTCGCAATTTACGGTTTCTTAACGTCCCCAGAGCTCATTTGAGAGCAAAAATCGTTAGAGATTTACAGCCGCCTCCGGATCCGACTCTTCGCATCGTGCAAATCTTCAAAAAAAAAAAAACGCACATCGCTTCCGAACTGGCCGGCGACTTCCGCTTCTGGCTTCTCACCGATTCTAAACGGTTGCCCTTCCTCGTGGAAGTGGTATGGGAGCAGTCTGCGGCTCCTAGACGATGTCATAAATGAATAAAGGCAAGCTTACTGTGCGGGTGCGATCATACCAGCACTAATGCAGCGGATCCCATCAGAACTCCAATGTTAACCGTGCTTGGGCGAGAGCAGTACTAGAATGGGTGACCCCCTGGGAAGTCCTCGTGTTGCACCCCTTTTTTTGCTCCCTTTTAGTCCTCCCCGAGAAACCGGTAGGCGTCGGCATAACCGTATTCCCCGAAATTTCCTTTTGTTTAGGACTGTTGGGGTTGAACGTTCGCTACGATTTTTGCGATTTACAGTTTCTTAACGTCCCTAGAGCTTATTTAAGAGCAAAAATCGTTAGAGATTTACAGCCGCCACCGGCTCTGAATCTTCGCAGCGTGCAGATCTTAAAAAAAAAATGCTCATCCCTTCCGAACTGGCCGGCGACTTCCGCTTCTGGCTTCTTACTGATTCCGAGAGGTTGCCCCTCCTCGTGGAGTGGTATGGGAGCGGTCCGCGGCTCCTAGACGAGGCCATAAATGAATAAAGGCAAAATTAGTGTGCGGGTGCGATCATACCAGCACTAATGCACCGGATCCCATCAGAACTCCGAAGTTAAGCGTGCTTGGGCGAGACCAGTACTAGGATGGGTGACCTCCTGGGAAGTCCTCGTGTTGCACCCCTTTTTTTGCTCCCTTTTAGTCCTCCCCGAGAAACCGGTAGGCGTCGGGATAACCGTATTCCCTGAAATTTCCTTTTGTTCAGGACTGTTGGGGTTGAACGTTTGCTACGATTTTTGCGATTTACGGTTTCTTAACGTCCCTAGAGCTCATTTAAGAGAAAAAATCGTTAGAGATTTACAGCCGCCTCCGGCTCCGACTCTTCGTAGCGTGCAGATCTTAAAAAAAATAACGTACATCGCTTCCGAACTGGCCGACGACTTCCGCTTCTGGCTTCTTACCGATTCCGAGAGGTCGCCCCTCCTCGTGGAAGTGGTATGGGAGCGGTCCGCGGCTCCTAGATGATGCCATAAATGAATAAAGGCAAAATTAGTGTGCGGGTGCGATCATACCAGCACTAATGCAGCGGATCCCATCAGAACTCCGAAGTTAAGCGTGCTTGGGCGAGAGCAGTACTTGGATGGGTGACCCCCTGGGAAGTCCTCGTGTTGCACCCCTTTTTTTGCTCGCTTCTAGTCCTCCCTGAGAAACCGGTAGGCGTCGGCATAACCGTATTCCCCGTAATTTCCTTTTGTTCAGGAGTGTTGGAGTTGAACGTTCGCTACGATTTTTGCGATTTACGGTTTCTTAACGTCCCCAGAGCTGATTTAAGTGCAAAAATCGTTAGAGATTTACAGCCGCCTCCGGCTCTGAATCTTCGCAGCGTGCAGATCTTAAAAAAAAAAATGCACATCACCTCCGAACTGGCCGGCGACTTTCGCTTCTGGCTTCTTACCGATTCCGAGTGGTCGCCCCTCCTCGTGGCAGTGGTATGGGAGCGGTCCGCGGCTCCTAGACGAGGCCATAAATGAATAAAGGCAAAATTAGTGTGCGAGTACGATCATACCAGCACTAATGCAGTGGATCCCATCAGAACTCCGAAGTTAATCGTGCTTGGGCGAAAGCTGTACTAGGATGGGTGACCCCCTTGGAAGTCCTCGTGTTGCACCCCTTTTTTTCCTCCCTTTTAGTCCTCCCCGAGAAACCGGTAGGCGTCGGCATAACCGTATTCCCCAAAATTTCCTTTTGTTCAGGAGTGTTGGGGCTGAACGTTCGCTACGATTTTTGCGATTTACGGTTTCTTAACGTCCCCAGAGCTGATTTAAAAGCAAAAATCGTTAGAGATTTACAGCCGCCTCCGGCTCTGAATCTTAGCAGCGTGCAGATCTTAAAAAAAAATTGCACATCGCTTCCGAACTGGCCAGCGACTTCCGCTTCTGGCTTCTTACCGATTCCGAGAGGTCGCCCCTCCTCGTGGAAGTGGTATGGGAGCAGTCCGCGGCTCCTAGACGAGGCCATAAATGAATAAAGGCAAAATTAGTGTGCAGGTGCGATCATACCAGCACTAATGCACCGGATCCCATCAGAACTCCGAAGTTAAGCGTGCTTGGGCGAGAGCAGTACTAGGATGGGTGACCCCCTGGGAAGTCCTCGTGTTGCACCCCTTTTTTTGCTCCCTTTTAGTCCTCCCCGAGAAACCGGTAGGCGTCGGCATAACCGTATTCCCCGAAATTTCCTTTTGTTCAGGACTGTTGGGGTTGAACGTTCGCTACGATTTTTGCGATTTACGGTTTCTTAACGTCCGCAGAGCTCATTTAAGAGCAAGAATAGATAGAGATTTACAGCCGCCTCCGGCTCCGACTCTTCGCAGCGTGCAGATCTTAAAAAAAAGAACGCACATCGCTTCCGAAATGGCCGGCGACTTCCGCTTTTGGCTTCTTACCGATTCCGAGAGGTCGCCCCTCCTCGTGGAAGTGGTATTGGAGCAGTCCGCGGCTCCCAGACGAGGCCATGAATGAATAAAGGCAAGCTTAGTGTGCGAGTGCGATCATACCTGCACTAATGCACCGGATGCCATCAGAACTCCGAAGTTAAGCGTGCTTGGGCGAGAGTAGTACTAGGATGGGTGACCCCCTGGGAAGTCCTCGTGTTGCTCCCCTTTTTTGCTCCCTTTTAGTCCTTCCCGAGAAATCTGCAGGCGTCGGCGTAACCATATTCCCTGAAATTTCCTTTTGTTCAGGACTGTTGGGGCTGATCGTTGGCTTCGAGTTTCGCGATTTACGGTTTCTTAACATCCCGAGAGCTCATTCAAGAGCAAAAATCGTTAGAGATTTACAGCCGCCTCCGGCTCCGACTCTTCGCATTGCGCTGATCTTAAAAAAAAAAAAACGAACATCGCTTCCGAACTGGCCGGCGACTTCCGCTTCTGGCTTCTCACTGATTCCGAGCGGTCGTTCTTCCTCGTGGAAGTGGTATGGGAGCGGTCCGCAGCTCCTAGATGATGCCATAAATGAATAAAGGCAAACCTAGTGTGCGGGTGCGATCATACCAGCACTAAAGCAGCGGATCCCATCAGAACTCCGAAGTTAAGCGTGCTTGGGCGAGAGCAGTACAAGGATGGGTGACCCCCTGGGAAGTCCTCGTGTTGCACCCTTTTTTTTGCTCCCTTTTAGTCCTCCCCGAGAAATCGATAGGTGTCGGCGTAACCGTATTCCCCGAAATTTCCTTTTGTTCTGGACTGTTGGGGTTGAATGTTCGCTTCGAGTTTCGCGATTTACGGTTTCTTAACGTCCCCAGAGCTCATTCGAGAGCAAAAATCGTTAGAGATTTACAGCCGCCTCCGGCTCCGACTCTTCGCATCGTGCAGATCTTCAAAAAAAAAAAAACGCACATCGCTTCCGAACTGGCCGGCGACTTCCGCTTCTGGCTTCTCACCGATTCCGAGCGGTTGCCTTTCTTCGTGGAAGTGGTATGGGAGCGGTCCGCGGCTCCTACACGATGCCATAAATGAATAAAGGCAAGCTTAGTGTGCGAGTGCGATCATACCAGCACTAATGCAGCGGATCCCATCAGAACTCCGAAGTTAAGCGTGCTTGGGCGAGAGCAGTACTAGGATGGGTGACCCCTTGGGAAGTCCTTGTGTTGCACCCCTTTTTTTGCTCCCTTTTAGTACTCCCCGAGAAACCGGTAGGCGTCGGCATAATCGTATTCCCTGGAATTTCCTTTTGTTCAGGACTATTGGGGTTGAACGTTCGCTACGATTTTTGCGATTTACGGTTTTTTAACGTCCCCAGAACACATTTAATAGTAAAAATCGTTGGAGATTTACAGCCGCCTCCAGCTCCAACTCTTCGCAGCGTGCAGATCTTAAAAAAAAAAATGCACATCGCTTCCGAACTGGCCGGCGACTTCCGCTTCTGGCTTCTTACCGATTCCGAGAGGTCGCCCCTCCTCGTGGAAGTGGTATGGGAGCGGTCCGCGGCTCCTACATGATGCCATAAAAGAATAAAGGCAAAATTAGTGTGCGGGTGCGATCATACCAGCACTAATGCACCGGATGCCATCAGAACTCCAAAGTTAAGCGTGCTTGGGCGAGAGTAGTACTAGGATGGGTGACCCCCTTGGAAGTTCTCGTGTTGCACCCGTTTTTTTGCTCCCTTTTAGTCCTTCCCGAGAAACCGGTAGGCGTTGGCGTAACCGTATTCCCCGAAATTTCCTTTTGTTCGGGACTGTTGGGGTTGAATGTTCGCTTCGAGTTTTGCGATTTATGGTTTCTTAATGTCCCTAGAGCTCATTTAAGAGCAAAATTCGTTAGAGATTTACAGCCGCCTCCGGCTCCGACCCTTCGCAGCGTGCAGATCTTAAAAAAAATAACACACATCGCTTCCGAACTGGCCGGCGACTTCCGCTTCTAGCTTCTTACCGATTCCGAGAGGTCGCCCCTCCTCGTGGAAGTGGTATGGGAGCGGTCCGCGACTCCTAGATGATGCCATAAAAGAATAAAGGCAAAATTAGTGTGCGGGTGCGATCATACCAGCACTAATGCGGCGGATCCCATCAGAACTCCGAAGTTAAGCGTGCTTGGGCGAGGGCAGTACTAGGATGGGTGACCCCCGAGGAAGTCCTCGTGTTGCACCCCTTTTTTTGCTTCCTTTTAGTCCTCCCCGAGAAATCGGTAGGCGTCGGCATAACCGTATTCCCCAAAATTTCCTTTTGTTCAGGACTGTTGGGGTTGAACGTTCGCTACGATTTTTGCGATTTACGGTTTCTTAACGTCCCTAGAGCTTATTTAAGAGCAAAAATTGTTAGAGATTTACAGCCGCCACCGGCTCTGAATCTTCGCAGCGTGCAGATCTTAAAAAAAATAACGCACATCGCTTCCGAACTGGCCGGCGACTTCCGCTTCTGGCTTCTTACCGATTCTGAAAGGTCGCCCCTCCTCGTGGAAGTGGTATGGGAGCGGTTCGCGGCTCCTAGATGATGCCATAAATGAATAAAGGTAAAATTAGTGTGCGGGTGCGATCATACCATCACTAATGCAGCGGATCCCATCAGAACTCCGAAGTTAAGCGTGCTTGGGCGAGAGCAGTACTAGGATGGGTGACCCCTTGGGAAGTCCTCGTGTTGCACCCATTTTTTTCCTCCCTTTTAGTCCTCCCTGAGAAACCGGTAGGCGTCGGCATAACCGTATTCCCCGAAATTTCCTTTTGTTCAGGACTATTGGGGTTGAACGTTCGCTATGATTTTTGCGATATACGGTTTTTTAATGTCCCCAAAGCTCATTTAATAGTAACAATCGTTAGAGATTTACAGCCGCCTACGGCTCCAACTCTTCGCAGCGTGCAGATCTTAAAAAAAATAACGCACATCGCTTCCGAACTGGCCGACGACTTCCGCTTCTGGCTTCTTACCGATTCCGAGAGGTCGCCCCTCCTCGTGGAAGTGGTATGGGAGCAGTCCGCGGCTCCCAGACGAGGCCATGAATGAATAAAGGAAAGCTTAGTGTGCGAGTGCGATCATACCTGCACTAATGCACCGGATGCCATCAGAACTCCGAAGTTAAGCGTGCTTGGGCGAGAGTAGTACTAGGATGGGTGACCCCCTGGGAAGTCCTCGTGTTGCACCCCTTTTTTTGCTCCCTTTTAGTCCTTCTCGAGAAACCGGTAGGCGTCGGCGTAACCGTATTCCCCGAAGTTTCCTTTTGTATAGGACTGTTGGGGTTGAACGTTGGCCACGATTTCCGCGATTTACGATTTCTTAATGTCCCTATAGCTTATTTAAGAGCAAAATTCGTTAGAGATTTACAGCCGCCTCCGGCTCCGACCCTTCGCAGCGTGCAGATCTTAAAAAAAATATCGCACATCGCTTCCGAACTGGCCGGCGACTTCCGCTTCTAGCTTCTTACCGATTCCGAGAGGTCGCCCCTCCTCGTGGAAGTGGTATGGGAGCGGTCCGCGACTCCTAGATGATGCCATAAAAGAATAAAGGCAAAATTAGTGTGCGGGTGCGATCATACCAGCACTAATGCGGCGGATCCCATCAGAACTCCGAAGTTAAGCGTGCTTGGGCGAGGGCAGTACTAGGATGGGTGACCCCCGAGGAAGTCCTCGTGTTGCACCCCTTTTTTTGCTTCCTTTTAGTCCTCCCCGAGAAATCGGTAGGCGTCGGCATAACCGTATTCCCCAAAATTTCCTTTTGTTCAGGACTGTTGGGGTTGAACGTTCGCTACGATTTTTGCGATTTACGGTTTCTTAACGTCCCTAGAGCTTATTTAAGAGCAAAAATCGTTAGAGATTTACAGCCGCCACCGGCTCTGAATCTTCGCAGCGTGCAGATCTTAAAAAAAATAACGCACATCGCTTCCGAACTGGCCGGCGACTTCCGCTTCTGGCTTCTTACCGATTCTGAAAGGTCGCCCCTCCTCGTGGAAGTGGTATGGGAGCGGTTCGCGGCTCCTAGATGATGCCATAAATGAATAAAGGTAAAATTAGTGTGCGGGTGCGATCATACCATCACTAATGCAGCGGATCCCATCAGAACTCCGAAGTTAAGCGTGCTTGGGCGAGAGCAGTACTAGGATGGGTGACCCCCTTGGAAGTCCTCGTGTTGCACCACTTTTTTTGCTCCCTTTTAGTCCTCCCCGAGAAACCGGTAGGCGTCGGCATAACCGTATTCCCCGAAATTTCCTTTTGTTCAGGAGTGTTGGGGTTGAACGTTCGCTACGATTTTTGCGATTTACGGTTTGTTATCGTCCCTAGAGCTGATTTAAGAGGAAAAATCGTTAGACTTTACTACCGCCTCCGGCTCCGAATCTTCGCAACGTGCAGATCTTAGAAAAAAAATTGCACATCGCTTCCGAACTGGCCGGCGACTTCCACTTCTGGCTTCTTACCGATTCCGAGAGGTCGCCCCTCCTCGTGGAAGTGGTATGGGAGCGGTCCGCGGCTTCTAGACGAGGCCATAAATGAGTAAAGGCAAAATTAGTGTGCGGGTGCGATCATACCAGCACTAATGCACTGGATCCCATCAGAGCTCCGAAGTTAATCGTGCTTGGGCGAGAGCAGTACTAGGATGGGTGACCCCCTGGGAAGTCCTCGTGTTGCACCCCTTTTTTTGCTCCCTTTTAGTCCTCCCCGAGAAACCGATAGGCATCGGCATAATCGTATTCCCCGAAATTTCCTTTCGTTCAGGAGTGTTGGGGTTGAACGTTCGCTACGATTTTTTAGATTTACGGTTTCTTAACGTCCCCAGAGCTCATTTGAGAGAAAAAATCGTTAGAGATTTACAGCCGCCTCCGGCTCCGACTCTTCGCAGCGCGCAGATCTTCAAAAAAAAAAAAAACGCACATTGCTTCCGAACTGGCCGGCGACTTCCGCTTCTGGCTTCTCACCGATTCCGAGCGGTCGCCCTTCCTCGTGGAAGTGGTATAGGAGCGGTCCGCGGCTCCTAGACGATGCCATAAATGAATAAAGGCAAGCTTAGTGTGCGGGTGCGATCATACCAGCACTAATGCACCGAATCCCATCAGAACTCCGAAGTTAAGCGTGCTTGGGCGAGAGCAGTACTAGGATGGGTGACCCCTTGGGAAGTCCTCGTGTTGCACCCATTTTTTTCCTCCCTTTTAGTCCTCCCTGAGAAACCGGTAGGCGTCGGCATAACCGTATTCCCCGAAATTTCCTTTTGTTCAGGAATATTGGGGTTGAACGTTCGCTACGATTTTTGCGATATACGGTTTTTTAATGTCCCCAAAGCTCATTTAATAGTAACAATCGTTAGAGATTTACAGCCGCCTACGGCTCCAACTCTTCGCAGCGTGCAGATCTTAAAAAAAATAACGCACATCGCTTCCGAACTGGCCGACGACTTCCGCTTCTGGCTTCTTACCGATTCCGAGAGGTCGCCCCTCCTCGTGGAAGTGGTATGGGAGCAGTCCGCGGCTCCCAGACGAGGCCATGAATGAATAAAGGAAAGCTTAGTGTGCGAGTGCGATCATACCTGCACTAATGCACCGGATGCCATCAGAACTCCGAAGTTAAGCGTGCTTGGGCGAGAGTAGTACTAGGATGGGTGACCCCCTGGGAAGTCCTCGTGTTGCACCCCTTTTTTTGCTCCCTTTTAGTCCTTCTCGAGAAACCGGTAGGCGTCGGCGTAACCGTATTCCCCGAAGTTTCCTTTTGTTTAGGACTGTTGGGGTTGAACGTTGGCCACGATTTCCGCGATTTACGATTTCTTAATGTCCCTATAGCTTATTTAAGAGCAAAATTCGTTAGAGATTTACAGCTGCCTCCGGCTCCGACCCTTCGCAGCGTGCAGATCTTAAAAAAAATATCGCACATCGCTTCCGAACTGGCCGGCGACTTCCGCTTCTGGCTTCTTACCGATTCCGAGAGGTCGCCCCTCCTCGTGGAAGTGGTATGGGAGCGGTCCGCGGCTCCTAGATGATGCCATAAAAGAATAAAGGCAAAATTAGTGTGCGGGTGAGATCATACCAGCACTAATGTGGCGGATCCCATCAGAACTCCGAAGTTAAGCGTGCTTGGGCGAGGGCAGTACTAGGATGGGTGACCCCCTAGGAAGTCCTCCTGTTGCACCCCTTTTTTTGCTCCCTTTTAGTCCTGCTCGAGAAATCGGTAGGCGTCGGCATAACCGTATTGCCCAAAATTTCCTTTTGTTCAGGACTGTTGGGGTTGAACGTTCGCTACGATTTTTGCGATTTACGGTTTCTTAACGGCCCTAGACCTCATTTAAGAGAAAAAATCGTTAGAGATTTACAGCCGCCTCCGGCTCCGACTCTTCGCAGTGAGCAGATCTTAAAAAAAATAACGCACATCGCTTCCGAACTGGCCGGCGACTTCCGCTTCTGGCTTCTTACCGATTCCGAGAGGTCTCCTTTCCTCGTGGAAGTGGTATGGGAGCGGTCCGCGGCTCCTAGATGATGCCATAAATGAATAAAGGCAAAATTAGTGTGCGGGTGCGATCATACCATCACTAATGCAGCGGATCCCATCAGAACTCCGAAGTTAAGCGTGCTTGGGCGAGAGCAGTACTAGGATGGGTGACCCCCTGGGAAGTCCTCGTGTTGCACCCCTTTTTTTGCTCCCTTTTAGTCCTCCCCGAGAAATCGGTAGGCGTCGGCATAACCGTATTCCCCGAAATTTCCTTTTGTTCCGGACTGTTGGGGTTGAACGTTCGCTACGATTTTCGCGATTTACGGTTTCTTAACGTCCGCAGAGCTCATTTAAGAGCAAGAATCGATAGAGATTTACAGCCGCCTCTGGCTCCGACTCTTCGCAGCGTGCAGATCTTAAAAAAAAGAACGCACATCGCTTCCGAAATGGCCGGCGACTTCCGCTTTTGGCTTCTTACCGATTCCGAGAGGTCGCCCCTCCTCGTGGAAGTGGTATGGGAGCAGTCCGCGGCTCCCAGACGAGGCCATGAATGAATAAAGGCAAGCTTAGTGTGCGAGTGCGATCATACCTGCACTAATGCACCGGATGCCATCAGAACTCCGAAGTTAAGCGTGCTTGGGCGAGAGTAGTACTAGGATGGGTGACCCCCTGGGAAGTCCTCGTGTTGCTCCCCTTTTTTGCTCCCTTTTAGTCCTCCCCGAGAAACCAGTAGGCGTCGGCGTAACCATATTCCCCGAAATTTCCTTTTGTTCAGGACTGTTGGGGCTGATCGTTGGCTTCGAGTTTCGCGATTTACGGTTTCTTAACATCCCGAGAGCTCATTCAAGAGCAAAAATCGTTAGAGATTTACAGCCGCCTCCAGCTCCGACTCTTCGCATTGCGCAGATCTTAAAAAAAAAAAAAGAACATCGCTTCCGAACTGGCCGGCGACTTCTGCTTCTGGCTTCTCACTGATTCCGAGCGGTCGTTCTTCCTCGTGGAAGTGGTATGGGAGCGGTCCGCAGCTCCTAGATGATGCCATAAATGAATAAAGGCAAACCTAGTGTGCGGGTGCGATCATACCAGCACTAAAGCAGCGGATCCCATCAGAACTCCGAAGTTAAGCGTGCTTGGGCGAGAGCAGTACAAGGATGGGTGACCCCCTGGGAAGTCCTCGTGTTGCACCCTTTTTTTTCCTCCCTTTTAGTCCTCCCCGAGAAATCGATAGGTGTCAGCGTAACCGTATTCCCCGAAATTTCCTTTTGTTCGGGACTGTTGGGGTTGAATGTTCGCTTCGAGTTTCACGATTTACGGTTTCTTAACGTCCCCAGAGCTCATTCGAGAGCAAAAACCGTTAGAGATTTACAGCCGCCTCCGGCTCCGACTCTTCGCATCGTGCAGATCTTCAAAAAAAAAAAAACGCACATCGCTTCCGAACTGGCCAGCGACTTCCGCTTCTGGCTTCTCACCGATTCCGAGCGGTTGCCTTTCCTCGTGGAAGTGGTATGGGAGCGGTCCGCGGCTCCTACACGATGCCATAAATGAATAAAGGCAAGCTTAGTGTGCGAGTGCGATCATACCAGCACTAATGTAGCGGATCCCATCAGAACTCCGAAGTTAAGCGTGCTTGGGCGAGAGCAGTACTAGGATGGGTGACCCCTTGGGAAGTCCTTGTGTTGCACCCCTTTTTTTGCTCCCTTTTAGTCCTCCCCGAGAAACCGGTAGGCGTCGGCATAACCGTATTCCCTGAAATTTCCTTTTGTTCAGGACTATTGGGGTTGAACGTTCGCTACGATTTTTGCGATTTACGGTTTTTTAACGTCTCCAGAACACATTTAATAGTAAAAATCGTTGGAGATTTACAGCCGCCTCTAGCTCCAACTCTTCGCAGCGTGCAGATCTTAAAAAAAAAAATGCACATCGCTTCCGAACTGGCCGGCGACTTCCGCTTCTGGCTTCTTACCGATTCCGAGAGGTCGCCCCTCCTCGTGGAAGTGGTATGGGAGCGGTCCGCGGCTCCTACATGATGCCATAAAAGAATAAAGGCAAAATTAGTGTGCGGGTGCGATCATACCAGCACTAATGCACCGGATGCCATCAGAACTCCAAAGTTAAGCGTGCTTGGGCGAGAGTAGTACTAGGATGGGTGACCCCCTTGGAAGTCCTCGTGTTGCACCCCTTTTTTTGCTCCCTTTTAGTCCTTCCCGAGAAACCGGTAGGCGTTGGCGTAACCGTATTCCCCGAAATTTCCTTTTGTTCGGGACTGTTGGGGTTGAATGTTCGCTTCGAGTTTTGCGATTTATGGTTTCTTAATGTCCCTAGAGCTCATTTAAGAGCAAAATTCGTTAGAGATTTACAACCGCCTCCGGCTCCGACCCTTCGCAGCGTGCAGATCTTAAAAAAAATAACACACATCGCTTCCGAACTGGCCGGCGACTTCCGCTTCTAGCTTCTTACCGATTCCGAGAGGTCGCCCCTCCTCGTGGAAGTGGTATGGGAGCGGTCCGCGACTCCTAGATGATGCCATAAAAGAATAAAGGCAAAATTAGTGTGCGGGTGCGATCATACCAGCACTAATGCGGCGGATCCCATCAGAACTCCGAAGTTAAGCGTGCTTGGGCGAGGGCAGTACTAGGATGGGTGACCCCCGACGAAGTCCTCGTGTTGCACCCCTTTTTTTGCTTCCTTTTAGTCCTCCCCGAGAAATCGGTAGGCGTCGGCATAACCGTATTCCCCAAAATTTCCTTTTGTTCAGGACTGTTGGGGTTGAACGTTCGCTACGATTTTTGCGATTTACGGTTTCTTAACGTCCCTAGAGCTCATTTAAGAGCAAAAATCATTAGAGATTTACAGCCACCTCCGGCTCCGACTCTTCGCAGCGTGCAGATCTTAAAAAAAATAACGCACATCGCTTCCGAACTGGCCGGCGACTTCCGCTTCTGGCTTCTTACCGATTCTGAGAGGTCGCCCCTCCTCGTGGAAGTGGTATGGGAGCGGTTCGCGGCTCCTAGATGATGCCTTAAATGAATAAAGGCAAAATTAGTGTGCGGGTGCGATCATACCATCACTAATGCAGCGGATCCCATCAGAACTCCGAAGTTAAGCGTGCTTGGGCGAGAGCAGTACTATGATGGGTGACCCCCTTGGAAGTCCTCGTGTTGCACCCCTTTTTTTGCTCCCTTTTAGTCCTCCCCGAGAAACCGTTAGGCGTCGGCATAACCGTATTCCCCGAAATTTCCTTTTGTTCAGGAGTGTTGGGGTTGAACGTTCGCTACGATTTTTGCGATTTACGGTTTGTTATCGTCCCCAGAGCTGATTTAAGAGGAAAAATCGTTAGACTTTACTACCGCCTCCGGCTCCGAATCTTCGCAGCGTGCAGATCTTAGAAAAAAAATTGCACATCGCTTCCGAACTGGCCGGCGACTTCCACTTCTGGCTTCTTACCGATTCCGAGAGGTCGCCCCTCCTCGTGGAAGTGGTATGGGAGCGGTCCGCGGCTTCTAGACGAGGCCGTAAATGAGTAAAGGCAAAATTAGTGTGCGGGTGTGATCATACCAGCACTAATGCACCGGATCCCATCAGAGCTCCGAAGTTAATCGTGCTTGGGCGAGAGCAGTACTAGGATGGGTGACCCCTTGGGAAGTCCTCGTGTTGCACCCCTTTTTTTGCTCCCTTTTAGTCCTCCCCGAGAAACCGATAGGCATCGGCATAATCGTATTCCCCGAAATTTCCTTTCGTTCAGGAGTGTTGGGGTTGAACGTTCGCTACGATTTTTTAGATTTACGGTTTCTTAACGTCCCCAGAGCTCATTTGAGAGAAAAAATCGTTAGAGATTTACAGCCGCCTCCGGCTCCGACTCTTCGCAGCGCGCAGATCTTCAAAAAAAAAAAAAACGCACATTGCTTCCGAACTGGCCGGCGACTTCCGCTTCTGGCTTCTCACCGATTCCGAGCGGTCGCCCTTCCTCGTGGAAGTGGTATAGGAGCGGTCCGCGGCTCCTAGACGATGCCATAAATGAATAAAGGCAAGCTTAGTGTGCGGGTGCGATCATACCAGCACTAATGCACCGAATCCCATCAGAACTCCGAAGTTAAGCATGCTTGGGCGAGAGCAGTACTAGGATGGGTGACCCCTTGGGAAGTCCTCGTGTTGCACCCATTTTTTTGCTCCCTTTTAGTCCTCCCTGAGAAACCGGTAGGCGTCGGCATAACCGTATTCCCCGAAATTTCCTTTTGTTCAGGACTATTGGGGTTGAACGTTCGCTACGATTTTTGCGATATACGGTTTTTTAATGTCCCCAAAGCTCATTTAATAGTAACAATCGTTAGAGATTTACAGCCGCCTACGGCTCCAACTCTTCGCAGCGTGCAGATCTTAAAAAAAATAACGCACATCGCTTCCGAACTGGCCGACGACTTCCGCTTCTGGCTTCTTACCGATTCCGAGAGGTCGCCCCTCCTCGTGGAAGTGGTATGGGAGCAGTCCGCGGCTCCCAGACGAGGCCATGAATGAATAAAGGAAAGCTTAGTGTGCGAGTGCGATCATACCTGCACTAATGCACCGGATGCCATCAGAACTCCGAAGTTAAGCGTGCTTGGGCGAGAGTAGTACTAGGATGGGTGACCCCCTGGGAAGTCCTCGTGTTGCACCCCTTTTTTTGCTCCCTTTTAGTCCTTCTCGAGAAACCGGTAGGCGTCGGCGTAACCGTATTCCCCGAAGTTTCCTTTTGTTTAGGACTGTTGGGGTTGAACGTTGGCCACGATTTCCGCGATTTACGATTTCTTAATGTCCCTATAGCTCATTTAAGAGCAAAATTCGTTAGAGATTTACAGCCGCCTCCGGCTCCGACCCTTCGCAGCGTGCAAATCTTAAAAAAAATATCGCACATCGCTTCCGAACTGGCCGGCGACTTCCGCTTCTGGCTTCTTACCGATTCCGAGAGGTCGCCCCTCCTCGTGGAAGTGGTATGGGACCGGTCCGCGGCTCCTAGATGATGCCATAAAAGAATAAAGGCAAAATTAGTGTGCGGGTGAGATCATACCAGCACTAATGTGGCGGATCCCATCAGAACTCCGAAGTTAAGCGTGCTTGGGCGAGGGCAGTACTAGGATGGGTGACCCCCTAGGAAGTCCTCCTGTTGTACCCCTTTTTTTGCTCCCTTTTAGTCCTGCCCGAGAAATCGGTAGGCGTCGGCATAACCGTATTCCCCAAAATTTCCTTTTGTTCAGGACTGTTGGGGTTGAACGTTCGCTACGATTTTTGCGATTTACGGTTTCTTAACGGCCCTAGACCTCATTTAAGAGAAAAAATCGTTAGAGATTTACAGCCGCCTCTGGCTCCGACTCTTCGCAGCGAGCAGATCTTAAAAAAAATAACGCACATCGCTTCCGAACTGGCCGGCGACTTCCGCTTCTGGCTTCTTACCGATTCCGAGAGGTCTCCTTTCCTCGTGGAAGTGGTATGGGAGCGGTCCGCGGCTCCTAGATGATGCCATAAATGAATAAAGGCAAAATTAGTGTGCGGGTGCGATCATACCATCACTAATGCAGCGGATCCCATCAGAACTCCGAAGTTAAGCGTGCTTGGGCGAGAGCAGTACTAGGATGGGTGACCCCTGGGAAGTCCTCGTGTTGCACCCCTTTTTTTGCTCCCTTTTAGTCCTCCCCGAGAAATCGGTAGGCGTCGGCATAACCGTATTCCCCGAAATTTCCTTTTGTTCAGGACTGTTGGGGTTGAACGTTCGCTACGATTTTTGCGATTTACGGTTTCTTAACGTCCGCAGAGCTCATTTAAGAGCAAGAATCGATAGAGATTTACAGCCGCCTCCGGCTCCGACTCTTCGCAGCGTGCAGATCTTAAAAAAAAGAACGCACATCGCTTCCGAAATGGTCGGCGACTTCCGCTTTTGGCTTCTTACCGATTCCGAGAGGTCGCCCCTCCTCGTGGAAGTGGTATGGGAGCAGTCCGCGGCTCCCAGACGAGGCCATGAATGAATAAAGGCAAGCTTAGTGTGCGAGTGCGATCATACCTGCACTAATGCACCGGATGCCATCAGAACTCCGAAGTTAAGCGTGCTTGGGCGAGAGTAGTACTAGGATGGGTGACCCCCTGGGAAGTCCTCGTGTTGTACCCCTTTTTTGCTCCCTTTTAGTCCTTCCCGAGAAATCTGTAGGCGTCGGCGTAACCATATTCCCTGAAATTTCCTTTTGTTCAGGACTGTTGGGGTTGATCGTTCGCTTCGAGTTTCGCGATTTACGGTTTCTTAACATCCCCAGAGCTCATTCAAGAGCAAAAATCGTTAGAGATTTACAGCCGCCTCCGGCTCCGACTCTTCGCATTGCGCAGATCTTAAAAAAAAAAAAACGAACATCGCTTCCGAACTGGCCGGCGACTTCCGCTTCTGGCTTCTCACTGATTCCGAGCGGTTGCCCTTCCTCGTGGAAGTGGTATGGGAGCGGTCCGCGGCTCCTAGACGATGCCATAAATGAATAAAGGCAAACCTAGTGTGCGGGTGCGATCATACCAGCACTAAAGCAGCGGATCCCATCAGAACTCCGAAGTTAAGCGTGCTTGGGCGAGAGCAGTACAAGGATGGGTGACCCCCTGGGAAGTCCTCGTGTTGCACCCTTTTTTTTGCTCCCTTTTAGTCCTCCCCGAGAAATCGATAGGTGTCGGCGTAACCGTATTCCCCGAAATTTCCTTTTGTTCGGGACTGTTGGGGTTGAATGTTCGCTTCGAGTTTCGCGATTTACGGTTTCTTAACGTCCCCAGAGCTCATTTGAGAGCAAAAATCGTTAGAGATTTACAGCCGCCTCCGGCTCCGACTCTTCGCATCGTGCAGATCTTCAAAAAAAAAAAAACGCACATCACTTCCGAACTGGCCGGCGACTTCCGCTTCTGGCTTCTCACCGATTCCGAGCGGTTGCCCTTCCTCGTGGAAGTAGTATGGGAGCGGTCCGCGGCTCCTAGACGATGCCATAAATGAATAAAGGCAAGCTTAGTGTGCGAGTGCGATCATACCAGCACTAATGCAGCGGATCCCATCAGAACTTCGAAGTTAAGCGTGCTTGGGCGAGAGCAGTACTAGGATGGGTGACCCCTTGGGAAGTCCTCGTGTTGCACCCCTTTTTTTGCTCCCTTTTAGTCCTCCCCGAGAAATCGGTAAGCGTCGGCATAACCGTATTCCCTGAAATTTCCTTTTGTTCAGGACTATTGGGGTCGAACGTTCACTACGATTTTTGCGATTTACGATTTTTTAACGTCCCCAGAACACATTTAATAGTAAAAATAGTTAGAGATTTACAGCCGCCTCCAGGTCCAACCCTTCGCAGCGTGCAGATCTTAAAAAAAATAACACACATCGCTTCCGAACTGGCCGGCGACTTCCGCTTCTAGCTTCTTACCGATTCCGAGAGGTCGCCCCTCCTCGTGGAAGTGGTATGGGAGCGGTCCGCGACTCCTAGATGATGCCATAAAAGAATAAAGGCAAAATTAGTGTGCGGGTGCGATCATACCAGCACTAATGCGGCGGATCCCATCAGAACTCCGAAGTTAAGCGTGCTTGGGCGAGGGCAGTACTAGGATGGGTGACCCCCGAGGAAGTCCTCGTGTTGCACCCCTTTTTTTGCTCCCTTTTAGTCCTCCCCGAGAAATCGGTAGGCGTCGGCATAACCGTATTCCCCAAAATTTCCTTTTGTTCAGGACTGTTGGGGTTGAACGTTCGCTACGATTTTTGCGATTTACGGTTTCTTAACGTCCCTAGAGCTCATTTAAGAGCAAAAATCATTAGAGATTTACAGCCACCTCCGGCTCTGACTCTTCGCAGCGTGCAGATCTTAAAAAAAATAACGCACATCGCTTCCGAACTGGCCGACGACTTCCGCTTCTGGCTTCTTACCGATTCCGAGAGGTCGCCCCTCCTCGTGGAAGTGGTATGGGAGCGGTTCGCGGCTCCTAGATGATGCCATAAATGAATAAAGGAAAAATTAGTGTGCGGGTGCGATCATACCATCACAAATGCAGCGGATCCCATCAGAACTCCGAAGTTAAGCGTGCTTGGGCGAGAGCAGTACTATGATGGGTGACCCCCTTGGAAGTCCTCATGTTGCACCCCTTTTTTTGCTCCCATTTAGTCCTCCCCGAGAAACCGGTAGGCGTCGGCATAACCGTATTCCCCGAAATTTCCTTTTGTTCAGGAGTGTTGGGGTTGAACGTTCGCTACGATTTTTGCGATTTACGGTTTGTTATCGTCCCCAGAGCTGATTTAAGAGGAAAAATCGTTAGACTTTACTACCGCCTCCGGCCCTGAATCTTCGCAGCGTGCAGATCTTAGAAAAAAAATTGCACATCGCTTCCGAACTGGCCGACGACTTCCGCTTCTGGCTTCTTACCGATTCCGAGAGGTCGCCCCTCCTCGTGGAAGTGGTATGGGAGCGGTCCGCGGCTCCCAGACGAGGCCATAAATGAGTAAAGGCAAAATTAGTGTGCGGGTGCGATCATACCAGCACTAATGCACCAGATCCCATCAGAGCTCCGATGTTAATCGTGCTTGGGCGAGAGCAGTACTAGGATGGGTGACCCCCTGGGAAGTCCTCGTGTTACACCCATTTTTTTGCTCCCTTTTAGTCCTCCCCGAGAAACCGATAGGCGTCGGCATAACCGTATTCCCCGAAATTTCCTTTCGTTCAAGAGTGTTGGGGTTGAACGTTCGCTACGATTTTTTAGATTTACGGTTTCTTAACGTCCCCAGAGCTCATTTGAGAGAAAAAATCGTTAGAGAATTACAGCCGCCTCCGGCTCCGACTCTTCGCAGCGCGCAGATCTTCAAAAAAAAAAAAAACGCACATTGCTTCCGAACTGGCCGGCGACTTCCGCTTCTGGCTTATCACCAATTCCGAGCGGTCGCCCTTCCTCGTGGAAGTGGTATAGGAGCGGTCCGCGGCTCCTAGACGATGCCATAAATCAATAAAGGCAAGCTTAGTGTGCGGGTGCGATCATACCAGCACTAATGCACCGGATCCCATCAGAACTCCGAAGTTAAGCGTGCTTGGGCGAGAGCAGTACTAGGATGGGTGACCCCTTGGGAAGTCCTCATGTTGCACCCCTTTTTTTGCTCCCTTTTAGTCCTCCCCGAGAAACCGGTAGGCGTCGGCATAACCGTATTCCCCGAAATTTCCTTTTGTTCAGGACTATTGGGGTTGAACGTTCGCTACGATTTTTGCGATATACGGTTTTTTAACGTCCCCAAAGCTCATTTAATAGTAACAATCGTTAGAGATTTACAGCCGCCTACGGCTCCAACTCTTCGCAGCGTGCAGATCTTAAAAAAAATAACGCACATCGTTTCCGAACTGGCCGACGACTTCCGCTTCTGGCTTCTTACCGATTCCGAAAGGTCGCCCCTCCTCCTGGAAGTGGTATGGGAGCGGTCCGCGGCTCCTAGATGATGCCATAAATGAATAAAGGCAAAATTAGTGTGCGAGTGCGATCATACCAGCACTAATGCAGCGGATCCCATCAGAACTCCGAAGTTAAGCGTGCTTGGGCGAGGGCAGTACTAGGATGGGTGACCCCCTAGGAAGTCCTGGTGTTGCACCCCTTTTTTTGCTCCCTTTTAGTCCTCCCCGAGAAACCGGTAGGCGTCGGCATAACCGTATTCCCCGAAATTTCCTTTTGTTCAGGACTATTGGGGTTGAACGTTCGCTACGATTTTTGCGATATACGGTTTTTTAACGTCCCCAGAGCTCATTTAATAGTAAAAATCGTTAGAGATTTACAGCCGCCTCCGGCTCCAACTCTTCGCAGCGTGCAGATCTTAAAAAAAAAATGCACATCGCTTCTGAACTGGCCAGCGACTTCCGCTTCTGGCTTCTTACCGATTCCGAGAGGTCGCCCCTCCTCGTGGAAGTGGTATGGGAGCAGTCCGCGGCTCCCAGACGAGGCCATGAATGAATAAAGGAAAGCTTAGTGTGCGAGTGCGATCATACCTGCACTAATGCACCGGATGCCATCAGAACTCCGAAGTTAAGCGTGCTTGGGCGAGAGTAGTACTAGGATGGGTGACCCCTTGGGAAGTCCTCGTGTTGCACCCCTTTTTTTGCTCCCTTTTAGTCCTTCTCGAGAAACCGGTAGGCGTCGGCGTAACCGTATTCCCCGAAGTTTCCTTTTGTTTAGGTCTGTTGGGGTTGAACGTTGGCCACGATTTCCGCGATTTACGGTTTCTTAATGTCCCTATAGCTCATTTAAGGGCAAAATTCGTTAGAGATTTACAGCCGCCTCCGGCTTCGACCCTTCGCAGCGTGCAGATCTTAAAAAAAATAACGCACATCGCTTCCGAACTGGCCGGCGACTTCCGCTTCTGGCTTCTTACCGATTCGGAGAGGTCGTCCCTCCTCGTGGAAGTGGTATAGGAGCGGTCCGCGGCTCCTAGATGATGCCATAAAAGAATAAAGGCAAAATTAGTGTGCGGGTGAGATCATACCAGCACTAATGCGGCGGATCCCATCAGAACTCCGAAGTTAAGCGTGCTTGGGCGAGGGCAGTACTAGGATGGGTGACCCCCTAGGAAGTCCTCCTGTTGCACCCCTTTTTTTGCTCCCTTTTAGTCCTGCCCGAGAAATCGGTAGGTGTCGGCATAACCGTATTCCCCAAAATTTCCTTTTGTTCAGGACTGTTGGGGTTGAACGTTCGCTACGATTTTTGCGATTTACGGTTTCTTAACGTCCCTAGAGCTCATTTAAGAGAAAAAATCGTTAGAGATTTACAGCCGCCTCCGGCTCCGACTCTTCGCAGCGAGCAGATCTTAAAAAAAATAACGCACATCGCTTCCGAACTGGCCGGCGACTTCCGCTTCTGGCTTCTTACCGATTCCGAGAGGTCGCCTTTCCTCGTGGAAGTGGTATGGGAGCGGTCCGCGGCTCCTAGATGATGCCATAAATGAATAAAGGCAAAATTAGTGTGCGGGTGCGATCATACCATCACTAATGCAGCGGATCCCATCAGAACTCCGAAGTTAAGCGTGCTTGGGCGAGAGCAGTACTATGATGGGTGACCCCCTTGGAAGTCCTCGTGTTGCACCCCTTTTTTTGCTCCCATTTAGTCCTCCCCGAGAAACCGGTAGGCGTCGGCATAACCGTATTCCCCGAAATTTCCTTTTGTTCAGGAGTGTTGGGGTTGAACGTTCGCTACGATTTTTGTGATTTACGGTTTCTTAACGTCCCTAGAGCTCATTTAAGAGCAAAAATCATTAGAGATTTACAGCCACCTCCGGCTCTGACTCTTCGCAGCGTGCAGATCTTAAAAAAAATAACGCACATCGCTTCCGAACTGGCCGACGACTTCCGCTTCTGGCTTCTTACCGATTCCGAGAGGTCGCCCCTCCTCGTGGAAGTGGTATGGGAGCGGTTCGCGGCTCCTAGATGATGCCATAAATGAATAAAGGAAAAATTAGTGTGCGGGTGCGATCATACCATCACAAATGCAGCGGATCCCATCAGAACTCCGAAGTTAAGCGTGCTTGGGCGAGAGCAGTACTATGATGGGTGACCCCCTTGGAAGTCCTCGTGTTGCACCCCTTTTTTTGCTCCCATTTAGTCCTCCCCGAGAAACCGGTAGGCGTCGGCATAACCGTATTCCCCGAAATTTCCTTTTGTTCAGGAGTGTTGGGGTTGAACGTTCGCTACGATTTTTGCGATTTACGGTTTGTTATCGTCCCCAGAGCTGATTTAAGAGGAAAAATCGTTAGACTTTACTACCGCCTCCGGCCCTGAATCTTCGCAGCGTGCAGATCTTAGAAAAAAAATTGCACATCGCTTCCGAACTGGCCGACGACTTCCGCTTCTGGCTTCTTACCGATTCCGAGAGGTCGCCCCTCCTCGTGGAAGTGGTATGGGAGCGGTCCGCGGCTCCCAGACGAGGCCATAAATGAGTAAAGGCAAAATTAGTGTGCGGGTGCGATCATACCAGCACTAATGCACCAGATCCCATCAGAGCTCCGATGTTAATCGTGCTTGGGCGAGAGCAGTACTAGGATGGGTGACCCCCTGGGAAGTCCTCGTGTTACACCCATTTTTTTGCTCCCTTTTAGTCCTCCCCGAGAAACCGATAGGCGTCGGCATAACCGTATTCCCCGAAATTTCCTTTCGTTCAAGAGTGTTGGGGTTGAACGTTCGCTACGATTTTTTAGATTTACGGTTTCTTAACGTCCCCAGAGCTCATTTGAGAGAAAAAATCGTTAGAGAATTACAGCCGCCTCCGGCTCCGACTCTTCGCAGCGCGCAGATCTTCAAAAAAAAAAAAAACGCACATTGCTTCCGAACTGGCCGGCGACTTCCGCTTCTGGCTTATCACCAATTCCGAGCGGTCGCCCTTCCTCGTGGAAGTGGTATAGGAGCGGTCCGCGGCTCCTAGACGATGCCATAAATCAATAAAGGCAAGCTTAGTGTGCGGGTGCGATCATACCAGCACTAATGCACCGGATCCCATCAGAACTCCGAAGTTAAGCGTGCTTGGGCGAGAGCAGTACTAGGATGGGTGACCCCTTGGGAAGTCCTCATGTTGCACCCCTTTTTTTGCTCCCTTTTAGTCCTCCCCGAGAAACCGGTAGGCGTCGGCATAACCGTATTCCCCGAAATTTCCTTTTGTTCAGGACTATTGGGGTTGAACGTTCGCTACGATTTTTGCGATATACGGTTTTTTAACGTCCCCAAAGCTCATTTAATAGTAACAATCGTTAGAGATTTACAGCCGCCTACGGCTCCAACTCTTCGCAGCGTGCAGATCTTAAAAAAAATAACGCACATCGTTTCCGAACTGGCCGACGACTTCCGCTTCTGGCTTCTTACCGATTCCGAGAGGTCGCCCCTCCTCCTGGAAGTGGTATGGGAGCGGTCCGCGGCTCCTAGATGATGCCATAAATGAATAAAGGCAAAATTAGTGTGCGAGTGCGATCATACCAGCACTAATGCAGCGGATCCCATCAGAACTCCGAAGTTAAGCGTGCTTGGGCGAGGACAGTACTAGGATGGGTGACCCCCTAGGAAGTCCTGGTGTTGCACCCCTTTTTTTGCTCCCTTTTAGTCCTCCCCGAGAAACCGGTAGGCGTCGGCATAACCGTATTCCCCGAAATTTCCTTTTGTTCAGGACTATTGGGGTTGAACGTTCGCTACGATTTTTGCGATATACGGTTTTTTAACGTCCCCAGAGCTCATTTAATAGTAAAAATCGTTAGAGATTTACAGCCGCCTCCGGCTCCAACTCTTCGCAGCGTGCAGATCTTAAAAAAAAAATGCACATCGCTTCTGAACTGGCCAGCGACTTCCGCTTCTGGCTTCTTACCGATTCCGAGAGGTCGCCCCTCCTCGTGGAAGTGGTATGGGAGCAGTCCGCGGCTCCCAGACGAGGCCATGAATGAATAAAGGAAAGCTTAGTGTGCGAGTGCGATCATACCTGCACTAATGCACCGGATGCCATCAGAACTCCGAAGTTAAGCGTGCTTGGGCGAGAGTAGTACTAGGATGGGTGACCCCTTGGGAAGTCCTCGTGTTGCACCCCTTTTTTTGCTCCCTTTTAGTCCTTCTCGAGAAACCGGTAGGCGTCGGCGTAACCGTATTCCCCGAAGTTTCCTTTTGTTTAGGTCTGTTGGGGTTGAACGTTGGCCACGATTTCCGCGATTTACGGTTTCTTAATGTCCCTATAGCTCATTTAAGGGCAAAATTCGTTAGAGATTTACAGCCGCCTCCGGCTTCGACCCTTCGCAGCGTGCAGATCTTAAAAAAAATAACGCACATCGCTTCCGAACTGGCCGGCGACTTCCGCTTCTGGCTTCTTACCGATTCGGAGAGGTCGTCCCTCCACGTGGAAGTGGTATAGGAGCGGTCCGCGGCTCCTAGATGATGCCATAAAAGAATAAAGGCAAAATTAGTGTGCGGGTGAGATCATACCAGCACTAATGCGGCGGATCCCATCAGAACTCCGAAGTTAAGCGTGCTTGGGCGAGGGCAGTACTAGGATGGGTGACCCCCTAGGAAGTCCTCCTGTTGCACCCCTTTTTTTGCTCCCTTTTAGTCCTGCCCGAGAAATCGGTAGGTGTCGGCATAACCGTATTCCCCAAAATTTCCTTTTGTTCAGGACTGTTGGGGTTGAACGTTCGCTACGATTTTTGCGATTTACGGTTTCTTAACGTCCCTAGAGCTCATTTAAGAGAAAAAATCGTTAGAGATTTACAGCCGCCTCCGGCTCCGACTCTTCGCAGCGAGCAGATCTTAAAAAAAATAACGCACATCGCTTCCGAACTGGCCGGCGACTTCCGCTTCTGGATTCTTACCGATTCCGAGAGGTCGCCTTTCCTCGTGGAAGTGGTATGGGAGCGGTCCGCGGCTCCTAGATGATGCCATAAATGAATAAAGGCAAAATTAGTGTGCGGGTGCGATCATACCATCACTAATGCAGCGGATCCCATCAGAACTCCGAAGTTAAGCGTGCCTGGGCGAGAGCAGTACTAGGATGGGTGACCCCCTTGGAAGTCCTCGTGTTGCACCCCTTTTTTTGCTCCCTTTTAGTCCTCCCCGAGAAACCGGTAGGCGTCGGCATAACCGTATTCCCCGAAATTTCCTTTCGTTCTGGAGTGTTGGGGTTGAACGTTAGCTACGATTTTTTCGATTTACGGTTTCTTAACGTCCCCAGAGCTGATTTGAGAGCAAAAATCGTTAGAGATTTACAGCCGCCTCCAGCTCCGACCCTTCGCAGCGCACAGATCTTCAAAAAAAAAAATAACGCATATCGCTTCCGAACTGGCCGGCGACTTCCGCTTCTGGCTTCTCACCGATTCCGAGCGGTCGCCCTTCCTCGTGGAAGTGGTATAGGAGCGGTCCGCGGCTCCTAGACGATGCCATAAATGAATAAAGGCAAGCTTAGTGTGCGGGTGCGATCATACCAGCACTAATGCACCGGATCCCATCAGAACTCCGAAGTTAAGCGTGCTTGGGCGAGAGCAGTACTAGGATGGGTGACCCCCTGGGAAGTCCTCGTGTTGCACCCCTTTTTTTGCTCCCTTTTAGTCCTCCCCGAGAAACCGGTAGGCGTCGGCATAACCGTATTCCCCGAAATTTCCTTTTGTTCAGGACTATTGGGGTTGAACGTTCGCTACGATTTTTGCGATATACGGTTTTTTAACGTCCCCAGAGCTCATTTAATAGTAAAAATCGTTAGAGATTTACAGCCGCCTCCGGCTCCAACTCTTCGTAGCGTGCAGATCTTAAAAAAAAAATGCACATCGCTTCTGAACTGGCCGGCGACTTCCGCTTCTGGCTTCTTACCGATTCCGAGAGGTCGCCCCTCCTCGTGGAAGTGGTATGGGAGCAGCCCGCGGCTCCCAGACGAGGCCATGAATGAATAAAGGAAAGCTTAGTGTGCGAGTGCGATCATACCAGCACTAATGCACCGGATGCCATCAGAACTCCGAAGTTAAGCGTGCTTGGGCGAGAGTAGTACTAGGATGGGTGACCCCCTGGGAAGTCCTCGTGTTGCACCCCTTTTTTTGCTCCCTTTTAGTCCTTCTCGAGAAACCGGTAGGCGTCGGCGTAACCGTATTCCCCGAAGTTTCCTTTTGTTTAGGACTGTTGGGGTTGAACGTTGGCCACGATTTCCGTGATTTACGGTTTCTTAATGTCCCTATAGCTCATTTAAGAGCAAAATTCGTTAGAGATTTACAGCCGCCTCCGGCTCTGACTCTTCGCAGCGTGCAGATCTTAAAAAAAATAACGCACATCGCTTCCGAACTGGCCGGCGACTTCCGCTTCTGGCTTCTTACCGATTCCGAGAGGTCGCCCATCCTCGTGGAAGTGGTATGGGAGCGGTCCGCGGCTCCTAGATGATGCCATAAAAGAATAAAGGCAAAATTAGTGTGCGGGTGAGATCATACCAGCACTAATGCGGCGGATCCCATCAGAACTCCGAAGTTAAGCGTGCTTGGGCGAGGGCAGTACTAGGATGGGTGACCCCCTAGGAAGTCCTCCTGTTGCACCCCTTTTTTTGCTCCCTTTTAGTCCTGCCCGAGAAATCGGTAGGTGTCGGCATAACCGTATTCCCCAAAATTTCCTTTTGTTCAGGACTGTTGGGGTTGAACGTTCGCTACGATTTTTGCGATTTACGGTTTCTTAACGTCCCTAGAGCTCATTTAAGAGAAAAAATCGTTAGAGATTTACAGCCGCCTCCGGCTCCGACTCTTCGCAGCGAGCAGATCTTAAAAAAAATAACGCACATCGCTTCCGAACTGGCCGGCGACTTCCGCTTCTGGCTTCTTACCGATTCCGAGAGGTCGCCTTTCCTCGTGGAAGTGGTATGGGAGCGGTCCGCGGCTCCTAGATGATGCCATAAATGAATAAAGGCAAAATTAGTGTGCGGGTGCGATCATACCATCACTAATGCAGCGGATCCCATCAGAACTCCGAAGTTAAGCGTGCCTGGGCGAGAGCAGTACTAGGATGGGTGACCCCCTTGGAAGTCCTCGTGTTGCACCCCTTTTTTTGCTCCCTTTTAGTCCTCCCCGAGAAACCGGTAGGCGTCGGCATAACCGTATTCCCCGAAATTTCCTTTCGTTCTGGAGTGTTGGGGTTGAACGTTCGCTACGATTTTTTCGATTTACGGTTTCTTAACGTCCCCAGAGCTGATTTGAGAGCAAAAATCGTTAGAGATTTACAGCCGCCTCCAGCTCCGACCCTTCGCAGCGCACAGATCTTCAAAAAAAAAAATAACGCATATCGCTTCCGAACTGGCCGGCGACTTCCGCTTCTGGCTTCTCACCGATTCCGAGCGGTCGCCCTTCCTCGTGGAAGTGGTATAGGAGCGGTCCGCGGCTCCTAGACGATGCCATAAATGAATAAAGGCAAGCTTAGTGTGCGGGTGCGATCATACCAGCACTAATGCACCGGATCCCATCAGAACTCCGAAGTTAAGCGTGCTTGGGCGAGAGCAGTACTAGGATGGGTGACGCCCTGGGAAGTCCTCGTGTTGCACCCCTTTTTTTGCTCCCTTTTAGTCCTCCCCGAGAAACCGGTAGGCGTCGGCATAACCGTATTCCCCGAAATTTCCTTTTGTTCAGGACTATTAGGGTTGAACGTTCGCTACGATTTTTGCGATATACGGTTTTTTAACGTCCCCAGAGCTCATTTAATAGTAAAAATCGTTAGAGATTTACAGCCGCCTCCGGCTCCAACTCTTCGTAGCGTGCAGATCTTAAAAAAAAAATGCACATCGCTTCTGAACTGGCCGGCGACTTCCGCTTCTGGCTTCTTACCGATTCCGAGAGGTCGCCCATCCTCGTGGAAGTGGTATGGGAGCGGTCCGCGGCTCCTAGATGATGCCATAAAAGAATAAAGGCAAAATTAGTGTGCGGGTGAGATCATACCAGCACTAATGCGGCGAATCCCATCAGAACTCCGAAGTTAAGCGTGCTTGGGCGAGGGCAGTACTAGGATGGGTGACCCCCTAGGAAGTCCTCCTGTTGCACCTCTTTTTTTGCTCCCTTTTAGTCCTGCCCGAGAAATCGGTAGGCGTCTGCATAACCGTATTCCCCAAAATTTCCTTTTGTTCAGGACTGTTGGGGTCGAACGTTCGCTACGATTTTTGCGATTTACGGTTTCTTAACGCCCCTAGAGCTCATTTAAGAGAAAAAATCGTTAGAGATTTACAGCCGCCTCCGGCTCCGACTCTTCGCAGCGTGTAGATCTTAAAAAAAATAACGCACATCGCTTCCGAACTGGCCGGCGACTTCCGCTTCTGGCTTCTTACCGATTCCGAGAGGTCGTCTTTCCTCGTGGAAGTGGTATGGGAGCAGTCCGCGGCTCCTAGATGATGCCATAAATGAATAAAGGCAAAATTAGTGTGCGGGTGCGATCATACCATCACTAATGCAGCGGATCCCATCAGAACTCCGAAGTTAAGCGTGATTGGGCGAGAGCAGTACTAGGATGGGTGACCCCCTTGGAAGTCCTCGTGTTGCACCCCTTTTTTTGCTCCCTTTTAGTCCTCCCCGAGAAACCGGTAGGCGTCGGCAAAACCGTATTCCCCGAAATTTCCTTTTGTTCAGGAGTGTTGGGGTTGAACGTTCGCTACGATTTTTGCGATATACGGTTTTTTAAGGTCCCCAGAGCTCATTTGATAGTAAAAATCGTTAGAGATTTACAGCTGCCTCCGGCTCCAACTCTTCGCTGCATGCAGATCTTAAAAAAAAAAAGCACATCGCTTCTGAACTGGCCGGCGACTTCCGCTTCTGGCTTCTTACCGATTCCGAGAGGTCGCCCCTCGTCGTGGAAGTGGTATGGGAGCAGTCCACAGCTCCAAGACGAGGCCATGAATGAATAAAGGAAAGCTTAGTGTGCGAGTGCGATCATACCTGCACTAATGCACCGGATGCCATCAGAACTCCGAAGTTAAGCGTGCTTGGGCGAGAGTAGTACTAGGATGGGTGACCCCCTGGGAAGTCCTCATGTTGCACCCCTTTTTTTGCTCCCTTTTAGTCCTTCTCGAGAAACCGGTAGGCGTCGGCGTAACCGTATTCCCCGAAGTTTTCTTTTGTTTAGGACTGTTGGGGTTGAACGTTGGCCACGATTTCCGCAATTTACTGTTTCTTAATGTCCCTATAGCTCATTTAAGAGCAAAATTCGTTAGAGATTTACAGCCGCCTCCGGCTCCGACTCTTCGCAGCGTGCAGATCTTAAAAACAATAACGCACATCGCTTCCGAACTGGCCGGCGACTTCCTCTTCTAGCTTCTTACCGATTCCGAGAGGTCGCCCCTCCTCGTGGAAGTGGTATGGGAGCGGTCCGCAGCTCCTAGATGATGCCATAAAAGAATAAAGGCAAAATTAGTGTGCGGGTGAGATCATGCCAGCACTAATGCGGCGGATCCCATCAGAACTCCGAAGTTAAGCGTGCTTGGGCGAGGGCAGTACTAGGATGGGTGACCCCCTAGGAAGTCCTCCTGTTGCACCCATTTTTTTGCTCCCTTTTAGTCCTGCCCGAGAAATAGGTAGGCGTCGGCATAACCGTATTCCCCAAAATTTCCTTTTGTTCAGGACTGTTGGGGTTGAACGTTCGCTACGATTTTTGCGATTTACTGTTTCTTAACGTCCCTAGAGCTCATTTAAGAGAAAAAATCGTTAGAGATTTACAGCCGCCCCCGGCTCCGACTCTTCGCAGCGTGTAGATCTTAAAAAAAATAACGCACATCGCTTCCGAACTGGCCGGCGACTTCCGCTTCTGGCTTCTTACCGATTCCGAGAGGTCGCCTTTCCTCGTGGAAGTGGTATGGGAGCGGTCCGCGTCTCCTAGATGATGCCATAAATGAATAAAGGCAAAATTAGTGTGCGGGTGCGATCATACCATCACTAATGCAGCGGATCCCATCAGAACTCCGAAGTTAAGCGTGCTTGGGCGAGAGCAGTACTAGGATGGGTGACCCCCTGGGAAGTCCTCGTGTTGCGCCCCTTTTTTTGCTCCCTTTTAGTCCTCCCCGAGAAACCGGTAGGCGTCGGCATAACCGTATTCCCCGAAATTTCCTTTTGTTAGGGAGTGTTGGGGTTGAACGTTCGCTACGATTTTTGCGATTTACGGTTTCTTAACGTCCCCAGAGCTGATTTAAGAGCAAAAATCGTTAGAGATTTACAGCCGCCTCCGGCTCTGAATCTTCGCAGCGTGCAGATCTTAGAGAAAAAAATGCACATCGCTTCCGAACTGGCCGGCGACTTCCGCTTCTGGCTTCTTACCGATTCCGAGAGGTCGCCCCTCCTCGTGGAAGTGGTATGGGAGCGATCCGCTGCTCCTAGACGAGGCCATAAATGAGTAAAGGCAAAATTAGTGTGCGGGTGCGATCATACCAGCACTAATGCACCGGATCCCATCAAAACTCCGAAGTTAAGCGTGCTTGGGCGAGAGCAGTACTAGGATGGGTGACCCCCTGGGAAGTCCTCGTGTTGCACCCCTTTTTTTGCTCCCTTTTAGTCCTCCCCGAGAAACCGGTAGGCGTCGGCATAACCGTATTCCCCGAAATTTCCTTTTGTTAGGGAGTGTTGGGGTTGAACGTTCGCTACGATTTTTGCGATTTACGGTTTCTTAACGTCCCCAGAGCTGATTTAAGAGCAAAAATCGTTAGAGATTTACAGCCGCCTCCGGCTCTGAATCTTCGCAGCATGCAGATCTTAAAAAAAAAATGCACATCGCTTTCGAACTGGCCGGCGACTTCCGCTTCTGGCTTCTTACCGATTCCGAGAGGTCGCCCCTCCTCGTGGAAGTGGTATGGGAGCGGTCCGCGGCTCCTAGACGAGGCCATAAATGAGTAAAGGCAAAATTAGTGTGCGGGTGCGATCATACCAGCACTAATGCACCGGATCCCATCAAAACTCCGAAGTTAAGCGTGCTTGGGCGAGAGCAGTACTAGGATGGGTGACCCCCTGGGAAGTCCTCGTGTTGCACCCCTTTTTTTGCTCCCTTTTAGTCCTCCCCGAGAAATCGGTAGGCGTCGGCATAACCGTATTCCCCAAAATTTCCTTTTGTTAGGGAGTGTTGGGGTTGAACGTTCGCTACGATTTTTGCGATTTACGGTTTCTTAACGTCCCCAGAGCTGATTTAAGAGCAAAAATTGTTAGAGATTTACAGCCGCCTCCGACTCTGAATCTTCGCAGCGTGCAGATCTTAAAAAAAAAACGCACATCGCTTCCGAAGTGGCCGGCGACTTCCGCTTCTGGCTTCTTACCGATTCCGAGAGGTCGCCCCTCCTCGTGGAATTGGTATGGGAGTGGTCCGCGGCTCCTAGATGATGCCATAAATGAATAAAGGCAAAATTAGTGTGCGGGTGCGATCATACCATCACTAATGCAGCGGATCCCATCAGAACTCCGAAGTTAATCGTGCTTGGGCGAGAGCAGTACTAGGATGGGTGACCCCCTGGGAAGTCCTCGTGTTGCACCCCTTTTCTTGCTCCCTTTTAGTCTTCCCCGAGAAACCGATAGACGTCGACATAACCGTATTCCCCGAAATTTCCTTTTGTTCAGGAGTGTTGGGGTTGAACGTTCGCTACGATTTTTGCGATTTACGGTTTCTTAACGTCCCCAGAGCTGATTTAAGAGCAAAAATCGTTAGAGATTTACAGCCGCCTCCGGCTACGACTCTTCGCAACGTGCAGATCTTAGAAAAAAAAATGCACCTCGCTTCCGAAATGGCCGGCGACTTTCGCTTCTGGCTTCTTACCGATTCCGAGTGGTCGCCCCTCCTCGTGGAAGTGGTATGGGAGCGGTCCGCTGCTCCTAGACGAGGCCATAAATGAGTAAAGGCAAAATTAGTGTGCGGGTGCGATCATAGCTGCACTAATGCACCGGATGCCATCAGAACTCCGAAGTTAAGCGTGCTTGGGCGAGAGTAGTACTAGGATGGGTGACCCCCTGGGAAGTCCTCGTGTTGAACCCCTTTTAGTCCTTCCCGAGAAATCTGTAGGCGTCGGCTTAACCATATTCCCCGAAAATTCCTTTTGTTCAGGACTGTTGGGGTTGAACGTTCGCTACGATTTTTGCGATTTACGGTTTCTTAACGTCACCAGAGCTGATTTAAGAGCAAAAATCGTTAGAGATTTACAGCCGCCTCCGGCTCTGAATCTTCGCAGCGTGCAGATCTTAAAAAAAAAATGCACATCGCTTTCGAACTGGCCGGCGACTTCCGCTTCTGGCTTCTTACCGATTCCGAGAGGTCGCCCCTCCTCGTGGAAGTGGTATGGGAGCGGTCCGCGGCTCCTAGACGAGGCCATAAATGAATAAAGGCAAAATTAGTGTGCGGGTGCGATCATACCGGCACTAATGGACCAGATCCCATCAGAACTCCGAAGTTAAGCGTGCTCGGGCGAGAGCAGTACTAGGATGGGCGACCCCCTAGGAAGTCCTCGTATTGCACCCCTTTTTTTGCTCCCTTTTAGTCCTCCCCGAGAAACCGGTAGGCGTCGGCATAACCGTATTCCCCGAAATTTCCTTTTGTTCAGGACTATTGGGGTTGAACGTTCGCTACGATTTTCGGGATTTACAATTTCTTAACGTCCGCAGAACTCATTTAAGAGCAACAATCGATAGAGATTTACAGCCGCCTCCGGCTCCGACTCTTCGCAGCGTGCAGATCTTAAAAAAAAGAACGCACATCGCTTCCGAACTGGCCGACGACTTCCGCTTCTGTCTTCTCACCGATTCCGGGCGGTCGCCCTTCCTCGTGGAAGTGGTATGGGAGCGGTCCGCAGCTCCTAGACGATGCCATAAACAAATAAAGGCTAGCTTAGTGTGCTGGTGCGATCATACTAGCACTAATGTACCGGATCCCATCAGAACTCCGAAGTTAAGCGTGCTTGGTCGAGAGCAGTACTAGGATGGGTGACCCCCTGGGAAGTCCTCGTGTTGCACCCTTTTTTTTGCTCCCTTTTAGTCCTCCCCGAGAAACCGGTAGGCGTCGGCATAACCGTATTCTCCGAAATTTCCTTTTGTTCAGCAGTGTTGGGGTTGAACGTTCGCTACGATTTTTGCGATTTACGGTTTCTTAACGTCCCCAGAGCTGATTTAAGAGCAAAAATCGTTAGAGATTTACAGCCGCCTCCGGCTCTGAATCTTTGCAGCGTGCAGATCTTAAAAAAAAAATGCACATCGCTTCCGAACTGGCCGGCGACTTCCGCTTCTGGCTTCTTACCGATTCCGAGAGGTCGCCCCTCCTCGTGGAAGTGGTATGGGAGCGGTCCGCGGCTCCTAGACGAGGCCATAAATGAATAAAGGCAAAATTAGTGTGCGGGTGCGATCATACCATCACTAATGCAGCGGATCCCATCAGAACTCCGAAGTTAAGCGTGATTGGGCGAGAGCAGTACTAGGATGGGTGACCCCCTTGGAAGTCCTCGTGTTGCACCCCTTTTTTTGCTCCCTTTTAGTCCTCCCCGAGAAACCGGTAGGCGTCGGCAAAACCGTATTCCCCGAAATTTCCTTTTGTTCAGGAGTGTTGGGGTTGAACGTTCGCTACGATTTTTGCGATATACGGATCGTTAGAGATTTACAGCTGCCTCCGGCTCCGACTCTTCGCAGCGTGCAGGTCTTAAAAAAAAGAACGCACATCGCTTCCGAACTGGCCGACGACTTCCGCTTCTGGCTTCTTACCGATTCCGAGAGGTCGCCCCTCCTCGTGGAAGTGGTATGGGAGCAGTCCGCAGCTCCAAGACGAGGCCATGAATGAATAAAGGAAAGCTTAGTGTGCGAGTGCGATCATACCTGCACTAATGCACCGGATGCCATCAGAACTCCGAAGTTAAGCGTGCTTGGGCGAGAGTAGTACTAGGATGGGTGACCCCCTGGGAAGTCCTCGTGTTGCACCCCTTTTTTTGCTCCCTTTTAGTCCTCCCCGAGAAACCGGTAGGCGTCGGCATAACCGTATTCCCCGAAGTTTCCTTTTGTTTAGGAGTGTTGGGGTTGAACGTTCGCTACGATTTTTGCGATTTACGGTTTCTTAACGTCCCCAGAGCTGATTTAAGAGCAAAAATCGTTAGAGATTTACAGCCGCCTCCGGCTCTGAATCTTTGCAGCGTGCAGATCTTAAAAAAAAAATGCACATCGCTTCCGGACTGGCCGGCGACTTCCGCTTCTGGCTTCTTACCGATTCCGAGAGGTCGCCCCTCCTCGTGGAAGTGGTATGGGAGCGGTCCGCGGCTCCTAGACGAGGCCATAAATGAATAAAGGCAAAATTAGTGTGCGGGTGCGATCATACCATCACTAATGCAGCGGATCCCATCAGAACTCCGAAGTTAAGCGTGATTGGGCGAGAGCAGTACTAGGATGGGTGACCCCCTTGGAAGTCCTCGTGTTGCACCCCTTTTTTTGCTCCCTTTTAGTCCTCCCCGAGAAACCGGTAGGCGTCGGCAAAACCGTATTCCCCGAAATTTACTTTTGTTCAGGAGTTTTGGGGTTGAACGTTCGCTACGATTTTTGCGATATACAGTTTTTTAAGGTCCCCAGAGCTCATTTAATAGTAAAAATCGTTAGAGATTTACAGCTGCCTCCGGCTCCAACTCTTCGCAGCGTGCAGATCTTAAAAAAAAAATGCACATCGCTTGTGAACTGGCCGGCGACTTCCGCTTCTGGCTTCTTACCGATTCCGAGAGGTCGCCCCTCCTCGTGGAAGTGGTATGGGAGCAGTCCGCAGCTCCAAGACGAGGCCATGAATGAATAAAGGAAAGCTTAGTGTGCGAGTGCGATCATACCTGCACTAATGCACCGGATGCCATCAGAACTCCGAAGTTAAGCGTGCTTGGGCGAGAGTAGTACTAGGATGGGTGACCCCCTGGGAAGTCCTCGTGTTGCACCCCTTTTTTTGCTCCCTTTTAGTCCTTCTCGAGAAACCGGTAAGCGTCGGCGTAACCGTATTCCCCGAAGTTTCCTTTTGTTTAGGACTGTTGGGGTTGAACTTTGGCCACGATTTCCGCGATTTACGGTTTCTTAATGTCCCTATAGCTCATTTAAGAGCAAAATTCGTTAGAGATTTACAGCCGCCTCCGGCTCCGACTCTTCGCAGCGTGCAGATCTTAAAAAAAATAACGCACATCGCTTCCGAACTGGCCGGCGACTTCCGCTTCTAGCTTCTTACCGATTCCGAGAGGTCGCCCCTCCTCGTGGAAGTGGTATGGGAGCGGTCCGCGGCTCCTAGATGATGCCATAAAAGAATAAAGGCAAAATTAGTGTGCGGGTGAGATCATACCAGCACTAATGCGGCGGATCCCATCAGAACTCCGAAGTTAAGCGTGCTTGGGCGAGGGCAGTACTAGGATGGGTGACCCCCTAGGAAGTCCTCCTGTTGCACCCCTTTTTTTGCTCCCTTTTAGCCCTGCCCGAGAAATAGGTAGGCGTCGGCATAACCGTATTCCCCAAAATTTCCTTTTGTTCAGGACTGTTGGGGTTGAACGTTCGCTACGATTTTTGCGATTTACGGTTTCTTAACGTCCCTAGAGCTCATTTAAGAGAAAAAATCGTTAGAGATTTACAGCCGCCTCCGGCTCCGACTCTTCGCAGCATGTACATCTTAAAAAAAATAACGCACATCGCTTCCGAACTGACCGGCGACTTCCGCTTCTGGCTTCTTACCGATTCCGAGAGGTCGCCTTTCCTTGTGGAAGTGGTATGGGAGCGGTCCGCGTCTCCTAGATGATGCTATAAATGAATAAAGGCAAAATTAGTGTGCGGGTGCGATCATACCATCACTAATGCAGCGGATCCCATCAGAACTCCGAAGTTAAGCGTGCTTGGGCGAGAGCAGTACTAGGATGGGTGACCCCCTTGGAAGTCCTCGTGTTGCACCCCTTTTTTTGCTCCCTTTTAGTCCTCCCCGAGAAACCGGTAGGGTCGGCATAACCGTATTCCCCGAAATTTCCTTTTGTTCAGGAGTGTTGGGGTTGAACGTTAGCTACGATTTTTGCGACTTACGGTTTCTTAACGTCCCCAGAGCTGATTTAAGAGCAAAAATCGTTAGAGATTTACAGCCGCCTCCGGCTCTGAATCTTCGCAGCGTGCAAATCTTAGAGAAAAAAATGCACATCGCTTCCGAACTGGCCGGCGACTTCCGCTTCTGGCTTCTTACCGATTCCGAGAGGTCGCCCCTCCTCGTGGAAGTGGTATGGGAGCGATCCGCTGCTCCTAGACGAGGCCATAAATGAGTAAAGGCAAAATTAGTGTGCGGGTGCGATCATACCAGCACTAATGCACCGGATCCCATCAAAACTCCGAAGTTAAGCGTGCTTGGGCGAGAGCAGTACTAGGATGGGTGACCCCCTGGGAAGTCCTCGTGTTGGACACCTTTTTTTGCTCCCTTTTAGTCCTCCCCGAGAAACCGGTAGGCGTCGGCATAACCGTATTCCCCGAAATTTCCTTTTGTTAGGGAGTGTTGGGGTTGAACGTTCGCTACGATTTTTGCGATTTACGGTTTCTTAACGTCCCCAGAGCTGATTTAAGAGCAAAAATCGTTAGAGATTTACAGCCGCCTCCGGCTCTGAATCTTAGCAGCATGCAGATCTTAAAAAAAAAATGCACATCGCTTTCGAACTGGCCGGCGACTTCCGCTTTTGGCTTCTTACCGATTCCGAGAGGTCGCCCCTCCTCGTGGAAGTGGTATGGGAGCAGTCCGCGGCTCCTAGACGAGGCCATGAATGAATAAAGGCAAGCTTAGTGTGCGAGTGCGATCATACCTGCACTAATGCACCGGATGCCATCAGAACTCCGAAGTTAAGCGTGCTTGAGCGAGAGTAGTACTAGGATGGGTGACCCCCTGGGAAGTCCTCGTGTTGCACCCCCTTTTTTGCCCCCTTTTGTTCCTTCCCGAGAAATCTGTAGGCGTCGGCGCAACCATATTCCCCGAAATTTCCTTTTGTTTAAGACTGTTGGGGTTGATCGTTCACTTCGAGTTTCGCGATTTACGGTTTCTTAACATCCCCAGAGCTCATTCAAGAGCAAAAATCGTTAGAGATTTACAGCCGCCTCCGCCTCCGACTCCTCGCATCGCGCAGATCTTAAAAAAAATAAACGAACATCGCTTCCGAACTGGCCGGCGATTTCCGCTTCTGGCTTCTCACCGATTCCGAGCGGTCGTTCTTCCTCGTGGAAGTGGTATGGAAGCGGTCCTCGGCTCCTAGATGATGCCATAAATGAATAAAGACAAGCTTAGTGTGCGGGTGCGATCATACCAGCACTAATGCAGCGGATCCTATCAGAACTCCGAAGTTAAGCGTGCTTGGGCGAGAGCAGTACTAGGATGGGTGACCCCTTGGGAAGTCCTCGTGTTGCACCCCTTTTTTTGCTCCCTTTTAGTCCTCCCCGAGAACTCGGTAGGCGTCGGCATAACCGTATTCCCCGAAATTTCCTTTTGTTCAGGACTATTGGGGTTGAACATTCGCTACGATTTTTCCGATTTACGGTTTTTTAACGTCCCCAGAGCTCATTTAATTGTAAAAATCGTTAGAGATTTACAGCCGCCTCAGGCTCCAACTCTTCGCAGCGTGCAGATCTTAAAAAAAAAAATGCACATCGCTTCCGAACTGGCCGGCGACTTCCGCTTCTGGCTTCTTACCGATTCCGAGAGGTCGCCCCTCCTCGTGGAAGTGGTATGGGAGCAGTCCGCGGCTCCCAGACGAGGCCATGAATGAATAAAGGCAAGCTTAGTGTGCGAGTGCGATCATACCTGCACTAATGCACAGGATGCCATCAGAACTCCGAAGTTAGGCGTGCTTGGGCGAGAGTAGTACTTGGATGGGTGACCCCCTTGGAAGTCCTCGTGTTGCACCCCTTTTTTTGCTCCCTTTTAGTACTTCCCGAGAAACCGGTAGGCGTCGGCGTAACCGTATTCCCCGAAGTTTCCTTTTGTTTAGGACTGTCGGGGTTGAACGTTGGCCACGATTTTCGCGATTTACGGTTTCTTAATGTCCCTAGAGCTCATTTAAGAGCAAAATTCGTTAGAGATTTACAGCCGCGTCCGGCTCCGACTCTTCGCAGCGTGCAGATCTTAAAAAAAATAACGCACATCGCTTCCGAACTGGCCGGCGACTTCCGCTTCTGGCTTCTTACCAATTCCGAGAGGTCGCCCCTCCTCGTGGAAGTGGTATGGGAGCGGTCCGCGGCTCCTAGATGATGCCATAAATGAATAAAGGCAAAATTAGTGTGCGGGTGCGATCATACCAGCACTAATGCGGTGGATCCCATCAGAACTCCGAAGTTAAGCGTGCTTGGGCGAGAGCAGTACTAGGATGGGTGACCCCCTTGGAAGTCCTCGTGTTGCACCCCTTTTTTTGCTCCCTTTTAGTCCTCCCCGAGAAACCGGTAGGCGTCGGCATAACCGTATTCCCCGAAATTTCCTTTCGTTCAAGAGTGTTGGGGTTGAACGTTCGCTACGATTTTTGCGATTTACGGTTTCTTAACGTCCCCAGAGCTCATTTGAGAGCAAAAATCGTTAGAGATTTACAGCCGCCTCCGGCTCCGACTCTTCGCATCGCGCAGATCTTCAAAAAAAAAAAAAAACGCACATCGCTTCCGAACTGGCCGGCGACTTCCGCTTCTGGCTTCTCATCGATACCGAGCGGTCGCCCTTCCTCGTTGAAGTGGCATGGAAGCGGTCCGCGGCTCCTAGACGATGCCATAAATGAATAAAGGCAAGCTTAGTGTGCGAGTGTGATCATACCAGCACTAATGCACCGGATCCCATCAGAATTCCGAAGTTAAACGTGCTTGGGCGAGAGCAGTACTAGGATGGGTGACCCCTGGGGAAGTCCTCGTGTTGCACCCCTTTTTTTGCTCCCTTTTAGTCCTCCCCGAGAAACCGGTAGGCGTCGGCATAACCGTATTCCCCGAAATTTCCTTTTGTTCAGGACTATTGGGGTTGAACGTTCGCTACGATTTTTGCGATTTACGGTTTTTTAACGTCCCTAGAGCTCATTTAATAGTAAAAATCGTTAGAGATTTACAGCCGACTCCGGCTCCAACTCTTCGTAGCGTGCAGATCTTAAAAAAAAAAATGCACAACGCTTCCGAACTGGCCGGCGACTTCCGCTTCTGGCTTCTTACCGATTCCGAGAGGTTGCCCCTCCTCATGGAAGTGGTATGGGTGCAGTCCGCGGCTCCCAGACGAGGCCATGAATGAATAAAGGCAAGCTTAGTGTGCGAGTGCGATCATACCTGCACTAATGCACCGGATGCCATCAGAACTCCGAAGTTAAGCGTGCTTGGGCGAGAGTAGTACTAGGATGGGTGACCCCTGGGGAAGTCCTCGTGTTGCACCCCTTTTTTCTCTCCCTTTTAGTCCTTCTCGAGAAATCGGTAGGCGTTGGCGTAACCGTATTCCCCGAAGTTTCTTTTGTTTAGGACTGTTGGGGTTGAACGTTGGCCACGATTTTCGCGATTTATGGTTTCTTAATGTCCCTAGAGCTCTTTTAAGAGAAAAATTCGTTAGAGATTTACATCCGCCTCTGGCTCTGACTCTTCGCAGCGTGCAGATCTTAAAAAAAATAACGCACATCACTTCCGAACTGGCCGGCGACTTCCGCTTCTGGCTTCTTACCGATTCCGAGAGGTCGCCCCTCCTCGTGGAAGTGGTATGGGAGCGGTCCGCGGCTCCTAGATGATGCCATAAAAGAATAAAGGCCAAATTAGTGTGCGAGTGCGATCATACCAGCACTAATGCGGCGAATCCCATCAAAACTCCGAAGTTAAGCGTGCTTGGGCGAGGGCAGTACTAGGATGGGTGACCCCCTAGGAAGTCCTCGTGTTGCACCCCTTTTTTTGCTCCCTTTAAGTCCTCCCCGAGAAATCGGTAGGCGTCGGCATAACCGTATTCCCCAAATTTTCCTTTCGTTCAGGACTGTTAGGGTTGAACGTTCGCTACGATTTTTGCGATTTACGGTTTCTTAACGTCCCCAGAGCTCATTTAATAGTAAAAATCGTTAGAGATTTACAGCTGCCTCCGGCTCCAATTCTTCGCAGCGTGCAGATCTTAAAAAAAAAATGCACATCGCTTCCGAACTGGCCGGCGACTTCCGCTTCTGGCTTCTTACCGATTCCGAGAGGTCGCCCCTCCTCGTGGAAGTGGTATGGGAGCAGTCCGCGGCTCCCAGACGAGGCCATGAATGAATAAAGGCAAGCTTAGTGTGCGAGTGCGATCATACCTGCACTAATGCACCGGATGCCATCAGAACTCCGAAGTTAAGCGTGCTTGGGCGAGAGTAGTACTAGAATGGGTGACCCCCTGGGAAGTCCTCGTGTTGCACCCCTTTTTTTGCTCCCTTTTAGTCCTTCTCGAGAAACCGGTAAGCGTCGGCGTAACCGTATTCCCCGAAGTTTCCTTTTGTTTAGGACTGTTGGTGTTGAACGTTGGCCACGATTTTTGCGATTTACGGTTTCTTAATGTTCCTAGAGCTCATTTAAGAGCAAAATTCGTTAGAGATTTACAGCCGCCTCCGGCTCCGACTCTTCGCAGCGTGCAGATCTTAAAAAAAATAACGCACATCGCTACCGAACTGGCCGGCGACTTCCGCTTCTGGCTTCTTACCGATTCCGAGAGGTCGCCCCTCCTCGTGGAAGTGGTATGGGAGCGGTCCGCGGCTCCTAGATGATGCCATAAATGAATAAAGGCAAAATTAGTGTACGGGTGCGATCATACCAGCACTAATGCGGCGGATCCCATCAGAACTTCGAAGTTAAGCGTGCTTCGGCGAGAGCAGTACTAGGATGGGTGACCCCCTTGGAAGTCCTCGTGTTGCACCCCTTTTTTTGCTCCCTTTTAGTCCTCCCCGAGAAACCGGTAGGCATCGGCATAACCATATTCCCCGAAATTTCCTTTCGTTCAAGAGTGTTGGGGTTGAACGTTCGCTACGATTTTTGCGATTTACGGTTTCTTAACGTCCCCAGAGCTCATTTGAGAGCAAAAATCGTTAGAGATTTACAGCCGCCTCCGGCTCCGACTCTTCGCATCGCGCAGATCTTCAATAAAAAAAAAAAAACGCACATCGCTTCCGAACTGGTCGGCGACTTCCGCTTCTGGCTTCTCACCGATTCTGAGCGGTCGCCCTTCCTCGTGGAAGTTGTATGGGAGCGGTCCGCGGCTCCTAGACGATGCCATAAATGAATAAAGGCAAGCTTAGTGTGCGGGTGCGATCATACCAGCACTAATGCAGCAGATCCCATCAGAACTCCGAAGTTAAGCGTGCTTGGGCGAGAGCAGTACTAGGATGGGTGACCCCTTGGGAAGTCCTCGTGTTGCACCCCTTTTTTTGCTCCCTTTTAGTCCTCCCCGAGAAACCGGTAGGCGTCGGCATAACCGTATTCCCCGAAATTTCCTTTTGTTCAGGACTATTGGGGTTGAACGTTCGCTACGATTTTTGCGATTTATGGTTTTTTAACGTCCCCAGAGCTCATTTAATAGTAAAAATCGTTAGAGATTTACAGCCGCCTCCGGCTCCAACGCTTCGCAGCGTGCAGATCTTAAAAAAAAAATGCACATCGCTTCCGAACTAGCCGGCGACTTCCGCTTCTGGCTTCTTACCGATTCCGAGTGGTCGCCCCTCCTCGTGGAAGTGGTATGGGAGCAGTCCGCGGCTCCCAGACGAGGCCATGAATGAATAAAGGCAAGCTTAGTGTGCGAGTGCGATCATACCTGCACTAATGCACCGAATGCCATCAGAACTCCGAAGTTAAGCGTGCTTGGGCGAGAGTAGTACTAGGATGGGTGACCCCCTGGGAAGTCCTCGTGTTGCACCCCTTTTTTCTCTCCCTTTTATTTCTTCTCGAGAAATCGGTAGGCATCGGCGTAACCGTATTCCCCGAAGCTTCCTTTTGTTTAGGACTGTTGGGGTTGAACGTTGGCCACGATTTTAGCGATTTACGGTTTCTTAATGTCCCTAGAGCTCATTTAAGAGCAAAAATTGTTAGTGATTTACAGCCGCCTCCGGCTCCGACTCTTCGCAGCGTGCAGATCTTAAAAAAAATATCGCACATCGCTTCCGAATTGGCCGGCGACTTCCGCTTCTGGCTTCTTACCGATTCCGAGAGGTCGCCCCTCCTCGTGGAATTGGTATGGGAGCGGTCCGCGGCTCCGAGATGATGCCATAAATGAATAAAGGCAAAATTAGTGTGCGGGTGCGATCATACCATCACTAATGCAGCGGATCCCATCAGAACTCCGAAGTTAAGCGTGCTTAGGCGAGAGCAGTACTAGGATGGGTGACCCCCTTGGAAGTCCTCGTGTTGCACCCCTTTTTTCGCTCCCTTTTAGTCCTCCCCGAGAAACCGGTAGGCGTCGGCATAACCGTATTCCCCGAAATTTCCTTTCGTTCAGGAGTGTTGGGGTTGAACGTTCGCTACGATTTTTGCGATTTACGGTTTCTTAACGTCCCCAGAGCTCATTTGAGAGCAAATATCGTTAGAGATTTACAGCCGCCTCCGGCTCCGACTCTTCGCATCGCGCAGATCTTCAAAAAAAAAAAAATGCACATCGCTTCTGAACTGGCCGGCAACTTCCGCTTCTGGCTTCTCACCGATTCCGAGCGGTCGCCCTTCCTCGTGGAAGTGGTATGGGAGCGGTCCGCGGCTCCTAGACGATGCCATAAATGAATAAAGGCAAGCTTAGTGTGCGGGTGCGATCATACCAGCACTAATGCAGCGGATCCCATCAGAACTCCGAAGTTAAGCGTGCTTGGGCGAGAGCAGTACTAGGATGGGTGACCCCTTGGGAAGTCCTCGTGTTGCACCCCTTTTTTTGCTCCCTTTCAGTCCTCCCCGAGAAATCGGTAGGCGTCGGCATAACCGTATTCCCCGAAATTTCCTTTTGTTCAGGACTATTGGGGTTGAACGTTCGCTACGATTTTTGCGATTTATGGTTTTTTAACGTCCCCAGAGCTCATTTAATAGTAAAAATCGTTAGAGATTTACAGTCGCCTCCCGCTCCAACGCTTCGCAGCGTGCAGATCTTAAAAAAAAAAATGCACATCGCTTCCGAACTGGCCGGCGACTTCCGCTTCTGGCTTCTTACCGATTCCGAGAGGTCGCCCCTCCTCGTGGAAGTGGTATGGGAGCAGTCCGCGGCTCCCAGACGAGGCCATGAATGAATAAAGGCAAGCTTACTGTGCGAGTGCGATCATACCTGCACTAATGCACCAGATGCCATCAGAACTCCGAAGTTAAGCGTGCTTGGGCGAGAGGAGTACAAGGATGGGTGACCCCCTGGGAAGTCCTCGTGTTGCACCCCTTTTTTCGCTCCCTTTTAGTCCTCCCCGAGAAACCGGTAGGCGTCGGCATAACCGTATTCCCCGAAATTTCCTTTCGTTCAGGAGTGTTGGGGTTGAACGTTGGCCACGATTTTTGCGATTTACGGTTTCTTAACGTCCCCAGA
Source organism: Diospyros kaki (assembly GCA_036245055.1). Taxonomy (NCBI): domain Eukaryota; kingdom Viridiplantae; phylum Streptophyta; class Magnoliopsida; order Ericales; family Ebenaceae; genus Diospyros; species Diospyros kaki. The sequence goes on along the minus strand of BSEG01000011.1, from coordinate 13,441,325 downwards.
GCTCATTTGAGAGCAAATATCGTTAGAGATTTACAGCCGCCTCCGGCTCCGACTCTTCGCATCGCGCAGATCTTCAAAAAAAAAAAATGCACATCGCTTCTGAACTGGCCGGCAACTTCCGCTTCTGGCTTCTCACCGATTCCGAGCGGTCGGCCTTCCTCGTGGAAGTGGTATGGGAGCGGTCCGCGGCTCCTAGATGATGCCATAAAAGAATAAAGGCAAAATTAGTGTGCGGGTGCGATCATACCAGCACTAATGCGGCGGATCCCATCAGAACTCCGAAGTTAAGCGTGCTTGGGCGAGGCCAGTACTAGGATGGGTGACCCCCTAGGAAGTCCTCGTGTTGCACCCCTTTTTTTGCTCCCTTTTAGTCCTCCCCGAGAAATCGGTAGGCATCGGCATAACCGTATTCCCCGAAATTTCCTTTCGTTCAGGACTGTTGGGGTTGAACGTTCGCTACGATTTTTGCGATTTACGGTTTCTTAACGTCCCTAGAGCTCATTTAAGAGCAAAAATCGTTAGAGATTTACAGCCGCCTCCGGCTCCGACTCTTCGCAGCGTGCAGATCTTAAAAAAAATAACGCACATCGCTTCCGAACTGGCCGGCGACTTCCGCTTCTGGCTTCTTACCGATTCCGAGAGGTCGCCCCTCCTCGTGGAAGTGGTATGGGAGCGGTCCGCGGCTCCTAGATGATGCCATAAAAGAATAAAGGCAAAATTAGTGTGCGGGTGCGATCATACCAGCACTAATGCGGCGGATCCCATCAGAACTCCAAAGTTAAGCGTGCTTGGGCGAGGGCAGTACTAGGATGGGTAACCCCCTAGGAAGTCCTCGTGTTGCACCCCTTTTTTTGCTCCCTTTTAGTCCTCCCCGAGAAATCGGTAGGCGTCGGCATAACCGTATTCCCCGAAATTTCCTTTCGTTCAGGACTGTTGGGGTTAAACGTTCGCTACGATTTTTGCGATTTACGGTTTCTTAACGTCCCTAGAGCTCATTTAAGAGCAAAAATCGTTAGAGATTTACAGCCGCCTCCGGCTCCGACTCTTTGCAGCGTGCAGATCTTAAAAAAAATAACGCACATCGCTTCCGAACTGGCCGGCGACTTCCGCTTCTGGCTTCTTACCGATTCCGAGAGGTCGCCCCTCCTCGTTGAAGTGGTATGGGAGCGGTCCGCAGCTCCGAGATGATGCCATGAATGAATAAAGGCAAGCTTAGTGTGCGAGTGAGATCATACCATCACTAATGCAGCGGATCCCATCAGAACTCCGAAGTTAAGCGTGCTTAGGCGAGAGCAGTACTAGGATGGGTGACCCCCTTGGAAGTCCTCGTGTTGCACCCCTTTTTTTGCTCCCTTTTAGTCCTCCCCGACAAACCGGTAGGGGTCGGCATAACCGTATTCCCCGAAATTTCCTTTAGTTCAGGAGTGTTGGGGTTGAACGTTCGCTACGATTTTTGCGATTTACGGTTTCTTAACGTCCCCAGAGCTCATTTGAGAGCAAAAATCGTTAGAGATTTACAGCCGCCTCCGGCTCCGACTCTTCGCATCGCGTAGATCTTCAAAAAAAAAAAAACGCACATCGATTCCGAACTGGTCGGCGACTTCCGCTTCTGGCTTCTCACCGATTCCGAGCGGTCGCCCTTCCTCGTGGAAGTGGTATGGGAGCGGTCCGCAACTCCTACATGATGCCATAAAAGAATAAAGGCAAAATTAGTGTGCTGGTGCGATCATACCAGCACTAATGCGGCGGATCCCATCAGAACTCCGAAGTTAAGCGTGCTTGGGCGAGGGCAGAACTAGGATGGGTGACCCCTTGGGAAGTCCTCGTGTTGCACCCCTTTTTTTTCTCCCTTTTAGTCCTCCCCGAGAAACCGGTAGGCGTCGGCATAACCGTATTCCCCGAAATTTCCTTTTGTTCTGGACTATTGGGGTTGAACGTTCGCTATGATTTTTGCGATTTATGGTTTTTTAATTTCCCAGAGCTCATTTAATAGTAAAAATCGTTAGAGATTTTTAATCGCCTCCGGCTCCAACGCTTCGCAGCGTGCAGATCTTAAAAAAAAAAATGCACATCGCTTCCGAACTGGCCGGCGACTTCCGCTTCTGGCTTCTTACCGATTCCGAGAGGTCGCCCCTCCTCGTGGAAGTGGTATGAGAGTGGTCCGCGGCTCCTAGACGAGGCCATAAATGAATAAAGGCAAACTTAGTGTGCGGGTGCGATCATACCAGCACTGATGCACCGGATGCCATCAGAATTCCGAAGTTAAGCGTGCTTGGGCGAGAGTAGTACTAGGATGGGTGTCCCCCTGGGAAGTCTTCATGTTGCACCCCTTTTCTTGCTCCCTTTTAGTCCTTCCCGAGAAAACGGTAGGCGTCGGCGTAACCGTATTCCCCGAACTTTCCTTTTGTTTAGGACTGTTGGGGTTGAACGTTCGCTACGATTTTCGCGATTTACGGTTTCTTAACGTCCCTAGAGCTCATTGAAGAGCAAAATTCGTTAGAGATTTACAGCCGCCTCCGGCTCCGACTCTTCGCAGCGTGCAGATCTTAAAAAAAATAACGCACATCGCTTTCGAACTGGCCGGCGACTTCCGCTTCTGGCTTCTTACCGATTCCGAGAGGTCGCCCCTCCTCGTGGAAGTGGTATGGGAGCGGTCTGCGGCTCCTAGATGATGCCATAAAGGAATAAAGGCAAAATTAGTGTGCGGGTGCGATCATACCAGCACTAATGCGGTGGATCCCATCAGAACTCCGAAGTTTAGCGTGCTTGGGCGAGGGCAGTACTAGGATGGGTGACCCCCGAGGAAGTCCTCGTGTTGCGCCCCTTTTTTTGCTCCCTTTTAGTCCTCCCCTAGAAACCGGTAGGCGTCGGCATAACCGTAATCCCCGAAATTTCCTTTTCTTCAGGACTGTTGGGGTTGAACGTTCGCTACGATTTTTGCGATTTACGGTTTCTTAACGTCCCTAGAGCTCGTTGAAGTGTAAAAATCGTTAGAGATTTACAGCCGCCTCCGTCTCCGACTCATCGCAGCGTGCAGATCTTAAAAAAAAAAATGCACATCGCTTCCGAACTGGCCGTCGACTTCCGCTTCTGGCTTCTTACCGATTCCGAGAGGTCGCCTTCCTCATGGAAGTGGTGTGGGAGCGGTCCGCGGCTCCTAGACAAGGCCATAAATGAATAAAGGTAAACTTAGTGTGCGAGTGCGATCATACCAGCACTAATGCACCGGATCCCATCAGAACTCCAAAGTTAAGCGTGCTTGGGCGAGAGCAGTACTAGGATGGGTGACCCCCTGGGAAGTCCTCGTGTTGCACCCCTTTTTTTATTCCCTTTTAGTCCTTCCCGAGAAACCGGTAGCCGTCGGCGTAATCGTATTCCCCGAAGTTTCCTTTTGTTTAGGACTGTTGGGGTTGAACGTTCGCTACGATTTTCGCGATTTACGGTTTCTTAATGTCCCAGAGCTCATTTAAGAGCAAAAATCGTTAGAGATTTAAAGCCGCCTCTGGCTCCGACTCTTCGCGTCGTGCAGATCTTAAAAAAAAAAACCGCACATCGGTTCCGAACTGGCCGGCGACTTCCGCTTCTGGCTTCTCACCGATTCCGAGCTGTCGCACTTCCTCATGGAAGTGGTATGGGAGCTGTCCGCGGCTCCTAGACGATGCCATAAATGAATAAAGGCAAGCTTAGTGTGCGGGTGCGATCATACCAGCACTAATGCACCGGATCCCATCAGAACTCCGAAGTTAAGCGTGCTTGGGCCAGAGTAGTACTAGGATGGGTGACCCCCTGGGAAGTCCTCGTGTTGCACCCCTTTTTTTTCTCCCTTTTAGTCCTCCCCGAGAAACCAGTAGGCGTCGGCATAACCGTAATCCCCAAAATTTCCTTTTGTTCAGGACTGTTGGGGTTGAACATTCGCTACGATTTTTGCGATTTACGGTTTCTTAACGTCCCTAGAGCTCATTGAAAAGCAAAAATCGTTAGAGATTTACAGCCGCCTCCGTCTCCGACTCTTCGCAGCGTGCAGATCTTAAAAAAAAAAAATGCACATCGCTTCCGAATTGGCCGCCGACTTCCAGTTCTGCCTTCTTACCGATTCCGAGAGGTCGCCTTCCTCATGGAAGTGGTATGGGAGCGGTCCGCGGCTCCTAGACAAGGCCATAAATGAATAAAGGGAAACTTAGTGTGCAGGTGCGATCATACCAGCACTAATGCACCGGATCCCATCAGAACTCCAAAGTTAAGCGTGCTTGGGCGAGAGCAGTACTAGGATGGGTGACCCCCTGGGAAGTCCTCGTGTTGAACCCTTTTTTTTATTCCCTTTTAGTCCTTCCTGAGAAACCGGTAGCCGTCGGCGTAATCGTATTCCCCGAAGTTTCCTTTTGTTCAGGACTGTTGGGGTTGAACGTTCGCTACGATTTACAGCCGCCTCCGGCTCCGACTCTTCGCAGCGTGCAGATCTTAAAAAAAAAATGCACATCGCTTCCGAACTGGCCGGCGACTTCGGCTTCTGGCTTCTTACCGATTCTGAGCGATCGCCCCTCCTCGTGGAAGTGGTATGGGTGCAGTCTGCGGCTACTAGACGAGGCCATAAATGAGTAAAGGCAAGCTTAGTGTGCTGGTGCGATCATACCAGCACTAATGCATCGGATCCCATCAGAAATCCGAAGTTAAGCGTGCTTGGGCGAGAGCAGTACTAGGATGGGTGAACCCCTGGGAAGTCCTCGTGTTACACCCCTTTTTTTGCTCCCTTTTAGTCTTCCCCGAGAAACCAGTAGGCGTCGGCATAACCGTATTCCCCGAAATTTCCTTTTGTTCAGGACTGTTGGGGTTGAACGTTCGCTACGATTTTTGCAATTTACGGTTTCTTAACGTCCCTAGAGCTCATTGAAGAGCAAAATTCGTTAGAGATTTACAGCCGCCTCCGGCTCCGACTCTTTGCAGCGTGCAGATCTTAAAAAATAAAAACGCACATCACTTCCGAACTGGCCGGCGACTTTCGCTTCTGGCTTCTTACCGATTCCGAGAGGCCGCCCTCCTCGTGGAAGTGGTATGGGAGCGGTCCGCGGCTCCTAGACGAGGCCATAAATGAATATAGGCAAACTTAGTGTGCGGGTACGATCATACCAGCACTAATGCACCGGATCCTGACAGCATGCATATTTGTGCTATATTTTGGCATTTCACCTCAATCTTATTACACCATTTGAAGTAATTTTGCTGATCTTTCATTGTTTCAATTTTATTATACTTCAAATCATCCTTACACTATTTTTTATCTTATTACTCCTTTAGGGAATATTGGAAGCAGCTGTAAAGGACATGAACTGGCAGATTTGGCCTGCATTTGGGCTGCTAAATTCTACCTGTTTTGGGCTGCTCATTTTTGTTGTCTTGGGCTCATATCTGTTGGGCTAGGCTAGGCCCAACCCTAGCCTTCCTAGCCTTTCCTTTCTTGGCCAAATATTTAAGGCCTCTTAGCACTTATTTCCACATTAGACAGAGTGGAGAAAGAGAGGATATTCTGGGCGTTTTTTGTTGTTAGCATATTTCTGTGTTCTTTATTTTTGTTTTCCATTTTATCTTCTTTGCAGCTACAATGAAAGGCTAGAACTATTGTAACCGGTTGTGTAATCTTGAACCCATGTGGAATCTGAGTCCCGGATGAGCTACAAAAACCTGGTTTGTTTGTTTTAATTTTATTCATTTCCATTTGGTTTAGTTTGAGCAGATTTTGGAATGCATGAAGTTCATGGCAGGTTTGTGTGAATTTACATGGATTCATTTTCTGTTAAATGCTTAAGAGAATAGAGTGTTGTAGCCGGTTGGTATAACATCTCAGAAATGAATATAATGTGCTTGAATGGTTGTTCTTGCATAGCTTCGGATGGGTTGAATAGAGAATGAATGGCTGCATTTTGTTTATAAGAGATTTTGGTATTCATTTTGTTGTTCCAATCATTCTTATCCTTGGACGGTTGTTGGGGATGCTTTGAGTTTGATATCCGGATATTAAAACCATCTAACAAACCAAGATATATAGGTTGGACAAGGAAGATTTCACAAGGGGACAAATACACAACTGGTTGCTCTCCATTTACTGATTTTCACCTATATTTCTGTTTCTGTTTTGTTACATAATTTTCTGTCAAAACCCCCCCCATAAACAAACTGTTGTGTTGCTTATATTGGTTCTCATTGCTGGTAGAAGAAGATAAGGCTCCTTGTTAGAGACGACCTAGGTTGTGCTTTGCTGCAAACTAGAGAAGATAGATAATTAGTTCGGGAGTGGTTCGACAGCCGCTGGCCAAATCCCATCAGAACTCCGAAGTTAAGCGTGCTTGGGCTAGAACAGTACTAGGATGGGTGACCCCTGGGGAAGTCCTCGTGTTGCATCTCTTTTTTTGCTCACTTTTAGTCCTCCCCGAGAAATCGGTAGGCGTCGACGTAACCGTATTCCCCGAAATTTCCTTTTGTTCAGGACTGTTGGGGTTGAACGTTCGCTTCGAGTTTCACGATTTACGGTTTCTTAATGTCCCCAGAGCTCATTTAAGAGCAAAAATCGTTAGAGATTTACAGCCGCTTCGCATCATGCAGATCTGAAAAAAAAAAAAAATGCACATCGCTTTCGAACTGGCCGGCGACTTCCGCTTCTGGCTTCTCACTGATTCCGAGCGGTCACCCTTCCTCGTCGAAGTGGTATGGGAGCGGTCCGCGGCTCCTAGACGATGCCATAAATGAATAAAGGGAAGCTTAGTGTGCGGGTGAGATCATACCAGCACTAATGCACCGGATCCCATAAGAACTCCGAAGTTAAGCATGCTTGGGCGAGAGCAGTACTAGGATGGGTGACCCCCTGGAAAGTCCTCGTGTTGCACCCCTTTTTTTGCTCCCTTTTAGTCCTCCCCGAGAATCCAGTGGGCGTCGGCATAACCGTATTCCCCGAAATTTCCTTTTGTTCAGGGCTGTTGGGGTTGAGCGTACGCTACGATTTTTGCGATTTACGGTTTCTTAACGTCTTTAGAGCTCATTTAAGAGCAAAAATCGTTAGAGATTTACTGCCACCTCCGGCTCCGACTCTTCGCAGCGTGCAGATCTTAAAAAAAAAAAAACACACATTGTTTCCGAACTGGCCGCCGACTTCCGCTTCTGGCATCTTACCGATTCCGAGAGGTCGCCCCTCCTCTTGGAAGTGGTATGGGAGCAGTCCGCTGCTCCCAGACGAGGCCATGAATGAATAAAGGCAAGCTTAGTGTGCGAGTGCGATGATACCTGCACTAATGCACCGGATCCCATCAGAACTCCGAAATTAAGCGTGCTTGTGCGAGAGTAGTACTAGGATTGGTGACACCCTGGGAAGTCCTCGTGTTGCACCCATTTTTTTATTCCCTTTTAGTCCTTCCCGAGAAACCGGTAGGCGTCGGCGTAATCGTATTCCCCAAAGTTTCCTTTTGTTTAGGACTGTTGGGGTTGAACGTTTGCTACGATTTTTGCGATTTACAGTTTCTTAACGTCCCTAGAGCTCATTTAAGAGTAAAAATCGTTAGAGATTTACAGCTGCCTCCGGCTCTGACTCTTCGCAGCGTGCAGATCTTAAAAAAAAAATGCACATCGCTTCCGAACTGGCCGGCGACTGCGGCTTCTGGCTTCTTACCGATTCTGAGCGATCGCCCCTCCTCGTGGAAGTGGTATGGGAGCGGTCTGCGGCTACTAGACGAGGCCATAAATGAGTAAAGGCAAGCGTAGTGTCCTAGTGCGATCATACCAGCACTAATGCACCGGATCCCATCAGAACTCCGAAGTTAAGCATGCTTGGGTGAGAGCAGTACTAGGATGGGTGAACCCCTGGGAAGTCCTCATGTTGCACCCCTTTTTTTGCTCCCTTTTAGTCTTCCCCGAGAAACCAGTAGGCGTCGGCATAACCGTATTCCCCGAAATTTCCTTTTGTTCAGGACTGTTGGGGTTGAACGTTCGCTACGATTTTTGCGATTTACGGTTTCTTAACGTCCCTAGAGCTCATTGAAGAGCAAAAATCGTTAGAGATTTACAGCTGCCTCTGGCTCCAACACTTCGTAGCGTGCAGATCTTAAAAAAAAAAACGCACATCGCTTTCGAACTGGCCGCCGACTTCCGCTTCTGGCTTCTTACCGTTTCCGAGAGGCCGCCCCTCCTCGTGGAAGTGGTATAGGAGCAGTCCGCGGCTCCTAGACGAGGCCATAAATGAATATAGGCAAACTTAGTGTGCGGGTGCGATCATACCAGCACTAATGCACCAGATACTGATAGCATGCATATTTGTGCTATATTTTGGCATTTCACCTCAATCTTATTACACCATTTGAAGTAATTTTGATGATCTTTCATTGTTTCAATTTTATTATACTTCAAATCATCCTTACACTATTTTCTATCTTATTACTCCTTTAGGGAATATTGGAAGCAGCTGTAAAGGACTTGAAGTGGCAGATTTGGGCTGCATTTGGGCTGCTCATTTCTACCTGTTTTGGGCTGCTCGTTTTTGTTATCTTGGGCTCATATCTGTTGGGCTAGGCTAGGCCCAACCCTAGGCTTCCTAGCCTTTCCTTTCTTGGCCATGTATTTAAGGCCTCTTAGCACTTATTTCCACATTAGCATATTTCTGTGTTCTTCATTTTTGTTTTCCATTTTGTCTTCTTTGCAGCTGCAATGAAAGGCTATAACTATTGTAACCGGTTGTGTAATCTTGAACCCATGTGGAATCTGAGTCCCGGATGAGTTACAAAAACCTGGTTTGCTTGTTTTAATTTTATTCATTTCCATTTGGTTTAGTTTGAGCAGATTTTGGAATGGAAGAAGTTCATGGCAGGTTTGTGTGAATTTACATGGATTCATTTTCTGTTAAATGCTTAAGGGAATAGAGTGTTGTAGCCGGTTGGTATAATATCTCGGAAATGAATATAATGTGCTTGAATGGTTGTTCTTGCATAGCTTCGGATGGGTTGAATAAAGAATGAATGGCTGCATTTTGTTTATAAGAGATTTCGGTATTCATTTTGTTGTTCCAATCATTCTAATCCTTGGACGGTTGTTGGGGATGCTTTGAGTTTGATATCCGGATATTAAAACCATCTAACAAACCAAGATATATAGGTTGGACAAGGAAGATTTCACAAGGGGACAAATACACAACTGGTTGCTCTCCATTTACTGATTTTCACCTATATTTCTGTTTCTGTTTTGTTACATAATTTTCTGTCAAAACCCCCCCCATAAACAAACTGTTGTGTTGCTTATATTGGTTCTCATTGCTGGTAGAAGAAGATAAGGCTCCTTGTTAGAGACGACCTAGGTTGTGCTTTGCTGCAAACTAGAGAAGATAGATAATTAGTTCTGGAGTGGTTCGACAGCCGCTGGCCAAATCCCATCAGAACTCCGAAGTTAAGCGTGCTTGGGCTAGAACAGTACTAGGATGGGTGACCCCTGGGGAAGTCCTCGTGTTGCATCTCTTTTTTTGCTCACTTTTAGTCCTCCCCGAGAAATCGGTAGGCGTCGACGTAACCGTATTCCCCGAAATTTCCTTTTGTTCAGGACTGTTGGGGTTGAACGTTCGCTTCGAGTTTCGCGATTTACGGTTTCTTAACGTCCCCAGAGCTCATTTAAGAGCAAAAATCGTTAGAGATTTACAGCCGCTTCGCATCATGCAGATCTGAAAAAAAAAAAATGCACATCGCTTTCGAACTGGCCGGCGACTTCCGCTTCTGGCTTCTCACTGATTCCGAGCGGTCACCCTTCCTCGTCGAAGTGGTATGGGAGCGGTCCGCGGCTCCTAGACGATGCCATAAATGAATAAAGGGAAGCTTAGTGTGCGGGTGAGATCATACCAGCATTAATGCACCGGATCCCATAAGAACTCCGAAGTTAAGCATGCTTGGGCGAGAGCAGTACTAGGATGGGTGACCCCCTGGAAAGTCCTCGTGTTGCACCCCTTTTTTTGCTCCCTTTTAGTCCTCCCCGAGAATCCAGTGGGCGTCGGCATAACCGTATTCCCCGAAATTTCCTTTTGTTCAGGGCTGTTGGGGTTGAGCGTACGCTACGATTTTTGCGATTTACGGTTTCTTAACGTCTTTAGAGCTCATTTAAGAGCAAAAATCGTTAGAGATTTACTGCCACCTCCGGCTCCGACTCTTCGCAGCGTGCAGATCTTAAAACAAAAAAAACACACATTGTTTCCGAACTGGCCGCCGACTTCCGCTTCTGGCATCTTACCGATTCCGAGAGGTCGCCCCTCCTCTTGGAAGTGGTATGGGAGCAGTCCGCTGCTCCCAGACGAGGCCATGAATGAATAAAGGCAAGCTTAGTGTGCGAGTGCGATGATACCTGCACTAATGCACCGGATCCCATCAGAACTCCGAAATTAAGCGTGCTTGTGCGAGAGTAGTACTAGGATTGGTGACACCCTGGGAAGTCCTCGTGTTGCACCCATTTTTTTATTCCCTTTTAGTCCTTCCCGAGAAACCGGTAGGCGTCGGCGTAATCGTATTCCCCAAAGTTTCCTTTTGTTTAGGACTGTTGGGGTTGAACGTTTGCTACGATTTTTGCGATTTACAGTTTCTTAACGTCCCTAGAGCTCATTTAAGAGTAAAAATCGTTAGAGATTTACAGCTGCCTCCGGCTCTGACTCTTCGCAGCGTGCAGATCTTAAAAAAAAAAATGCACATCGCTTCCGAACTGGCCGGCGACTGCGGCTTCTGGCTTCTTACCGATTCTGAGCGATCGCCCCTCCTCGTGGAAGTGGTATGGGAGCGGTCTGCGGCTACTAGACGAGGCCATAAATGAGTAAAGGCAAGCGTAGTGTCCTAGTGCGATCATACCAGCACTAATGCACCGGATCCCATCAGAACTCCGAAGTTAAGCATGCTTGGGTGAGAGCAGTACTAGGATGGGTGAACCCCTGGGAAGTCCTCATGTTGCACCCCTTTTTTTGCTCCCTTTTAGTCTTCCCCGAGAAACCAGTAGGCGTCGGCATAACCGTATTCCCCGAAATTTCCTTTTGTTCAGGACTGTTGGGGTTGAACGTTCGCTACGATTTTTGCGATTTACGGTTTCTTAACGTCCCTAGAGCTCATTGAAGAGCAAAAATCGTTAGAGATTTACAGCTGCCTCTGGCTCCAACACTTCATAGCGTGCAGATCTTAAAAAAAAAAACGCACATCGCTTTCGAACTGGCCGCCGACTTCCGCTTCTGGCTTCTTACCGTTTCCGAGAGGCCGCCCCTCCTCGTGGAAGTGGTATAGGAGCAGTCCGCGGCTCCTAGACGAGGCCATAAATGAATATAGGCAAACTTAGTGTGCGGGTGCGATCATACCAGCACTAATGCACCAGATACTGATAGCATGCATATTTGTGCTATATTTTGGCATTTCACCTCAATCTTATTACACCATTTGAAGTAATTTTGATGATCTTTCATTGTTTCAATTTTATTATACTTCAAATCATCCTTACACTATTTTCTATCTTATTACTCCTTTAGGGAATATTGGAAGCAGCTGTAAAGGACTTGAAGTGGCAGATTTGGGCTGCATTTGGGCTGCTCATTTCTACCTGTTTTGGGCTGCTCGTTTTTGTTATCTTGGGCTCATATCTGTTGGGCTAGGCTAGGCCCAACCCTAGGCTTCCTAGCCTTTCCTTTCTTGGCCATGTATTTAAGGCCTCTTAGCACTTATTTCCACATTATCATATTTTTGTGTTCTTCATTTTTGTTTTCCATTTTGTCTTCTTTGCAGCTGCAATGAAAGGCTATAACTATTGTAACCGGTTGTGTAATCTTGAACCCATGTGGAATCTGAGTCCCGGATGAGTTACAAAAACCTGGTTTGCTTGTTTTAATTTTATTCATTTCCATTTGGTTTAGTTTGAGCAGATTTTGGAATGGAAGAAGTTCATGGCAGGTTTGTGTGAATTTACATGGATTCATTTTCTGTTAAATGCTTAAGGGAATAGAGTGTTGTAGCCGGTTGGTATAATATCTCGGAAATGAATATAATGTGCTTGAATGGTTGTTCTTGCATAGCTTCGGATGGGTTGAATAAAGAATGAATGGCTGCATTTTGTTTATAAGAGATTTCGGTATTCATTTTGTTGTTCCAATCATTCTAATCCTTGGACGGTTGTTGGGGATGCTTTGAGTTTGATATCCGGATATTAAAACCATCTAACAAACCAAGATATATAGGTTGGACAAGGAAGATTTCACAAGGGGACAAATACACAACTGGTTGCTCTCCATTTACTGATTTTCACCTATATTTCTGTTTCTGTTTTGTTACATAATTTTCTGTCAAAACCCCCCCATAAACAAACTGTTGTGTTGCTTATATTGGTTCTCATTGCTGGTAGAAGAAGATAAGGCTCCTTGTTAGAGACGACCTAGGTTGTGCTTTGCTGCAAACTAGAGAAGATAGATAATTAGTTCTGGAGTGGTTCGACAGCCGCTGGCCAAATCCCATCAGAACTCCGAAGTTAAGCGTGCTTGGGCTAGAACAGTACTAGGATGGGTGACCCCTGGGGAAGTCCTCGTGTTGCATCTCTTTTTTTGCTCACTTTTAGTCCTCCCCGAGAAATCGGTAGGCGTCGACGTAACCGTATTCCCCGAAATTTCCTTTTGTTCAGGACTGTTGGGGTTGAACGTTCGCTTCGAGTTTCGCGATTTACGGTTTCTTAACGTCCCCAGAGCTCATTTAAGAGCAAAAATCGTTAGAGATTTACAGCCGCTTCGCATCATGCAGATCTGAAAAAAAAAAAAAATGCACATCGCTTTCGAACTGGCCGGCGACTTCCGCTTCTGGCTTCTCACTGATTCCGAGCGGTCACCCTTCCTCGTCGAAGTGGTATGGGAGCGGTCCGCGGCTCCTAGACGATGCCATAAATGAATAAAGGGAAGCTTAGTGTGCGGGTGAGATCATACCAGCACTAATGCACCGGATCCCATAAGAACTCCGAAGTTAAGCATGCTTGGGCGAGAGCAGTACTAGGATGGGTGACCCCCTGGAAAGTCCTCGTGTTGCACCCCTTTTTTTGCTCCCTTTTAGTCCTCCCCGAGAATCCAGTGGGCGTCGGCATAACCGTATTCCCCGAAATTTCCTTTTGTTCAGGGCTGTTGGGGTTGAGCGTACGCTACGATTTTTGCGATTTACGGTTTCTTAACGTCTTTAGAGCTCATTTAAGAGCAAAAATCGTTAGAGATTTACTGCCACCTCCGGCTCCGACTCTTCGCAGCGTGCAGATCTTAAAAAAAAAAAAACACACATTGTTTCCGAACTGGCCGCCGACTTCCGCTTCTGGCATCTTACCGATTCCGAGAGGTCGCCCCTCCTCTTGGAAGTGGTATGGGAGCAGTCCGCTGCTCCCAGACGAGGCCATGAATGAATAAAGGCAAGCTTAGTGTGCGAGTGCGATGATACCTGCACTAATGCACCGGATCCCATCAGAACTCCGAAATTAAGCGTGCTTGTGCGAGAGTAGTACTAGGATTGGTGACACCCTGGGAAGTCCTCGTGTTGCACCCATTTTTTTATTCCCTTTTAGTCCTTCCCGAGAAACCGGTAGGCGTCGGCGTAATCGTATTCCCCAAAGTTTCCTTTTGTTTAGGACTGTTGGGGTTGAACGTTTGCTACGATTTTTGCGATTTACAGTTTCTTAACGTCCCTAGAGCTCATTTAAGAGTAAAAATCGTTAGAGATTTACAGCTGCCTCCGGCTCTGACTCTTCGCAGCGTGCAGATCTTAAAAAAAAAAATGCACATCGCTTCCGAACTGGCCGGCGACTGCGGCTTCTGGCTTCTTACCGATTCTGAGCGATCGCCCCTCCTCGTGGAAGTGGTATGGGAGCGGTCTGCGGCTACTAGACGAGGCCATAAATGAGTAAAGGCAAGCGTAGTGTCCTAGTGCGATCATACCAGCACTAATGCACCGGATCCCATCAGAACTCCGAAGTTAAGCATGCTTGGGTGAGAGCAGTACTAGGATGGGTGAACCCCTGGGAAGTCCTCATGTTGCACCCCTTTTTTTGCTCCCTTTTAGTCTTCCCCGAGAAACCAGTAGGCGTCGGCATAACCGTATTCCCCGAAATTTCCTTTTGTTCAGGACTGTTGGGGTTGAACGTTCGCTACGATTTTTGCGATTTACGGTTTCTTAACGTCCCTAGAGCTCATTGAAGAGCAAAAATCGTTAGAGATTTACAGCTGCCTCTGGCTCCAACACTTCGTAGCGTGCAGATCTTAAAAAAAAAAACGCACATCGCTTTCGAACTGGCCGCCGACTTCCGCTTCTGGCTTCTTACCGTTTCCGAGAGGCTGCCCCTCCTCGTGGAAGTGGTATAGGAGCAGTCCGCGGCTCCTAGACGAGGCCATAAATGAATATAGGCAAACTTAGTGTGCGGGTGCGATCATACCAGCACTAATGCACCAGATACTGATAGCATGCATATTTGTGCTATATTTTGGCATTTCACCTCAATCTTATTACACCATTTGAAGTAATTTTGATGATCTTTCATTGTTTCAATTTTATTATACTTCAAATCATCCTTACACTATTTTCTATCTTATTACTCCTTTAGGGAATATTGGAAGCAGCTGTAAAGGACTTGAAGTGGCAGATTTGGGCTGCATTTGGGCTGCTCATTTCTACCTGTTTTGGGCTGCTCGTTTTTGTTATCTTGGGCTCATATCTGTTGGGCTAGGCTAGGCCCAACCCTAGGCTTCCTAGCCTTTCCTTTCTTGGCCATGTATTTAAGGCCTCTTAGCACTTATTTCCACATTAGCATATTTCTGTGTTCTTCATTTTTGTTTTCCATTTTGTCTTCTTTGCAGCTGCAATGAAAGGCTATAACTATTGTAACCGGTTGTGTAATCTTGAACCCATGTGGAATCTGAGTCCCGGATGAGTTACAAAAACCTGGTTTGTTTGTTTTAATTTTATTCATTTCCATTTGGTTTAGTTTGAGCAGATTTTGGAATGGAAGAAGTTCATGGCAGGTTTGTGTGAATTTACATGGATTCATTTTCTGTTAAATGCTTAAGGGAATAGAGTGTTGTAGCCGGTTGGTATAATATCTCGAAAATGAATATAATGTGCTTGAATGGTTGTTCTTGCATAGCTTCGGATGGGTTGAATAAAGAATGAATGGCTGCATTTTGTTTATAAGAGATTTCGGTATTCATTTTGTTGTTCCAATCATTCTAATCCTTGGACGGTTGTTGGGGATGCTTTGAGTTTGATATCCGGATATTAAAACCATCTAACAAACCAAGATATATAGGTTGGACAAGGAAGATTTCACAAGGGGACAAATACACAACTGGTTGCTCTCCATTTACTGATTTTCATCTATATTTGTGTTTCTGTTTTGTTACTTAATTTTCTGTCAAAACCCCCCCCATAAACAAACTGTTGTGTTGCTTATATTGGTTCTCATTGTTGGTAGAAGAAGATAAGTCTCCTTGTGAGAGGCGACCTAGGTTGTGCTTTGCTGCAAACTAGAGAAGATAGATAATTAGTTCTGGAGTGGTTCGACAGCCGCTGGCCAGATCCCATCAGAACTCCGAAGTTAAGCATGCTTGGGCAAGAGCAGTACTAGGATGGGTGACCCCTGGGGAAGTCCTCGTGTTGCACCTCTTTTTTTGCTCCCTTTTAGTCCTTCCCGAGAAATCGGTAGGCGTCGGCATAACCGTATTCCCCGAAATTTCCTTTTGTTCAGGACTGTTGGGGTTGAACGTTCGCTTCGAGTTCCACGATTTACGGTTTCTTAACGTCCCCAGAGCTCATTTAAGAGCAAAAATCGTTAGAGATTTACAGCCGCCTCCGGCTCCGACTCTTTGATCGGGGCTGTCGAACACCGATAGATTAGATAAATGATGATTTGGATTTGCAATAGGGTGTAACCCAAAGTCGTCTCCCAACGAACCTCAAGCGGATCTGTCAAAACAAGGCTAAATGGGGGGGAAGTTTTTGATGAAAAACTGAAAACAAGATAAACACGAACACAATAAATAAATCGAGATGCAATCAGTTGCAAACCAACCTTATATCCCAGTTTTCATTGCCTTTTCAATAAACCATTTGTTTAGTTTTAATCCTCAAATCAAAAATCAGAAAATTCTTTAACAACCGCCAAAGATTTGGAAAAACCAATAATCAGATTCACAGATTCAAGACTGATTGAAGTACCATCCAATCAGGTTGTTCTTGATTCCAGTTAAAGCCTCAACCGAGCACAAAAACCTTGGATTCTCAAACAAAGACAATGCATGCATTCATCCAATCGGTATCAACACATACACAGATTTAATAGAGAACGGAAACAAGATAACAACAAAGTTAAAACTAAAAACAATAGATTTCCATTAAAACCAAAGACTCAAACCGGGAACAAGGATGGTGTTGCAACTTGATTACAAGATCCTTAGCCTTCCATCTTCACAAGAACAATGGAGAGAAGAGAAGTCGGCCACTGTTCACGCCCTCGAAAAAGAATCTCTAATGGCCTTTTAAGGTGCTTAAGTAGAGCTTTAGGAGGAAACCCTAGATTACCTCCAGTTCACGGACGATTTTGGATAGGTTAACGTGCGTTATGGGCTTCGGACTCTTCATAATAATTTTAGATCAGAAAGATTAGATGAACTTGGGCTTTTGAATCACTTGATTTGGATATCGGACGCCCAAGATATGGCCTTTTAAAGAATCAGTATCTGTGCAGCTTTCCTAATTTGCCCCCAACTTCTTGGCCCCGATTTTGAAGCGCTGTTTGAAGGCCCAAATGAACTCGGATTTGGACAAACCATACCATTCCAGAAATCTCAAGAAGTCCCCTACAGTATCTCTGAAGACATCATCTTCATTCTGGAATTTTATCTTGGCCAAAATACTGAAGGAAGTGCAGGAGGTCAAATCTACCAAAATTGCCCTTACTTCTCTATCTCCAATTTCCAAGATATCTCATTGCCATCAAGATGTCTCATGCCTCATCTCATGCTCCCATAGCCCTAAACCTGGAAAAATAAAATAAAATAGTGTGAAGCCCAATTCCTATAAAATAAAATGAAATAAAATCAAGATGAATGAAATAACACAACTAATGTGCAGAAAGAACTAAATATGAGGGCTAAATAGTATGAAAATATGTGCTCTATCACTCTTCGCATCGTGCAGATCTTTAAAAAAAAAAAAACGCACATCGCTTCCGAACTGGCCGGCGACTTCCGCTTCTGGCTTCTCACCGATTCCGAGCGGTCGCCCTTCCTCGTGGAAGTGGTATGGGAGCGGTCCGTGGCTCCTAGACGATGCCATAAATGAATAAAGGCAAGTTTTGTGTGCGGGTGCGATCATACCAGCACTAATGCACCGGATCCCATCAGAACTCCGAAGTTAAGCGTGCTTGGGCGAGAGCAGTACTAGGATGGGTGACGCCCTGGGAAGTCCTCGTGTTGCACCCCTTTTTTTGCTCCCTTTTAGTCCTCCCCGAGAAACCGGTAGGCGTCGGCATAACCGTATTCCCCGAAATTTCCTTTTGTTCAGGACTGTTGGGGTTGAACGTTCGCTACGATTTTCACGATTTACGGTTTCTTAATGTCCCCAGAGCTCATTTAAGAGTAAAAATCGTTAGAGATTTACAACCGCCTCCGGCTCCGACTCTTCGCAGCGTGCAGATCTTAAAAAAAAAATGCACATCGCTTCCGAACTGGCCGACGACATCTGCTTCAGGCTTCTTACTGATTCCGAGAGGTCGCCCCTCCTCGTGGAAGTGGTATGGGAGCATTCCGCGGCTCCTAGACGATGCCATGAATGAATAAAGGCAAGCTTAGTGTGCGGGTGCGATCATACCAGCACTAATGCACCGGATCCCATCAGAACTCCGAAGTTAAGCGTGCTTGGGCGAGAGCAGTACTAGGATGGGTGACCCCTGGGAAGTCCTCGTGTTGCACCCCTTTTTTTGCTCCCTTTTAGTCCTCCCCGAGAAACCGGTAGGCGTCGGCATAACCGTATTCCCCGAAATTTCCTTTTGTTCAGGACTGTTGGGGTTGAACGTTCGCTACGATTTTCACGATTTACGGTTTCTTAATGTCCCCAGAGCTCATTTAAGAGTAAAAATCGTTAGAGATTTACAACCGCCTCCGGCTCCGACTCTTCGCAGCGTGCAGATCTTAAAAAAAAAATGCACATCGCTTCCGAACTGGCCGACGACTTCTGCTTCAGGCTTCTTACCGATTCCGAGAGGTCGCCCCTCCTCGTGGAAGTGGTATGGGAGCATTCCGCGGCTCCTAGACGATGCCATGAATGAATAAAGGCAAGCTTAGTGTGCGGGTGCGATCATACCAGCACTAATGCACCGGATCCCATCAGAACTCCGAAGTTAAGCGTGCTTGGGCGAGAGCAGTACTAGGATGGGTGACCCCTGGGAAGTCCTCGTGTTGCACCCCTTTTTTTGCTCCTTTTAGTCCTCCCCGAGAAACCGGTAGTCGTCGGCATAAGCGTACTCCTCGAAATTTCCTTTTGTTCAGGACTGTTGGGGTTGAACGTTCGCTACGATTTTCGCGATTTACGGTTTCTTAACGTCCCCAGAGCTCATTTAAGAGCAAAAATCGTTAGAGATTTACAGCCGCCTCTGGCTCCGACTCTTTGCAGCGTGCAGATCTTAAAAAAAAAACGAACATCGCTTCCGAACTGGCCGGCGACTTCCGCTTCTGGCTTCTTACCGATTCTGAGAGGTCGCCCCTCCTCGTGGAAGTGGTATGGGAGCAGTCCGCGGCTCCCAGACGAGGCCATGAATGAATAAAGGCAAGCTTAGTGTGCGAGTGCGATCATACCTGCACTAATGCACTGGATGCCATCAGAACTCCGAAGTTAAGCGTGCTTGGGCGAGAGTAGTACTAGGATGGGTGACCCCCTGGGAAGTCCTCGTGTTGCACCCCTTTTTTTGCTCCCTTTTAGTCCTTCCCGAGAAATCGGTAGGCGTCGGCGTAACCGTATTCCCTGAAGTTTCCTTTTGTTTAGGACTGTTGGGGTTGAACGTTCGCTACGATTTTCGCGATTTACGGTTTCTTAACGTCCCTAGAGCTCATTTAAGAGCAAAAATCGTTAGAGATTTACAGCCGCCTCCGGCTCCGACTCTTCGCGGCGTGCAGATCTTAAAAAAAAAAATGCACGTCGCTTCCGAACTGGCCGGCGACTTCCGCTTCTGGCTTCTTACCGATTCTGAGAGGCCGCCCCTCCTCGTGGAAGTGGTATGGGAGCGGTCCGCGGCTCCTAGACGAGGCCATAAATGAATATAGGCAAACTTAGTGTGCGGGTGTGATCATACCAGCACTAATGCACCGGATCCTGATAGCGTGCATATTTGTGCTATATTTTGGCATTTCACCTCAATCTTATTACACCATTTGAAGTAATTTTGCTGATCTTTCATTGTTTCCATTTTATTATACTTCAAATCATCCTTACACTATTTTCTATCTTATTACTCATTTAGGGAATATTGGAAGCAGCTGTAAAGGACTTGAAGTGGCAGATTTGGCCTGTTTTGGGCTTCTCATTTTTGTTGTCTTGAGCTCATATCTGTTGGCCTAGGCTAGGCCCAACCCTAGCCTTCCTAGCCTTTCCTTTCTTGGCCATGTATTTAAGGCCTCTTAGCACTTATTTCCACATTAGACAGAGAGGAGAAAAGAGAGGATATTTTGGCCGTTTTTTGTTGTTAGCATATTTCTGTGTTCTTCATTTTTGTTTTCCATTTTGTCTTCTTTGCAGCTGCAATGAAAGGCTAGAACTATTGTAACTGGTTTGTGTGAATTTACATGGATTCATTTTTTGTTAAATGCTTAAGAGAATAGAGTGTTGTAGTCGGTTGGTATAACATCTCGGAAATGAATATAATGTGCTTGAATGGTTGTTCTTGCATAGCTTCGGATGGGTTGAATAGAGAATCAATGGCTGCATTTTGTTTATAAGAGATTTCAGTATTCATTTTGTTGTTCCAATCATTCTAATCCTTGGACGGTTGTTGGGGATGCTTTGAGTTTGATATCCGGATATAAAAACCATCTAACAAACCAAGATATATAGGTTGGACAAGGAAGATTTCACAAGGGGACAAATACACAACTGGTTGCTCTCCATTTACTGATTTTCACCTATATTTCTGTTTCTGTTTTGTTACATAATTTTCAGTCAAACCCCCCCCATAAACAAACTGTTGTGTTGCTTATATGCTTATAATTTTCGAGTTTCGCGATTTACGATTTCTTAACCTCCCCAGAGCTCATTTAAGAGCAAAAATCGTTAGAGATTTACAGCCACCTCCGGCTCTGACTCTTCGCATCGAGCAAATCTTAAAAAAAAAAAAAACGCACATCGCTTTAGAACTGGCCGGCGACTTCCGCTTCTAGCTTCTCACCGATTCCGAGCGGTCGCCCTTCCTCGTGGAAGTGGTATGGGAGCGGTCCGCGGCTCCTAGACGATGCCATAAATGAATAAAGGCAAGCTTAGTGTGCGGGTGAGATCATACCAACACTAATGCACCGCATCCCATCAGAACTCCGAAGTTAAGCGTGCTTGGGCGAGAGCAGTACTAGGATGGCTGACCCCCTGGGAAGTCCTCGTGTTGCACCCCTTTTTTTGCTCCCTTTTAGTCCTCCCCGAGAAACCAGTAGGCGTCGGCATAACCGTATTCCCCGAAATTTCCTTCTGTTTAGGACTGTTGGGGTTGAACGTTCGCTACGATTTTCGCGATTTACGGTTTCTTAACGTCCTTAGAGCTCATTGAAGAGCAAAAATCGTTAGAGATTTACAGCCGCCTCCGGCTCCGACTTTTCGCAGCGTGCAAATCTTAAAAAAAAAATGTACATCGCTTCCGAACTGGCCGATGACTTCCGCTTCTGGCTTTTTACCGATTCCGAGAGGTCGCCCCTCCTCGTGGAAGTGGTATGGGAGCAGTCCGCGGCTCCCAGATGAGGCCATGAATGAATAAAGGCAAGCTTAGTGTGCGAGTGCGATCATACCTGCACTAATGCACCGGATGCCAACAGAACTCCGAAGTTAAGAGTGCTTGGGCGAGAGTAGTACTAGGATGGGTGACCCCCTGGGAAGTCCTCGTGTTGCACCTCTTTTTTTATTCCCTTTTAATCCTTCCCGAGAAACCGGTAGGCGTTGGCGTAATCGTATTCCCCGAAGTTTCCTTTTGTTTAGGACTGTTGGGGTTGAACGTTCGCTACGATTTTTGCGATTTACGGTTTCTTAACGTCCCTAGAGCTCATTTAAGAGTAAAAATCGTTAGAGATTTACGGCCGCCTCCGGCTCCGACACTTCGCAGCGTGCAGATCTTAAAAAAAAAAAACGTACATTGCCTCCGAACTGGCCGGCGACTTCCGCTTCTGACTTCTTATCGATTCCCAGCGGTCGGCCCTCCTCGTGGAAGTGGTATGGGAGCGGTCCGCAACTCCTAGACGAGGCCATAAATGAATAAAGGCAAGCTTAGTGTGCGGGTGCGATCATACCAGCACTAATGCACCGGTTCCCATCAGAACTCCGAAGTTAAGCGTGCTTGGGCGAGAGCAGTACTAGGATGGCTGGCCCCCTGGGAAGTCCTCGTGTTGCACCCTTTTTTTTGCTCCCTTTTAGTCCTCCCCGAGAAACCGGTAGGCGTCGACGTAACCGTATTCCTCGAAATTTCCTTTTGTTCAGGAATTTTGGGGAATACGGTTACGCCGATGCCTACCAGTTTCTCGGGGATGACTAAAAAGGAGAAAAAAAAAGGGTGCAACACGAGGACTTCCCAGGGGTCACCCATCCTAGTACTGCTCTCGCCCAAGCACGCTTAACTTCGGAGTTCTGACGGGATCCGGTGCATTAGTGCTGGTATGATCGCACCCGCACACTATGCTTGCCTTTATTCATTTATGGCCTCGTCTAGGAGTTGCGGACCGCTCCCATACCACTTCCACGAGGAGGGCCGACCGCTGGAAATCGATAAGAAGTCAGAAGCGGAAGTCGCCGGCCAGTTCGGAGGCAATGTACGTTTTTTTTTTAAGATCCGCACGCTGCGAAGAGTCAGAGCCGGAGGCTGCTGTAAATTTCTAGCGATTTTTTCTCTTGAATGAGCTGTCGGGACGTTAGGAAACCGTAAATCGCAAAAATCATAGTGAACGATCAGCCCCAACAGTCCTGAACAAAAGGAAACTTCGGGGAATACGGTTACGCCGACGCCTACCGGTTTCTCGAGGAGGACTAAAAAGGAGCAAAAAAAAGGGTGCAACACGAGGACTTCCCAGGGGGTCACCCATCCTAGTACTGCTCTCGCCCAAGCACGCTTAACTTCGAAGTTCTGATTGGATCCAGTGCATTAGTGCTGGTATGATCGCACCCGCACACTAAGCTTGCCTTTATTCATTTATGGCCTCGTCTAGGAGCCGCGGACCGCTCCTATACCACTTCCACGAGGAGGGGCGACCGCTCGGAATCGTAAGAAGCCAGAAACAGAATTCGTCAGCTAATTCGGACGCGATGTACGTTTTTTTTTTAAGATCTGCATGCTACAAAGAGTGGGAGCCGGAGGCGGCTGTAAATCCCTGACGATTTTTTATCTTAAATGAGCTCAGGGGAAGTTAAGAAACCGTAAATCTCGAAAATCGTAGCGAACGTTCAACCCCAACAGTCCTATACAAAAGGAAACTTCGGGGAATACGGTTACGCCGACGCCTACCAGTTTCTCGGGGAGCACTAAAAAGGAGCAAAAAAAGGGGTGCAACACGAGGACTTCCCAGGGGGTAACCCATCCTAGTACTGCTCTCGCCCAAGCACGCTTAACATCGGAGTTCTGATGGGATCCGATGCATTAGTGCTGGTATGGCCGCAACCCCACACTGAGCTCGCCTTTATTCATTTATGGCCTCCTCTACGAGCCGCGGACCGCTCCCGTACCACTTCCACGAGGAGGGACGACCGCTCGGAATCGGTAAGAAGCCAGAAGCGGAAGTCGTCGGCCAGTTCGGAGGCGATGTACGTTTTTTTTTTTTTAAGATCTGCACGCTGCGATGAGTCGGAGCCGGAGGCGGCTGTAAATCTCTAACGATTTTTTCTCTTAAATGAGCTCTGGGGACGTTAAGAAACCGTAAATCGCAAAAATCGTAGCGAACGTTCAACCCCAACAGTCCTAGACAAAAGAAAACTTTAGGGAATACGGTTACGCCGACGCCTACCAGTTTCTCGGGGAGTTCTAAAAAGGAACAAAAAAAAGAGGTGCAACACGAGGACTTCCCAGGGGCTCACCCATCCTAGTACTACTCTCGCGCAAGCACGCTTCACTTCGGAGTTCTGATGGGATCCGGTGCATTAGTGCAGGTATGATCGCACTCGCACACTAAGCCTGCCTTTATTCATTTATGGCCTCGTCTAGGTGCCGCGGATCGTTCCCATACCACTTCGACGAGGAGGGGCGACCGCTCGAAATGTACGTTTTTTTTTAAGATCAGCATGCTGCGAAGAGTCTGAGCTGGAGGCGGCTGTAAATCTCTAACGATTTTTGCTGTTAAATGAGCACTGGGGATGTTAAGAAACCGTAACTCGCGAGAATCGTAGCGAACGTTCAACCCCAACAGTCCTGAACAAAAGGAAACTTCGCGGAATACGGTTACGCCGACGCCTACCGGTTTCCCGGGGAGGACTAAAAACGAGAAAAAAAAGGGGTGTAACACGAGGTCCTCCCAGGGGGTCACCCATCCTAGTACTGCTCTCGCCCAAGCACGCTTAACTTCGGAGTTCTGATAGGATCCGGAGCATTAGTGCTGGTAAGATCGCTCCTGCACACTACGCTTGCCTTTATTCATTTATGGCCTCGTCTAGGAGCTGCGGCCTGCTCGCATACCACTTCCACGAGGAGGGGCGACCGCTCGGAATTGGTAAGAAGCCAGAAGCGGAAGTCGCCGGCCTGTTCGGAGGCGATGTACGTTTTTTTTTTAAGATCTGCACGCTGCGAAGAATCGGAGCCGGAGGCGGCTGTAAATCCCTGACGATTTTTGCTCTTAAATCAGCTCTGGGGACGTTAAGAAACCGTAAATCTCGAAAATCGTAGCGAACGTTCAACCCCAACAGTCCTGAACAAAAGGAAACTTTGGGGAATACGGTTACGCCGACGCCTACCAGTTTCTCGGGGAGCACTAAAAAGGAGCAAAAAAAGGGGTGCAACACGAGGACTTCCCAGGGGGTAACCCATCCTAGTACTGCTCTCGCCCAAGCACGCTTAACATCGGAGTTCTGATGGGATCCGATGCATTAGTGCTGGTATGGCCGCAACCCCACACTGAGCTCGCCTTTATTCATTTATGGCCTCCTCTACGAGCCGCGGACCGCTCCCGTACCACTTCCACGAGGAGGGACGACTGCTCGGAATCGGTAAGAAGCCAGAAGCGGAAGTCGTCGGCCAGTTCGGAGGCGATGTACATTTTTTTTTTTTTAAGATCTGCACGCTGCGATGAGTCGGAGCCGGAGGCGGCTGTAAATCTCTAACGATTTTTTCTCTTAAATGAGCTCTGGGGACGTTAAGAAACCGTAAATCGCAAAAATCGTAGCGAACGTTCAACCCCAACAGTCCTAGACAAAAGAAAACTTTAGGGAATACGGTTACGCCGACGCCTACCAGTTTCTCGGGGAGTTCTAAAAAGGAACAAAAAAAAGAGGTGCAACACGAGGACTTCCCAGGGGCTCACCCATCCTAGTACTACTCTCGCGCAAGCACGCTTCACTTCGGAGTTCTGATGGGATCCGGTGCATTAGTGCAGGTATGATCGCACTCGCACACTAAGCCTGCCTTTATTCATTTATGGCCTCGTCTAGGTGCCGCGGATCGTTCCCATACCACTTCGACGAGGAGGGGCGACCGCTCGAAATGTACGTTTTTTTTTAAGATCAGCATGCTGCGAAGAGTCTGAGCTGGAGGCGGCTGTAAATCTCTAACGATTTTTGCTGTTAAATGAGCACTGGGGATGTTAAGAAACCGTAACTCGCGAGAATCGTAGCGAACGTTCAACCCCAACAGTCCTGAACAAAAGGAAACTTCGCGGAATACGGTTACGCCGACGCCTACCGGTTTCCCGGGGAGGACTAAAAACGAGAAAAAAAAGGGGTGTAACACGAGGTCCTCCCAGGGGGTCACCCATCCTAGTACTGCTCTCGCCCAAGCACGCTTAACTTCGGAGTTCTGATAGGATCCGGAGCATTAGTGCTGGTAAGATCGCTCCTGCACACTACGCTTGCCTTTATTCATTTATGGCCTCGTCTAGGAGCTGCGGCCTGCTCGCATACCACTTCCACGAGGAGGGGCGACCGCTCGGAATTGGTAAGAAGCCAGAAGCGGAAGTCGCCGGCCTGTTCGGAGGCGATGTACGTTTTTTTTTTAAGATCTGCACGCTGCGAAGAATCGGAGCCGGAGGCGGCTGTAAATCCCTGACGATTTTTGCTCTTAAATCAGCTCTGGGGACGTTAAGAAACCGTAAATCTCGAAAATCGTAGCGAACGTTCAACCCCAACAGTCCTGAACAAAAGGAAACTTTGGGGAATACGGTTACGCCGACGCCTACCGGTTTCTCGAGGAGGACTAAAAACGAGCAAAAAAATAGGTGCAACACGAGGTCTTCCCAAGGGCTCACCCATCCTAGTACTGCTCCCGCCCACGCACGCTTAACTTCGGAGTTCTAATGGGATCCGGCGCATTAGTGCTGGTAAGATCGCACCCGCACACTAAGCTTGCCTTTATTCATTTATGCCTCGTCTAGGAGCCGCGGACCGCTCGCATACCACCTCCACGGGGAGGGGCGACCGCTCGGAATCGGTAAGAAGCTAGAAGCGGAAGTCGCCGAAAAGTTCGGAGGCGATGTACGTTTTTTTTTAAGATCTGCACGCTGCGAAGAATCGGAGCCGGAGGCGGCTGTAAATTCCTAACGATTTTTGCTCTTAAATCAGCTCTGGGGACGTTAAGAAACCGTAAATCTCGAAAATTGTAGCGAACGTTCAACCCCAACAGTCCTATACAAAAGGAAACTTCGGGGAATACTTATACGCCGACGCCTACCGATTTCTCGGGGAGGACTAAAAAGGAGCAAAAAAAGGGGTGCAACACGAGGACTTCCCAGGGGGTTACCCATCCTAGTACTGCTGTCGCCCAAGCACGCTTAACTTCGGAGTTCTGATGGGATCCGGTGCATTAGTGCTGGTATCATCTCACCCCCACACTGAGCTTGCCTTTATTCATTTATGGCCTCCTCTACGAACCGCGGACCGGTCCCGTACCACTTCCACGAGGAGGGGCGACTGCTCGGAATCGGTAAGAAGCCAGAAGCGGAAGTTGCCGGCCCGTTTGGAGGCGATGTACGTTTTTTTTTTTAAGATCTGGACCCTGCGAAGAGTCGGAGCCGGAGGCGGCTGTAATTCCCTGACGATTTTTGCTCTTAAATGAGCTTTGTGGACGTTAAGAAACCATAAATCACGAAAATCGTAGCGAACGTTCAACCCCAACAGTCTTGAACAAAAGGTAACTTCGGGAAATACGGTTACGCCGACGCCTATCGATTTCTCGGGGAGGACTAAAAAGGAGCAAAAAAAGATGTGCAACACGAGGACTTCCCAGGGGGTCACCCATCCTAGTACTGCTCTCGCCCAAGCACGCTTAACTTTGGAGTTCTGATGGGATCCGGTTCATTAGTACCGGTATGATCGCACCCGCACACAAAGCTTGCCTTTATTCATTTATGACCTCGTCTAGGAGCTGCGGACCGCTCCCATACCACTTCCACGAGGAGGGGCAACCGCTCGAAATCGGTAAGAAGTCAGAAGTGGAAGTCGCCGGCCAGTTCGGAGGCGATGTACGTTTTTTTTTTTAAGATCTGCACGCTGCGAAGAGTTGGAGCCAGAGGCGGCTGTAAATTTCTAACGATTTTTGCTCTTGAATGAGCTCTGGGGACGTTAAGAAACCGTAAATCGTGAAAATCGTAGCGAAAGTTCAGCCCCAACAGTCTTGAACAAAAGGAAACTTCGGGGAGTACGGTTACGCCGACGCCTACCGGTTTCTCGGGGAGGACTAAAAAGGAGAAAAAAAAAGGGTGCAACACGAGGACTTCCTAGGGGGTCACCCATCCTAGTACTGCTCTCGCGCAAGCATGCTTAACTTCGGCCTTCTAATGGGATCCGGTGCATTAGTGCAGGTATGGTCGCACGCGCACACTAAGCCTGCCTTTATTCATTTATGGCCTCGTCTAGGTGCCGCGGATCGCTCCCATACCACTTCCACGAGGAGGGGCGACCGCTCGGAATAGGTAAGAAGCCAGAAGCGGAATTCGTCGGCCAATTCGGAGGCGATGTACGTTTTTTTTTTAAGATCAGCATGCTGCGAAGAGTCTGAGCCGGAGGCGGCTGTAAATCTCTAACGATTTTTGCTGTTAAATGAGCACTGGTGATGTTAAGAAACCGTAACTCGCGAGAATCGTAGCGAACGTTCAACCCCAACAGTCCTGAACAAAAGGAAACTTCGCGGAATACGGTTACGCCGACGCCTACCGGTTTCTCGGGGAGGACTAAAAACGAGCAAAAAAAGGGGTGTAACACGAGGTCCTCCCAGGGGGTCACCCATCCTAGTACTGCTCTCGGCCAAGAACGCTTAACTTCAGAGTTCTAATAGGATCCGGAGCATTAATGCTAGTAAGATCGCACCCGCACACTAAGCTCGCCTTTATTCATTTATGGCCTCGTCTAGGAGCCGCGGACTACTCGCATACCACTTCCACGAGGAGGGGCGACCGCTCGGAATTGGTAAGAAGCCAGAAGCGGAAGTCGCCGGCCTGTTCGGAGGCGATGTACGTTTTTTTTTTAAGATCTGCACGCTGCGAAGAGTTAGAGCCAGAGGCAGCTGTAAATTTCAAACGATTTTTGCTCTTGAATGAGCTCTAGGGACGTTAAGAAATCGTAAATCGTGAAAATCGTAGTGAACATTCAGCCCCAACAGTACTGAACAAAAGGAAACTACGGGGAATACGGTTACGCCGACGCGTACCGTTTTTTTTTTAAGATCAGCATGCTGCGAAGAGTCTGAGCCGGAGGCGGCTGTAAATCCCTGACGATTTTTGCTCTTAAATCAGCCCTGGGGACGTTAAGAAACCGTAAATCTCGAAAATCGTAGCGAACGTTCAACCCCAACAGTCCTGAACAAAAGGAAACTTCGGGGAATACGGTTACGCCGACGCCTACCGGTTTCTCGAGGAGGACTAAAAATGAGCAAAAAAATGGGTGCACCCCGAGGTCTTCCCAAGGGCTCACCCATCCTAGTACTGCTCCCGCCCAAGCACGCTTAACTTCGGAGTTCTAATGGGATCCGGCGCATTAGTGCTGGTAAGATCGCACCCGCACACTAAGCTTGCCTTTATTCATTTATGCCTCGTCTAGGAGCCGCGGACCGCTCGCATACCACCTCCACGGGGAGGGGCGACCGCTCGGAATCGGTAAGAAGCTAGAAGCGGAAGTCGCCGGAAAGTTCGGAGGCGATGTACGTTTTTTTTTTAAGATCTGCACACTGCGAAGAATCGGAGCCGGAGGCGGCTGTAAATCCCTGACGATTTTTGCTCTTAAATCAGCTCTCGGGACGTTAAGAAACCGTAAATCTCGAAAATCGTAGCGAACGTTCAACCCCAACAGTCCTGTACAAAAGGAAACTTCGGGGAATACTTATACGCCGACGCCTACCGATTTCTCGGGGAGGACTAAAAAGGAGCAAAAAAAGGGGTGCAACACGAGGACTTCCCAGGGGGTTACCCATCCTAGTACTACTGTCACCCAAGCACGCTTAACTTCGGAGTTCTGATGGGATCCGGTGCATTAGTGCTGGTATCATCTCACCCCCACACTGAGCTTGCCTTTATTCATTTATGGCCTCCTCTACGAACCGCGGACCGGTCCCGTACCACTTCCACGAGGAGGGGCGATCGCTCGGAATCGGTAGGAAGCCAGAAGCGGAAGTCGCCGGCCCGTTTGGAGGCGATGTACGTTTTTTTTTTTAAGATCTGGACCCTGCGAAGAGTCGGAGCCGGAGGCGGCTGTAATTCCCTGACGATTTTTGCTCTTAAATGAACTTTGGGGACGTTAAGAAACCATAAATTGAGAAAATCGTAGCGAACGTTCAACCCCAACAATCTTGAACAAAAGGTAACTTCGGGAAATACGGTTACGCCGACGCCTATCGATTTCTCGGGGAGGACTAAAAAGGGGAAAAAAAAGAGGTGCAACACGAGGACCTCCCAGGGGGTCACCCATCCTAGTACTGCTCTCGCCCAAGCACGCTTAACTTTGGAGTTCTGATAGGATCCGGTTCATTAGTACCGGTATGATCGCACCCGCACACAAAGCTTGCCTTTATTCATTTATGGCCTCGTCTTGGAGCCGCGGACCGCTCCCATACCACTTCCACGAGGAGGGGCAACAGCTTGGAATCGATAAGAAGTCAGAAGCGGAAGTTGTCGGCCAGTTCGGAGGCGATGTACGTTGTTTTTTTTAAGATCTGCACGCTGCGAAGAGTTAGAGCCAGAGGCAGCTGTAAATTTCAAACGATTTTTGCTCTTGAATGAGCTCTAGGGACGTTAAGAAATCGTAAATCGTGAAAATCGTAGTGAACGTTCAGCCCCAACAGTACTGAACAAAAGGAAACTACGGGGAATACGGTTACGCCGACGCGTACCGGTTTCTCGGGGAGGACTAAAAAGGAGAAAAAAAAGGGTGCAACACGAGGACATCCCAGGGAGTCAACCATCCTAGTACTGCTCTCGCGCAAGCACGCTTAACTTCGGAGTTCTGATTGGATCCGGTGCATTAGTGCTAGTATGATCGCACGCGCACACTAAGCTTGCCTTTATTCATTTATGGCCTTGTCTAGGAGCTGCAGACCGCTCCAATACCACTTCCACGAGGAGGGGCGACCGCTCGGAATCGGTAAGAAGCCAGAAGCAGAATTCGTCGGCCAATTTGGAGGCGATGTACGTTTTTTTTTTAAGATCGACATGCTGCGAAGAGTCGGAGCCGGAGGCAGCTGTAAATCTCTAACGATTTTTGCTCTTAAATGAGCACTGGGGACATTAAGAAACCGTAACTCGCGAAAATCGTAGCGAACGTTCAACCCCAACAGTCCTGAACAAAAGGAAACTTCGGGGAATACGGTTACGCCGACGCCTACCGGTTTCTCGAGGAGGACTAAAAACGAGCAAAAAAAGGGGTGTAACATGAGGTCCTCCCAGGGGGTCACGCATCCTAGTACTGCTCTCGCCCAAGCACGCTTAACTTCGGAGTTCTGATAGGATCCGGAGCATTAGTGCTGGTAAGATCGCACCCGCACACTAAGCTTGCCTTTATTCATTTATGGACTCGTCTAGGAGCCGCGGACTGCTCTCATACCACTTCCACGAGGAGGGTCGACCGCTCGGAATTGGTACGAAGCCAGAAGCGGAAGTCGCCGGCCTGTTCGGAGGCGATGTACGTTTTTTTTTAAGATTTGCACGCTGCGAAGAATCGGAGCCGGAGGCGGCTGTAAATCCCTGACGATTTTTGCTCTTAAATCAGCTCTGGGGACGTTAAGAAACCGTAAATCTCGAAAATCGTAGCGAACATTCAACCCCAACAGTCCTGAACAAAAGGAAACTTCGGGGAATACGGTTACGCCGACGTCTACCAGTTTCTCGAGGAGGACTAAAAACGAGTAAAAAAATGGGTGCAACACGAGGTCTTCCCAAGGGCTCACCCATCCTAGTACTGCTCCCGCCCAAGCACGCTTAACTTCGGAGTTCTAATGGGATCCGGCGCATTAGTGCTGGTAAGATCGCACCCGCACACTAAGCTTGCCTTTATTCATTTATGCCTCGTCTAGGAGCCGCGGACCGCTCGCATACCACCTCCACGGGGAGGGGCGACCGCTCGGAATCGGTAAGAAGCTAGAAGCGGAAGTCGCCGGAAAGTTCGGAGGCGATGTACGTTTTTTTTTAAGATTTGCACGCTGCGAAGAATCGGAGCCGGAGGCGGCTGTAAATCCTTGACAATTTTTGCTCTTAAATCAGCTCTGGGGACGTTAAGAAACCGTAAATCTCGAAAATCGTAGCGAACGTTCAACCCCAACAGTCCTGTACAAAAGGAAACTTCGGGGAATACTTATACGCCGACGACTACCGATTTCTCGGGGAGGACTAAAAAGGAGAAAAAAAAGGGGTGCAACACGTGGACTTCCCAGGGGGTTACCCTTCCTAGTACTGCTGTCGCCCAAGCACGCTTAACTTCGGAGTTCTGATGGGATCCGGTGCATTAGTGCTGGTATCATCTCACCCCCACACTGAGCTTGCCTTTATTCATTTATGGCCTCCTCTACGAACCGCGGACCGGTCCCGTACCACTTCCACGAGGAGGGGCGACCGCTCGAAATTGGTAAGAAGCCAGAAGTGGAAGTCGCTGGCCCGTTTGGAGGCGATGTACGTTTTTTTTTTTAAGATCTGGACCCTGCGAAGAGTCGGAGCCGGAGGCGGCTGTAATTCCCTGACGATTTTTGCTCTTAAATGAGCTTTGGGGACGTTAAGAAACCATAAATCGCGAAAATCGTAGCGAACGTTCAACCCCAACAGTCCTGAACAAAAGGTAACTTCGGGGAATACGATTACGCCGAAGCCTATCGATTTCTCGGGGAGGACTAAAAAGGAGCAAAAAAAGAGGTGCAACACGAGGACTTCCCAGGGGGTCACCCATCCTAGTATTGCTCTCGCCCAAGCACGTTTAACTTCGGAGTTCTGATGGGATCCGGCGCATTAGTGCTGGTATGATCGCACCCCCACACTGAGCTTGCCTTTATTCATTCATGGCCTCATCTAGGAGCCGCGGACCGCTCCCGTACCACTTCCACGAGGAGGGGTGACTGCTGGGAATCGATAAGAAGCCAGAAGCAGAATTCGTCGGCCAATTCGGAGGCGATGTACGTTTTTTTTTTAAGATCAACATGCTGCGAAGAGTCGGAGCCGGAGGCAGCTGTAAATCTCTAACGATTTTTGCTCTTAAATGAGCACTGGGGACGTTAAGAAACTGTAACTCGCGAAAATCGTAGCGAACGTTCAACCCCAACAGTCTTGAGCAAAAGGAAACTTCGCGGAATACGGTTACGCCGACGCCTACCGGTTTCTCGGGGAGGACTAAAAACGAGCAAAAAAAGGGCTGCAACACGACGTCTTCCCAGGGGGTCACCCATCCTAGTACTACTCTTGCCCAAGCACGCTTAACTTCGGAGTTCTGATGGGATCCGGTGCAATAGTGCTGGTAAGATCGCACTCGCACACTATGCTTGCCTTTATTCATTTATAGCCTCGTCTAGGAGCCGCGGACCGCTCGCATACCACTTCCACGAGGAGGGGCGACCGCACGGAATCGGTAAGAAGGCAGAAGCAGAACTCGCCGGCCAATTCAAAGGCGATGTACGTTTTTTTTTTAGATCTGCACGCTGCGAAGAGTCGGAGCTGGAGGCGGCTGTAAATCCCTGACGATTTTTGCTCTTAAATGAGCTCTGGGGACGTTAAGAAACCGTAAATCTCGAAAATCGTAGCGAACGTTCAACCCCAATAGTCTTGTACAAAAGGAAACTTCGAGGAATACGGTTACGCCAACGCCTACCGATTTCTCGGGGAGGACTAAAATGGAGCAAAAAAAGGGGTGCAACACGAGGACTTCCTAGGGGGTCATCCATCCTAGTACTGCTCTCGCTCAAGCACGCTTAACTTCGAAGTTCTGCTGGGATCCGGTGCATTAGTACTGGTATGATCGCACCCGCATACTAAGCTTGCCTTTATTCATTTATGGCCTCATCTAGGAGCCGCGGACCGCTCCCGTACCACTTCCACGAGGAGGGGTGACTGCTGGGAATCGATAAGAAGTCAGAAACGGAAGTCGCCGACCAGTTCGGAGGCGATGTACATTTTTTTTTTTAAGATCTGCACGCTACGAAGAGTTGGAGCCGGAGGCGGCTGTAAATTTCTAACGATTTTTTCTCTTGAATGAGCTCTGGGACGTTATGAAACCGTTAATCACGAAAATCGTAGCGAACGTGCAGTCCCAACAGTCCTGAAAAAAGGGAAACTTCGGGGAATACGGTTGTTGGAAATGTATGCCCTAAAGACACGTTTTATTTAATTTATGGTAATGATGTTTCTTTTAGTCAGTTTATTGCACATATATTATTTGCATTTAATTGTTGGAAAAGTGTCCATGCTATTAAGTAAGTGATTCATGTGATGGGTCGTTCTTCATAGTTAGGCATGAATCATGGGTACTTAATAAGCAACAAAAATATTACTCTTGATCTTTTGATAGAACTGGGCATTCTATCATGATAAGATCATTGTGCAATAGATCCTAATAGAGGATGACTTGCCTTAGTCAGTAAACAGTCCGTTTACTCTAATTGTAAGAGCACATTTGGAATGCGTAGAGTGGACCTGTGATAAAAGCTAATGACAAAGTACTAATTATCATGGAGCTAGTCTATCACTGCTACTACGTGGACGAGTACTCTAATACTTGAGTATTAGTTGGTGGTCTAGTGAACCTAGAGCTATATTCTTAGATTCACTGTAGGTGAGGTCTATCAAAGATCAATAACCTTGTGAGTTGGGAGTATGGTTTCTAATTAGCTAAGACAGACTAATACAAGATAGTTTTTGTGATTCACCCCCTTGTGATTGTCCAAGAATAATCAAATAATCCAGGGCCCTGGGAACTTGACTTAAGAGTGTGTGCTTCTGGGTAGCTCCCAGTGATAAGCAAGTACATTCGAGTAGTCACGGATTATTAGACTAGTGATCTAAGGATGGTACAAATCATTTAGAGAGGTGTTAGTACATTATTCCTTTCTAAATGATGGGTGTTACACAGAAGGGTATTTTCGTCATTACACTAGTAGGTCAAAGACATTGCATATGCAAAATTATTCGTGGGGTCAGTGTTACCATATGGTGATAGTTGGAACACTTAGAATGACAAAATATAGCTATTGGGTAGCAGGGATATTTTGGTCATTTTAGTAGCCATGAATAATTTGTCTTTTGGTCCCCGGGGTAGCTCGATATAACTCATGTATTATTTAATACATTTGGCTTGTTGGGTGAATTGCATTGAGAGAGAATTATTTTATTCAGAATGGTCCATAATTAATTGGGCTAGAATAAAATAATAGTTCATTAGTTTTTTAATTAATTAATTGGGCTAACCCAATTAGAAAATTAATTAATTGGACTTGGCCCACTAGGGTTTGGCCCACTAGGGTTTTAACCCTAGGGTTCTCACTATATATATTCTCTCTTTGTTTTGTTTTTGCACCCAAGTCATTTTTCTCTTCGTCACCAAGAGAGGCCACGAGTTTTGAGTCATACCTTGGAAGATCAAGAGATCTGATGCGAAGGAGACGAAGGATTGCAGGACAGCCGTTGTCTCCCCCACGCGAAGAAGCTGCTGCCCCTCATCCTCCTTCCGCTCCATTCCGTCTGGTAATCCGAAGGAAAAGTAAGTTTCCTAGATTCTAATCAACAAGAGGAAATTTTTTAAACTTTCGCTTCCGTTGCATGCTATGTTTCCTCGTGGATGGTCCTTCAAGTGGTATCCGGTGCATTAGTGCAAGTATGATCGTGCCCGCTCTCTGAGCTTGCCTTTATTCATTTATGGCCTCATCTAGGAGCCGCGAACCGCTCTCGTACCACTTCCACGAGGAGGGGCGACCGCTCGGAATTGGTAAGAAGCCAGAAGCGGAAGTCGCCGGCCAGTTTAGAGGTGATGTACTTTTTTTTTTTTAAGATCTGCACGCTGCGAAGAGTCGGAGCCGGAGGCGGCTGTAAATCCCTGACGATTTTTGCTCTCAAATGAGCTCTGGGGACGTTAAGAAACCGTAAATCTCGAAAATCTTAGCGAACGTTCAAACCCAACAGTCCTGAACAAAATGAAACTTCGGGGAATAATTGTACCCGCACACTAAGCTTGTCTTTATTAATTTATGGCCTCGTCTAGGAGCCGCGGACCGCTCGCATACCACTTCCACGCGGAGGGGCGACTGACCGAGCAGTTGTCGAACCACTCCAGAATTATATTAGATATCTATATACCTCTCTTCTAGTTTGCAGCAAAGCACAACCTAGGTCGTCTCTCACAAGGAGCCTTATCTTCTTCTATCAACAATGAGAACCAATATAAACAACACAACAGTTTAGGGGGAGGGTTTTGACAGAAATCTAAGTAACAAAACAGAAACACAAATATAGATGAAAATCAGTAAATGGAGATGCAACCAGCTGTGTATTTGTCCCCTTTGTGAAATCTTCCTCGTCCAATCTATGGATCTTGGTTTGTTAGATGCTTTTAACATCCGGATATCAAACTCAAAGCATCCCCAACAACCGTTCAAGGATTAGAATGGTTGGAACAACAAAATGAATACAGAAATCTCTTATAAACAAAATGCAGCCATTCATTCTCTATTCAACCCATCCGAAGCTATGCAAGAACAACCATTCAAGCACATTATATTCATTTCCGAGATGTTATACCAACCAGCTACAACACTCTATTCTCTTAAGCATTTAACAGAAAATGAATCCATGTAAATTCACACAAACCTGCCATGAACTTCATGCATTCCAAAATCTGTTCAAACCAAACCAAATGGAAATGAATAAGATTAAAACAAACAAACAAACCAGGTTTTTGTAGTTCATCCAGGACTCAGATTCCACAAGGGTTCAAGATACACAACCAGTTACAATAGCCTTAGCCTTTCATTGCAGCAAGGAAGACAAAATGGAGAAAACAAAAAAATGCTACAATCAGAAAAACGTCCAGAATTCTCCTCTCTATCTCTTCTCAATGTGATCTGGAAATAAGTGCTAAGAGGTCTTAAATACATGGCCAAGAAATGAAGACCTAGGAAGGCTAGGGTTGGGCCTAGCCTAGCCCAACATATATGAGCCCAAGACAACAAAAACGAGCAGCCCAAATGCAGCCCAAAACAGTAGAATTGAGCAGCCCAAATCTGCTCCCGCTGGACGCTAGCCTCCAACAATTTCTCTAAATGCATGGCCCGCTGCTTCCAGTATATAACAGTATCATACTCGGCATCTATCTCTAGTCCTTTGTTTTGAACAGCCACATCATTTCTCCTCCGAGGAACCTTAGGCCAAATGTCGTGAACATCATCCAATATAGAAACTGGGCGTTTATCACCACCATAGTTTCCTTCCTCAAAACGATGTTGCTCCAGGCCTTTCTATATTGAATTGCTTCCCAGCTTCATTCATATCTTCAGGCCACATTGAAGAGACAACTTCAATGTCCATTTCTTCTACATTTTCAGTTTCCATTTCGCAAACCATTGATGCTATAATGTAGGTTGATACCAGAATGTCATTAAAGAACGCTTGCTTGCCTGTATAAACGCATAAACAACAAGTTCAGGCTATTCCAGCTGCTTCTCTAGCTTGGATTCATAGAAGTAAGATAGAAAATAGTGTAAGGACAATTTGAAGTATCATAAAATAGAAACAATGAAAGATCAGCAAAATTACTTCAAATTGTGTAATAAGATTGAGGTGAAATGCCAAAATATAGCATAAATATGCATGCTATCAGCGACCGCTCGGAATCGGTAAGAAGCCAGAAGCGGAAGTCGCCGGCCAGTTCGGAGGCGATGTACGTTTTTCTTTTTAAGATCTGCACCTGCGAAGAGTCAGAGCCGGAGGCGGCTGTAAATCTCTAACGATTTTTGCTCTCAAATGAGCTCTGGGCACGTTAAGAAACCGTAAATCTCGAAAATCGTAGCGAACGTTCAGTCCCAACAGTCCTGAAAAAAGGGAAACTTCGGGGAATACGGTTACGCCGACGCCTACCAGTTTCTCGGGGAGGACTAAAAACGAGTAAAAAAAGGGTGCAACACGAGGACTTCCCAAGGGGTCACCCATCCTAGTACTGCTCTCGCGCAAGCACACTTAACTTCGGAGTTCTGATGGGATCTGGTGCATTAATGCTGGTATGAACCCACCCGCACATTGAGCTTTCCTTTATTCATTTATGGCCTCATCTAGGAGCCGCGGATCGCTCTCGTACCACTTCCACAAGGAGGGGCGACCGCTCGGAATCATTAAGAAGCCAGAAGCGGAAGTCGCCGACCAGTTCGGAGGCGATGTACGTTTTTTTTTTTAGATCTGCACGCTGCGAAAAGTCGGAGCCGGAGGCGGCTATAAATCCCTGACGATTTTTGCTCTTAAATGAGCTCTGGGGACGTTAAGAAACTGTAAATCACAAAAATATTAGCGAACGTTCAACCCCAACAGTCCTGAACAAAAGGAAACTTCGAGGAATACGGTTACGCCGACGCCTACCAATTTCTCTGGGAGGACTAAAAAGGAGCAAAAAAAGGGGTGCAACACGAGGACTTCCCAGGGGGTCACCCATCCTAGTACTGCTCTCGCCCAAGCATGCTTAACTTCGGAGTTCTGACGGGATCCGGTGCATTAGTGCTGGTATGATCGTACCTACACACTAAGCTTGCCTTTATTCATTTATGGCCTCATCTAGGAGCCGCGGACCGCTCCCGTACCACTTCCACGAGGAGGGGCGACCGCTCAGAATCAGTAAGAAGCTAGAAGCGGAAGTCGACGGCCAGTTCGGAGGCGATGTACGTTTTTTTTTAAGATCTGCACGCTGCGAAGAGTCGTAGCCGGAGGCGGCTGTAAATCCCTGACGATTTTTGCCCTTAAATGAGCTTTGGGGACGTGAAGAAAACTGTAAATCTCGAAAATCGTAGCGAACGTTCAACCCCAACAGTCCTGAACAAAAGGAAGCTTCAGGGAATATGGTTATGCCGACGCCTACCAGTTTCTCGGGGAGGACGAAAAAGGAGCCAAAAAAAGGGTGCAACACGAGGACTTCCCAGTGGCTCACCCATCCTAGTACTGCTCTCGCCCAAGCACGTTTAACTTCGGAGTTCTGATGGGATCCGGCGCATTAGTGCTGGTATGATCGCACCCCCACACTGAGCTTGCCTTTATTCATTTATGGCCTCATCTAGGAACCGCGAACCGCTCCCATACTACTTCCACGAGAAGGGGTGACTGCTTAGAATCGGTAAGAGGCCAGAAGCTGAAGTCGCCGGCAAGTTCGAAAGCGATGTGCGTTTTTTTTTTTAAAGATCTGCACGCTACGAAGAGTCGGAGCTACTGGCAGCTGTAAATCTCTAACGATTTTTGCTCTTAAATGAGCTCTAGGGATGTTAAGCAACCGTAAATCGCGAAAATCGTAGCGAACGTTCAACCCTAACAGTCCTAAACAAAAGGAAACTTCAGGGAATATGGTTACGCCGACGCCTACCGATTTCTCGGGGAGGACTAAAAACGAGCAAAAAAAGGGGTGCAACCCGAGGACTTCCCAGGGGGTCACCCTTCCTAGTACTGCTCTCGCCCAAGCACGCTTAACTTCGGAGTTTTGATGGGATCCGGTGCATTAGTGCTGGTATGATTGCACCCGCACACTAAGCTTGCCTTTATTCATTTACGGCCTCGTCTAGGAGCCGCAGACCGCTCGCATACCACTTCCACGAGAAGGGGCGACCGCTCGAAATCGGTAAGAAGCTAGAAGCGGAAGTCGCCGGCTAGTTCGGAGGCGATGTACGTTTTTTTTTTTAAGATCTGCACCTGTGAAGAGTCAGAGCCGGAGGCGGCTGCAAATCTCTAACGATTTTTGCTCTTAAATGAGGTCTGGGGATGTTAAGAAACCGTAAATCGCAAAAATCGTAGCGAATGTTCAACCCCAACAGTCCTGAACAAAAGGAAACTTCAGGGAATACGGTTACGCCGACGCTTATCGGTTTCACGGGGAGGACTAAAAAGGAGCAAAAAAAGGGGTGCAACACGAGGACTTCCCAGGGGGTCACCCATCCTAGTACTGCTCTCGCCCCAGCACGCTTAACTTTGGAGTTCTGATGGGATCCAGTGCATTAGTGCTGGTATGATCGCACCCGCATACTAAGCTTGCCTTTATTCATTTATGTCCTCGTCTAGGAGCCGCGGACCGCTCCCATAGCACTTCCACGAGGAGGGGCGACCGTTGGGAATCGATAAGAAGTCAGAAGCGGAAGTCATCGGCCAGTTCGGAGGCGATGTACGTTTTTTTTTTAAGATCTGCACGCTACGAAGAGTCGGAGCCGGAGGCGGCTGTAAATTTCTAACGATTCTTGCTCTTGAATGAGCTCTGGGGACGTTAAGAAACCGTAAATCGCGAAAATCGTAGCGAACGTTCAACCCCAACAGTCCTAAACAAAAGGAAACTTCAGGGAATACGGTTACGCCGACGCCTACCGGTTTCTCGGGGAGGACCAAAAACGAGCAAAAAAAGTGGTGCAACACGAGGACTTCCCAAGGGGTCACCCATCCTAGTACTGCTCTTGCCCAAGCACGCTTAACTTCGGAGTTCTGATGGGATCTGGTGCATTATTACTGGTATGATCGCACCCGCACACTAAGATTGCCTTTATTCATTTATGGCCTCGTCTAGGAGCCGCAGACCGCTCGCATACCACTTCCACGAGGAGGGGCGACCGCTCGGAATCGGTAAGAAGCCAAAAGCAGAAGTCGCCGGCCAGTTCGGAGGCGATGTACGTTTTTTTTTTTAAGATCTGCACCTACAAAGAGTCGGAGCCGGAGGCGGCTGTAAATCTCTAACGATTTTTGCTCTTAAATGAGCTTTGGGACGTTAAGAAACTGTAAATCGCGAAAATCGTAGCAAACATTCAACCCCAACAGTCCTGAACAAAGGGAAACTTCGGGGAATACGGTTACGCCAACGCCTACTAGTTTCTCGGGGTGGACTAAAAAGGAACAAAAAAAGGGGTGCAAAATGAGGACTTCCCAGGGGGTCACCCATCCTAGTACTGCTCTCGCCCAAGGACGCTTAACTTCGGAGTTCTAATGGGATCCGGTGCATTAGTGCTGGTATGATCGCACCCGCACACTAAGCTTGCCTTTATTTAATTATGGCCTCGTCTAGCAGCCGCGGACCGCTCCCATAGCACTTCCACGAGGAGGGGCGACCGCTGGGAATCGATAAGAAGTCAGAAGCAGAAGTCGCCGGCCAGTTCGGAGGCGATGTACATTTTTTTTTTTTTAAGATCTGCACGCTACGAAGAGCCGGAGCCGGAGGCGGCTGTAAATTTCTAACGATTTTTGCTCTTGAATGAGCTCTGGGGACGTTAAGAAACCGTAAATCACGAAAATTGTAGCGAACGTTCAGTCCCAAAAGTCCTGACTAAAAGGGAAACTTCGTGGAATACGGTTACGCCGACGCCTACCAGTTTCTCGGGGAGGACTAAAAAGGAGCAAAAAAAAGGGTGCAACACGAGGACTTCCCAGGGGGTCACCCATCCTAGTATTGCTCTCGTGCAACCACGTTAAACTTCGGACTTCTGATGGGATCCAGTGCATTAGTGCTGGTATGATCGCACCAGCACACTAAGCTTGCCTTTATTTATTTATGACCTCGTCTAGGAGCCGCAGACCGCTCCCATACCACTTCCACGAGGAGGGGCGACCGCTCGGAATCAGTATGAAGCCAGAAGCGGAAGTCGCCGGCCAGTTCGGAGGCGATGTACGTTTTTTTTTTTAAGATCTGCACCTGCAAAAAGTCGGAGCCGGAGGCGGCTGTAAATCTCTAATGATTTTAGCTCTTAAATGAGCTCTGGGGACATTAAGAAACCGTAAATCGCGAAAATCGTAGCGAACATTCAACCCCAACAGTCCTGAACAAAAGGAAACTTCGGAGAATACGGTTACGCCAACGCCTACTAGTTTCTCGGGGTGGACTAAAAAGGAGCAAAAAAAGGGGAGCAACACGAGGACTTCCCAGGGGGTCACCCATCCTAGTACTGCTCTCGCCCAAGCACGCTTAACTTCGGAGTTCTGATGGGATCTGGTGCATTAGTGCTGGTATGATCGCACCCGCACACTAAGCTTCCCTTTATTCATTTATGGCCTCGTCTAGGAGCCGCGGACCACTCCCATACCACTTCCACGAGGAGGGGCGACTGCTCGGAATCGGTAAGAAGCCAGAAGCAGAAGTCGCAGGCCAGTTCGGAGGCGGCTGTAAATCCCTAACGATTTTTTCTCTTAAATGAGCTCTCGAGACGTTAAGAAACCGTAAATCCCAAAAATCGTAGCGAACGTTCAACCACAACAGTCTTGAATAAAAGGAAACTTCGGGGAATACGGTTATGCCGACGCCTACCGGTTTCTCGGGGAGGACTAAATAGGAGCAAGGAAAGGGGTGTAACACGAGGACCTCCCAGGGGGTCACCCAGCCTAGTACTGCTCTTGCCCAAGCACGCTTAAGTTTGGAGTTCTGATGGGATCCGGTGCGTTAGTGCTGGTATGATCGCACCTGCACACTAAGCTTGCCTTTATTCATTTATGGCCTCGTCTAGGAGGCGCGGACCGCTCCCATACCACTTCCACGAGGAGGGGCGACCGTTCAGAATCGGTAAGAGGCCAGAAGTAGAAGTCGCCGGCTAGTTCGAAGGCGATGTACGTTTTTTTTAAAGATTTGCACGCTGCAAAGAGTCAGAGCCGGAGGCGGCTGTAAATCTCTAATTATTTTTGCTCCTAAATGAGCTCTGGAGATGTTAAGAAACTGTAAATCGCGAAAATCGCAGCGAACGTTCAACCCCAACAGTCCTGAACAAAAGGAAACTTCAGGAAATACGGTTACGCCGACGCCTACTAGTTTCTCGGGAAGGACTAAATAGGAGAAAAGAAAGGGGGTGCAACACGAGGACTTCCCAGGGGGTCACCCAGCCTAGTACTGCTCTCGCCCAA
The DNA here is from genome assembly GCA_036245055.1 of Diospyros kaki. NCBI lineage: Eukaryota > Viridiplantae > Streptophyta > Magnoliopsida > Ericales > Ebenaceae > Diospyros > Diospyros kaki. The sequence continues at coordinate 13,399,405 of BSEG01000011.1, read as the reverse complement.
GCACGCTTAAGTTTGGAGTTCTGATGGGATCCGGTGCCTTAGTGCTGGTATGATCGCATCCGCACACTAAGCTTGCCTTTATTCATTTACGGCCTCGTCTAGGAGCCGCAGACCGCTCGCATACCACTTCCACGAGAAGGGGCGACCGCTCGAAATCGGTAAGAAGCTAGAAGCGGAAGTCGCCGGCTAGTTCGGAGGCGATGTACGTTTTTTTTTTTAAGATCTGCACCTGTGAAGAGTCAGAGCCGGAGGCGGCTGCAAATCTCTAACGATTTTTGCTCTTAAATGAGGTCTGGGGACGTTAAGAAACCGTAAATCGCAAAAATCGTAGCGAATGTTCAACCCCAACAGTCCTGAACAAAAGGAAACTTCAGGGAATACGGTTACGCCGACGCTTATCGGTTTCTCGGGGAGGACTAAAAAGGAGCAAAAAAAGGGGTGCAACACGAGGACTTCCCAGGGGGTCACCCATCCTAGTACTGCTCTCGCCCTAGCACGCTTAACTTTGGAGTTCTGATGGGATCCAGTGCATTAGTGCTGGTATGATCGCACCCACATACTAAGCTTGCCTTTATTCATTTATGTCCTCGTCTAGGAGCCGCGGACCGCTCCCATAGCACTTCCACGAGGAGGGGCGACCGTTGGGAATCGATAAGAAGTCAGAAGCGGAAGTCATCGGCCAGTTCGGAGGCGATGTACGTTTTTTTTTTAAGATCTGCACGCTACGAAGTGTCGGAGCCGGAGGCGGCTGTAAATTTCTAACGATTCTTGCTCTTGAATGAGCTCTGGGGACGTTAAGAAACCGTAAATCGCGAAAATCGTAGCGAACGTTCAACCCCAACAGTCCTAAACAAAAGGAAACTTCAGGGAATACGGTTACGCCGACGCCTACCGGTTTCTCGGGGAGGACCAAAAACGAGCAAAAAAAGTGGTGCAACACGAGGACTTCCCAAGGGGTCACCCATCCTAGTACTGCTCTTGCCCAAGCACGCTTAACTTCGGAGTTCTGATGGGATCTGGTGCATTATTACTGGTATGATCGCACCCGCACACTAAGATTGCCTTTATTCATTTATGGCCTCGTCTAGGAGCCGCAGACCGCTCGCATACCACTTCCACGAGGAGGGGCGACCGCTCGGAATCGGTAAGAAGCCAAAAGCAGAAGTCGCCGGCCAGTTCGGAGGCGATGTACGTTTTTTTTTTAAGATCTGCACCTACAAAGAGTCGGAGCCGGAGGCGGCTGTAAATCTCTAACGATTTTTGCTCTTAAATGAGCTTTGGGACGTTAAGAAACTGTAAATCGCGAAAATCGTAGCAAACATTCAACCCCAACAGTCCTGAACAAAGGGAAACTTCGGGGAATACGGTTACGCCAACGCCTACTAGTTTCTCGGGGTGGACTAAAAAGGAACAAAAAAAGGGGTGCAAAATGAGGACTTCCCAGGGGGTCACCCATCCTAGTACTGCTCTCGCCCAAGGACGCTTAACTTCGGAGTTCTAATGGGATCCGGTGCATTAGTGCTGGTATGATCGCACCCGCACACTAAGCTTGCCTTTATTTAATTATGGCCTCGTCTAGCAGCCGCGGACCGCTCCCATAGCACTTCCACGAGGAGGGGCGACCGCTGGGAATCGATAAGAAGTCAGAAGCAGAAGTCGCCGGCCAGTTCGGAGGCGATGTACATTTTTTTTTTTTAAGATCTGCACGCTACGAAGAGCCGGAGCCGGAGGCGGCTGTAAATTTCTAACGATTTTTGCTCTTGAATGAGCTCTGGGGACGTTAAGAAACCGTAAATCACGAAAATTGTAGCGAACGTTCAGTCCCAAAAGTCCTGACTAAAAGGGAAACTTCGTGGAATACGGTTACGCCGACGCCTACCAGTTTCTCGGGGAGGACTAAAAAGGAGCAAAAAAAAGGGTGCAACACGAGGACTTCCCAGGGGGTCACCCATCCTAGTATTGCTCTCGTGCAACCACGTTAAACTTCGGACTTCTGATGGGATCCAGTGCATTAGTGCTGGTATGATCGCACCAGCACACTAAGCTTGCCTTTATTTATTTATGACCTCGTCTAGGAGCCGCAGACCGCTCCCATACCACTTCCACGAGGAGGGGCGACCGCTCGGAATCAGTATGAAGCCAGAAGCGGAAGTCGCCGGCCAGTTCGGAGGCGATGTACGTTTTTTTTTTTAAGATCTGCACCTGCAAAAAGTCGGAGCCGGAGGCGGCTGTAAATCTCTAATGATTTTAGCTCTTAAATGAGCTCTGGGGACATTAAGAAACCGTAAATCGCGAAAATCGTAGCGAACATTCAACCCCAACAGTCCTGAACAAAAGGAAACTTCGGAGAATACGGTTACGCCAACGCCTACTAGTTTCTCGGGGTGGACTAAAAAGGAGCAAAAAAAGGGGAGCAACACGAGGACTTCCCAGGGGGTCACCCATCCTAGTACTGCTCTCGCCCAAGCACGCTTAACTTCGGAGTTCTGATGGGATCTGGTGCATTAGTGCTGGTATGATCGCACCCGCACACTAAGCTTCCCTTTATTCATTTATGGCCTCGTCTAGGAGCCGCGGACCACTCCCATACCACTTCCACGAGGAGGGGCGACCGCTCGGAATCGGTAAGAAGCCAGAAGCAGAAGTCGCAGGCCAGTTCGGAGGCGGCTGTAAATCCCTAACGATTTTTTCTCTTAAATGAGCTCTCGAGACGTTAAGAAACCGTAAATCCCAAAAATCGTAGCGAACGTTCAACCACAACAGTCTTGAATAAAAGGAAACTTCGGGGAATACGGTTATGCCGACGCCTACCAGTTTCTCGGGGAGGACTAAATAGGAGCAAGGAAAGGGGTGTAACACGAGGACCTCCCAGGGGGTCACCCAGCCTAGTACTGCTCTTGCCCAAGCACGCTTAAGTTTGGAGTTCTGATGGGATCCGGTGCGTTAGTGCTGGTATGATCGCACCTGCACACTAAGCTTGCCTTTATTCATTTATGGCCTCGTCTAGGAGGCGCGGACCGCTCCCATACCACTTCCACGAGGAGGGGCGACCGTTCAGAATCGGTAAGAGGCCAGAAGTAGAAGTCGCCGGCTAGTTCGAAGGCGATGTACGTTTTTTTTAAAGATTTGCACGCTGCAAAGAGTCAGAGCCGGAGGCGGCTGTAAATCTCTAATTATTTTTGCTCCTAAATGAGCTCTGGAGATGTTAAGAAACTGTAAATCGCGAAAATCGCAGCGAACGTTCAACCCCAACAGTCCTGAACAAAAGGAAACTTCAGGAAATACGGTTACGCCGACGCCTACTAGTTTCTCGGGAAGGACTAAATAGGAGAAAAGAAAGGGGGTGCAACACGAGGACTTCCCAGGGGGTCACCCAGCCTAGTACTGCTCTCGCCCAAGCACGCTTAAGTTTGGAGTTCTGATGGGATCCGGTGCCTTAGTGCTGGTATGATCGCACCCGCACACTAAGCTTGCCTTTATTCATTTACGGCCTCGTCTAGGAGCCGCAGACCGCTCGCATACCACTTCCACGAGAAGGGGCGACCGCTCGAAATCGGTAAGAAGCTAGAAGCGGAAGTCACCGGCTAGTTCGGAGGCGATGTACGTTTTTTTTTTTAAGATCTGCACCTGTGAAGAGTCAGAGCCGGAGGCGGCTGCAAATCTCTAACGATTTTTGCTCTTAAATGAGGTCTGGGGACGTTAAGAAACCGTAAATCGCAAAAATCGTAGCGAATGTTCAACCCCAACAGTCCTGAACAAAAGGAAACTTCAGGGAATACGGTTACGCCGACGCTTATCGGTTTCTCGGGGAGGACTAAAAAGGAGCAAAAAAAGGGGTGCAACACGAGGACTTCCCAGGGGGTCACCCATCCTAGTACTGCTCTCGCCCCAGCACGCTTAACTTTGGAGTTCTGATGGGATCCAGTGCATTAGTGCTAGTATGATCGCACCTGCATACTAAGCTTGCCTTTATTCATTTATGTCCTCGTCTAGGAGCCGCGGACCGCTCCCATAGCACTTCCACGAGGAGGGGCGACCGTTGGGAATCGATAAGAAGTCAGAAGCGGAAGTCATCGGCCAGTTCGGAGGCGATGTACGTTTTTTTTTTAAGATCTGCACGCTACGAAGAGTCGGAGCCGGAGGCGGCTGTAAATTTCTAACGATTCTTGCTCTTGAATGAGCTCTGGGGACGTTAAGAAACCGTAAATCGCAAAAATCGTAGCGAACGTTCAACCCCAACAGTCCTAAACAAAAGGAAACTTCAGGGAATACGGTTACGCCGACGCCTACCGGTTTCTCGGGGAGGACCAAAAACGAGCAAAAAAAGTGGTGCAACACGAGGACTTCCCAAGGGGTCACCCATCCTAGTACTGCTCTTGCCCAAGCACGCTTAACTTCGGAGTTCTGATGGGATCTGGTGCATTATTACTGGTATGATCGCACCCGCACACTAAGATTGCCTTTATTCATTTATGGCCTCGTCTAGGAGCCGCAGACCGCTCGCATACCACTTCCACGAGGAGGGGCGACCGCTCGGAATCGGTAAGAAGCCAAAAGCAGAAGTCGCCGGCCAGTTCGGAGGCGATGTACGTTTTTTTTTTAAGATCTGCACCTACAAAGAGTCGGAGCCGGAGGCGGCTGTAAATCTCTAACGATTTTTGCTCTTAAATGAGCTTTGGGACGTTAAGAAACTGTAAATCGCGAAAATCGTAGCAAACATTCAACCCCAATAGTCCTGAACAAAGGGAAACTTCGGGGAATACGGTTACGCCAACGCCTACTAGTTTCTCGGGGTGGACTAAAAAGGAACAAAAAAAGGGGTGCAAAATGAGGACTTCCCAAGGGGTCACCCATCCTAGTACTGCTCTCGCCCAAGGACGCTTAACTTCGGAGTTCTAATGGGATCCGGTGCATTAGTGCTGGTATGATCGCACCCGCACACTAAGCTTGCCTTTATTTAATTATGGCCTCGTCTAGCAGCCGCGGACCGCTCCCATAGCACTTCCACGAGGAGGGGCGACCGCTGGGAATCGATAAGAAGTCAGAAGCAGAAGTCGCCGGCCAGTTCGGAGGCGATGTACATTTTTTTTTTTTAAGATCTGCACGCTACGAAGAGCCGGAGCCGGAGGCGGCTGTAAATTTCTAACGATTTTTGCTCTTGAATGAGCTCTGGGGACGTTAAGAAACCGTAAATCACGAAAATTGTAGCGAACGTTCAGTCCCAAAAGTCCTGACTAAAAGGGAAACTTCGTGGAATACGGTTACGCCGACGCCTACCAGTTTCTCGGGGAGGACTAAAAAGGAGCAAAAAAAAGGGTGCAACACGAGGACTTCCCAGGGGGTCACCCATCCTAGTATTGCTCTCGTGCAACCACGTTAAACTTCGGACTTCTGATGGGATCCAGTGCATTAGTGCTGGTATGATCGCACCAGCACACTAAGCTTGCCTTTATTTATTTATGACCTCGTCTAGGAGCCGCAGACCGCTCCCATACCACTTCCACGAGGAGGGGCGACCGCTCGGAATCAGTATGAAGCCAGAAGCGGAAGTCGCCGGCCAGTTCGGAGGCGATGTACGTTTTTTTTTTTAAGATCTGCACCTGCAAAAAGTCGGAGCCGGAGGCGGCTGTAAATCTCTAATGATTTTAGCTCTTAAATGAGCTCTGGGGACATTAAGAAACCGTAAATCGCGAAAATCGTAGCGAACATTCAACCCCAACAGTCCTGAACAAAAGGAAACTTCGGAGAATACGGTTACGCCAACGCCTACTAGTTTCTCGGGGTGGACTAAAAAGGAGCAAAAAAAGGGGAGCAACACGAGGACTTCCCAGGGGGTCACCCATCCTAGTACTGCTCTCGCCCAAGCACGCTTAACTTCGGAGTTCTGATGGGATCTGGTGCATTAGTGCTGGTATGATCGCACCCGCACACTAAGCTTCCCTTTATTCATTTATGGCCTCGTCTAGGAGCCGCGGACCACTCCCATACCACTTCCACGAGGAGGGGCGACCGCTCGGAATCGGTAAGAAGCCAGAAGCAGAAGTCGCAGGCCAGTTCGGAGGCGGCTGTAAATCCCTAACGATTTTTTCTCTTAAATGAGCTCTCGAGACGTTAAGAAACCGTAAATCCCAAAAATCGTAGCGAACGTTCAACCACAACAGTCTTGAATAAAAGGAAACTTCGGGGAATACGGTTATGCCGACGCCTACCGGTTTCTCGGGGAGGACTAAATAGGAGCAAGGAAAGGGGTGTAACACGAGGACCTCCCAGGGGGTCACCCAGCCTAGTACTGCTCTTGCCCAAGCACGCTTAAGTTTGGAGTTCTGATGGGATCCGGTGCGTTAGTGCTGGTATGATCGCACCTGCACACTAAGCTTGCCTTTATTCATTTATGGCCTCGTCTAGGAGGCGCGGACCGCTCCCATACCACTTCCACGAGGAGGGGCGACCGTTCAGAATCGGTAAGAGGCCAGAAGTAGAAGTCGCCGGCTAGTTCGAAGGCGATGTACGTTTTTTTTAAAGATTTGCACGCTGCAAAGAGTCAGAGCCGGAGGCGGCTGTAAATCTCTAATTATTTTTGCTCCTAAATGAGCTCTGGAGATGTTAAGAAACTGTAAATCGCGAAAATCGCAGCGAACGTTCAACCCCAACAGTCCTGAACAAAAGGAAACTTCAGGAAATACGGTTACGCCGACGCCTACTAGTTTCTCGGGAAGGACTAAATAGGAGAAAAGAAAGGGGGTGCAACACGAGGACTTCCCAGGGGGTCACCCAGCCTAGTACTGCTCTCACCCATGGATCCTTAACTTTGGAGTTCTGATGGGATCCGGTGCCTTAGTGCTGGTATGGTCGCACCCGCACACTAAGCTTGCCTTTATTCATTTATGGCCACGTCTAGGAGCCGCGGACCGCTCCCATACCACTTCCACAAGGAGAGGCGACCGTTCAGAATCGGTAAGAAACTAGAAGCTGAAGTCGCCAGCCAGTTCGAAGGCGATGTATGTTTTTTTTTTAAGATCTGCACGCCGTGAAGAGTCGGAGCCGAAGGCGGATGTAAATCTCTAACGATTTTTGCTCTTAAATGAGCTCTGGGGACGTTAAGAAACCATAAATTGCGAAAATCGTGTCGAACGTTCAACTCCAACAGTCTTGAACAAAAGGAAGCTTCGGGGAATACTGTTACGTCGGCGCCTACCGGTTTCTCGAGGAGGACTAAAAAGAAGCAAAAAAAGGAGTTCAACACGAGGACTTCCCAGGGGGTCACCCAGCCTAGTACTGCTCTCGCCCAAGCACGCTTAAGTTTGGAGTTCTGATGGGATCCGGTGCCTTAGTGCTGGTATGATCGCACCCGCACACTAAGCTTGCCTTTATTCATTTATGGCCTCGTCTAGGAGCCGCGGACCGCTCGCATACCACTTCCACGAGGAGGGGCGACCGCTCGGAATCGGTAAGAAGCCAAAAGCGGAAGTCGCCGGCCAGTTCGGAGGTGATGTACGTTTTTTTTTTAAGATCTGCACCTACAAAGAGTCGGAGCCAGATGCGGCTGTAAATCTCTAACGATTTTTGCTCTTAAATGAGCTCTGGGACGTTAAGAAACTGTAAATCGCGAAAATCGTAGCGAACATTCAACCCCAACAGTCCTGAACAAAAGAAAACTTCGGGGAATACGGTTACGCCAACGCCTACTAGTTTCTCGGGGTGGACTAAAAAGGAGCAAAAAAAGGGGTGCAAAACGAGGACTTCCCAGGGGGTCACCCATCCTAGTACTGCTCTCGCCCAAGGACGCTTAACTTCGGAGTTCTGATGGGATCCGGTGCATTAGTGCTGGTATGATCGCACCCGCACACTAAGCTTGCCTTTATTTATTTATGGCCTCGTCTAGCAGCCGCGGACCGCTCCCATAGCACTTCCACGAGGAGGGACGACCGCTGGGAATCGATAAGAAGTCAGAAGCAGAAGTCGCCGGCCAGTTCGGAGGCGATGTACGTTTTTTTTTTTTAAGATCTGCACGCTACGAAGAGCCGGAGCCGGAGGCGGCTGTAAATTTCTAACGATTTTTGCTCTTGAATGAGCTCTGGGGACGTTAAGAAACCGTAAATCACGAAAATTGTAGCGAACGTTCAGTCCCAAAAGTCTTGACAAAAAGGGAAACTTCAGGGAATACGGTTACGCCGACGCCTACCAGTTTCTCGGGGAGGACTAAAAAGGAGCAAAAAAAAGGGTGCAACACGAGGACTTCCCAGGGGGTCACCCATCCTAGTATTGCTCTCGTGCAACCACGCTAAACTTCAGACTTTTGATGGGATCCGGTGCATTAGTGCTGGTATGATCGCACCAGCACACTAAGCTTGCCTTTATTTATTTATGACCTCGTCTAGGAGCCGCAGACTGCTCCCATACCACTTCCACGAGGAGGGGCGACCGCTCGGAATCAGTATGAAGCCAGAAGCGGAAGTCGCCGGCCAGTTCGGAGGCGATGTACGTTTTTTTTTTTAAGATCTGCACCTGCAAAGAGTCGGAGCCGGAGGCGGCTGTAAATCTCTAATGATTTTAGCTCTTAAATGAGCTCTGGGGACATTAAGAAACCGTAAATCGCGAAAATCGTAAAGAACATTCAACCCCAACAGTCCTGAACAAAAGGAAACTTCGGGGAATACGGTTACGCCAACGCCTACTAGTTTCTCGGGGTGGACTAAAAAGGAGCAAAAAAAGGGGAGCAACACGAGGACTTCCCAGGGGGTCACCCATCCTAGTACTGCTCTCGCCCAAGCACGCTTAACTTCGGAGTTCTGATGGGATCCGGTGCATTAGTGCTGGTATGATCGCACCCACACACTAAGCTTCCCTTTATTCATTTATGGCCTCGTCTAGGAGCCGCGGACCGCTCCCATACCACTTCCATGAGGAGGGGCGACCGCTCGGAATCGGTAAGAAGCCAAAAGCGGAAGTCGCCGGCCAGTTCGGAGGCGGCTGTAAATCCCTAGCGATTTTTGCTCTTAAAAGAGCTCTCGAGACGTTAAGAAACCGTAAATCGCAAAAATCGTAGCGAACTTTCAACCCCAACAGTCCTGAATAAAAGGAAACTTCGGGGAATACGGTTATGCCGACGCCTACCGGTTTCTCGGGGAGGACTAAATAGGAGCAAGGAAAGGGGTGTAACACGAGGACTTCCCAGGGGGTCACCCAGCCTAGTACTGCTCTTGCCCAAGCACGCTTAAGTTTGGAGTTCTGATGGGATCCGGTGCCTTAGTGCTGGTATGATCGCACCTGCACACTAAGCTTGCCTTTATTCATTTATGGCCTCGTCTAGGAGGCGCGGACCGCTCCCATACCACTTCCACGAGGAGGGGCGACCGTTCAGAATCGGTAAGAGGCCAGAAGCGGAAGTCGCCGGCCAGTTCGAAGGCGATGTACATTTTTTTTTAAGATTTTCACGCTGCAAAGAGTCAGAGCCGGAGGCGGCTGTAAATCTCTAATTATTTTTGCTCTTAAATGAGCTCTGGAGATGTTAAGAAACTGTAAATCGCGAAAATCGTAGCGAACGTTCAACCCCAACAGTCCTGAACAAAAGGAAACTTCAGGGAATACGGTTACGCCGACGCCTACTAGTTTCTCGGGGAGGACTAAATAGGAGAAAAGAAAGGGGGTGCAACACGAGGACTTCCCAGGGGGTCACCCAGCCTAGTACTGCTCTCACCCATGGATCCTTAACTTTGGAGTTCTGATGGGATCCGGTGCCTTAGTGCTGGTATGGTCGCACCCGCACACTAAGCTTGCCTTTATTCATTTATGGCCACGTCTAGGAGCCGCGGACCGCTCCCATACCACTTCCACAAGGAGAGGCGACCATTCAGAATCGGTAAGAAACTAGAAGCAGAAGTCGTCAGCCAGTTCGAAGGCGATGTATGTTTTTTTTTTAGGATCTGCACGCCGTGAAGAGTCGGAGCCGAAGGCGGATGTAAATCTCTAACGATTTTTGCTCTTAAATGAGCTCTGGGGACGTTAAGAATGTTGGAAATGTATGCCCTAAAGACACGTTTTATTTAATTTATGGTAATGATGTTTCTTTTAGTCAGTTTATTGCACATATATCATTTGCATTTAATTGTTGGAAAAGTGTCCATGCTATTAAGTAAGTGATTCATGTGATGGGTCGTTCTTCACAGTTAGGCATGAATCATGGGTACTTAATAAGCAAGAAAAATATTACTCTTGATCTTTTGATAGAACTGGGCATTCTATCATGATAAGATCATTGTGCAATAGATCCTAATGGAGGATGGCTTGCCTTAGCCAGTAAACAGTCCGTTTACTCTTATTGTACAAGCGCATTTGGAATGCGTAGAGTGGACCTGTGATAGAAGCTAATGACAAAGTACTAATTATCATGGAGCTAGTCTATCACTGCTACTACGTGGACGAGTACTCTAATACTTGAGTATTAGTTGGTGGTCTAGTGAACCTAGAGCTATATTCTTAGATTCACTATAGGTAAGGTCTATCAAAGATCAGCAACCTTGTGAGTTGGGAGTGTGGTTTCTAATTATCTAAGACAGACTGATACAAGATAGTTTCTGTGATTCACCCCCTTGTGATTGTCCAAGAATAATCAAATAAACCAGGGCCCTGGGAACGTGACTTAAGAGTGTGTGCTTCTGGGTAGCTCCCAGTGATAAGCAAGTACATTCGAGTAGTCACGGATTATTGGACTAGTGATCTAAGGATGGTAGAAGTCATTTAGAGAGGTGTTAGTACATTATTCCTTTCTAAATGATGGGTGTTACACAGAGGGGCATTTTCGTCATTACACTAGTAGGTCAAAGACATCGCACATGCAAAATTATTCGTGGGGTCAGTGTTACCATATGGTGATAGTTGGAACACTTAGAATGACAAAATATAGCTACTAGGTAGCAGGGATATTTTGGTCATTTTAATAGCCATGAATAATTTGTCTTTTGGTCCCCGGGGTAGCTCGATATAACTCATGTATTTTTAATACATTTGGCCTATTGGGTGGATTACATGAGAGAGAATTATTTTATTCAGAATGGTCCATTGGGCTAGAATAAAATAATAAGTTCATTGGTTTTAATTAATTAATTGGGCTAACCCAATTAGAAAATTAATTAATTGGACTTGGCCCACTAGGGTTTGGCCCACTAGGGTTTTAACCCTAGGGTTCTCCCTATATATATTCTCTCTTTTGTTTGTTTTTCCACCTAAGTCGTTTTTCTCTTCGTCACCAAGAGAGGCCACGAGTTTTAGAGTCATACCTTGGAAGATCAAGAGATCTGATGCGAAGGAGCCGACGAATCGCAGGACAGCCGTCATCTCCGCCACGCGAAGAAGCCGTCGCGCCTCCTCCTTCTATCACTCCATTCCGACCGGTAATCCGAAAGAAAAGTAAGTCTTCTAGATTCTTATCTATACGAGGATCGATTTTGTTTTAAAATCGCTTCCGTTGCATGCTTTGATCCTCGTAAACGGTCCTTCAAAGAAACGGTAAATTGCGAAAATCGTGGCGAACGTTCAACTCCAACAGTCTTGAACAAAAGAAAGCTTCGGGGAATGCTGTTACGTCGGCGCCTACCGGTTTCTCGAGGAGGACTAAAAAGAAGCAAAAAAAGGTGTTCAACACGAGGACTTCCCAGGGGGTCACCCAGCCTAGTACTGCTCTCGCCCAAGCACGCTTAAGTTTGGAGTTCTGATGGGATCCGGTGCCTTAGTGCTGGTATGATCGCACCCGCACACTAAGCTTGCCTTTATTCATTTATGGCCTCGTCTAGGAGCCGCGGACCGCTCCCATACCACTTCCATGAGGAGGGGCGACTGTTCAGAATCGGTGAGAGGCCAGAAGCAGAAGTCGCCGGCCAGTTTGGAGGCGATGTACATTTTTTTTTAAGATCTGCACGCTGCGAAGAGTCAGAGTCGGAGGCGGCTGTAAATCTCTAATGATTTTTGCTCTTAAATGAGCTCTGGGGATGTTAAGAAACCGTAAATCGTGAAAATCGTAGCGAACGTTCAACCCCAACAGTCCTAAACAAAAGGAAACTTCGGGGAATACGGTTACGCTGACGCCTACCGATTTCTCGGGGAGGACTAAAAAGGAGCAAAAAAAGGGGTGCAACACGAGGACTTCCCCAGGGGTCACCCATCCTAGTACTGCTCTCCCCAAAGCACGCTTAACTTTGGAGTTCTGATGGGATCCGGTGCATTAGTGCTGGTATGATCGCACCCGCACACTAAACTTGCCTTTATTCATTTATGGCCTCGTCTAGGAGCCGCGGACCGCTCCCATACCACTTCAACGAGGAGGGGCGACCGCTCGGAATCGGTAAGATGCCAAAAGCGAAAGTCGCCGGCCAGTTCGAAGGCGATGTACGTTTTTTTTTTAAGATCTGCACACTGCGAAGAGTCGGAGTCGGAGGCGACTGTAAATCTCTAACGATTTTTGCTCTTAAATAAGCTCTGGGGACGTTAAGAAACTGTAAATCACGAAAATCGTAGCGAACGTTCAACCCCAACAGTCCAGAACAAAAGGAAACTTCGGGGAATACGGTTACGCCGACGCCTTCCGATTTCTCGGGGAGGACTAAAAAGGAGCAAAGAAAGGGTGCAACACGAGGACTTCCCAGGGGGTCACCCATCCTAGTACTGCTCTCACCCAAGCACGCTTAACTTCGGAGTTCTAATGGGATCCGGTGTCTTAATGCTGGTATGATCGCACCCGCACACTAAGCTTGCCTTTATTCATTTATGTCCTCGTCTAGGAGTGATCGGGGCTGTCGAACACCAATAGATTAGATAGTATGATGATACGGATTTGCAATAGAGGTGCAACCCTAAGTCGCCTCCCAACGAACCTCAAACGGATCTGTCAAAACAAGGCTAAACGGGGGGGAAGTTTTTGATAAAAAAACAGAAAACAAGATGAACAAGAACACAATAAATCAATCGAGATGCAATCAGTTGCAAACCAATCCTTCTATCCTAGTTTTCATTGCCTTTTCAGTAAACCATTTGTTTAGTTTTAATCCTCAAATCAAAAATCAGAAAATTCTTTAACAACCGCCAAAGATTTGGAAAAACCAATAATCAGATTCACAGATTCAAGACTGATTGAAGTACCATCCAATCAGGTTGTTCTTGATTCCAGTTAAAGCCTCAACCGAGCACAAAAACCTTGGATTCTCAAACAAAGACAATGCATGCATTCATCCAACCGGTATCAACACATACACAGATTTAAGAGAGAACGGAAACAAGATAACAACAAAGTTAAAACTAAAAACAATAGATTTCCATTAAAACCAAAGACTCAAACCGGGAACAAGGATGGTGTTGCAACTTGATTACAAGATCCTTAGCCTTCCATCTTCACAAGAACAATGGAGAGAAAAGAAGTCGGCCACTGTTCACGCCCTTCCAAGAATGAATCTTTAATGGCCTCTTAAGGTGCTTAAGTAGAGCTTTAGGAGGAAACCCTAGGTTACCGCAACTTGACCCTGATAGAATAAGAACATGCTCTCAAGTTCCTCAAATGCTATGCCCAAATCCACCTAATCATAATTCCACTACCAGATATGCTCATCTTCTAAATCTCCACTCTCAGTGCTTTATGCATGCAATTCAAAAGGACTTTTATTCATGGCTCAAACATGGTAAGGTGGGATAGGAAGATAACAATGAAAAGTAGGCTTTAGGAAGAAAGAAAACATTCAAGACAATCCCAAGATCAATGAAGAACTATTAAACAAGCAGAAAATAGAACCTTTTTTTTTTTTCACATGGTGGATGCGTTTTACGCTCCATCCCACCTTAGTGAGTGCGTTTTACACTCCATCTCACCTTGGCCTTTGGCCATTCTATCTATTTTTTTTTTCTTTTGATTCCAAAGGACTTGCTTAATTTCTTTTTTTATCGAGGGATGCAATGAATGTTCTTCAACCTAAAGAAGGGAAAAGATCACTCTTTTTTTTTTTTTTAGGTATAAAATGAAAGAATGCCTTAATCATCTTTTCACATGCACGAGCACTGATAGCTTCAATAAATATTCAAAACAAGCTCTGGAATGATACCCATAATTCAGTGGATGCAGGCATAGCATAAGAAAGGACAAGAACATGCACAAATATTCCCACAAAGACTACCTCAATCAACTCACCAAGCCAAACTCATTTCCAATTTACTTGAAAGCCCAAAAAGATAAGATCAACTTTCTAATCATGCTAAATTCTTTCAAACTCCATTTGCCTCATTTTGCAAAAATTTATTTATTTATTTTTATCTATTTATTATTATTATTATTTTTTTTTAAATTCAATTGCAAATTTTTTTTTTTAAATTGAATTTTCTAAAACTCCTCCCCCCACACTTAAACATTACATTGTCCTCAATGTAAGCATGTAGCAAGAATCAGGTATAGGACAAGTAAATAATAAAAAAAAATATAAGGAGAGATGAACAGCCTGATGTTGTCAATTGTAGGCGGCGTTGAGGAGATGCAGCTCCTCCATAGTATGCTCCTGAAAGCTCTCGTAGAATGGCTTAAGCCGCTGCCCGTTGACTGTGAATTGCCTTGTGGTTGACTCATCCATAAGCTCAACTGCACCATAAGGAAAAACATGAGTAACCACAAAAGGACCAATCCAACGAGAACGCAACTTACCTGGCATTAGTTTCAGACGGGAGTTGTATAGGAGGACTTTCTGGCCAACTTCGAACTCTTTCTTGTTGATCAATTTGTCATGAGTCGCCTTAGTTTTTTCCTTGTAAACTCTGGAGTTTTCGTATGCTTCCAATCTCAATTCCTCAAGCTCTTGCAATTGAAGCTTTCGTTGGGAACCAGCCTCTGTCATATCCATGTTGCATTGCTTTATCGCCCAATAGGCCTTATGCTCGATCTCTACCGGCAGATGACATGCTTTTCCAAAGACCAGTCGATATGGGGACATTCCAATAGGAGTCTTGTAGGCCGTGCGGTAGGCCCAAAGTGCATCTTCCAACCTTTTGCTCCAGTCTTTCCTGTTGGGCTGGACTGTCTTCTCTAGAATATGCTTGATCTCTCTGTTTGAAACCTCAGCCTGCCCATTGGTCTGTGGATGGTAGGGCGTCGCCACTTTATGTAAAACTCCATACTTTCGGAGCATGGATTGCATCGTTCTGTTGTAGAAGTGGGATCCTTGATCACTGATGATGGCCTTGGGAATGCCAAACCTGCAGAAAATATGAGATCTAACAAAATCTGCAACCACAGAAGAATCATCAGTCCTGGTGGCTTTAGCTTCCACCCATTTTGAAACATAATCCATAGCCAAAAGAATGTACAAAAAACCAAAGGAGACAGGAAAAGGACCCATGAAATCAATGCCCCAAACATCAAAGATCTCACAAAATAGTAAGGGTTGCTGAGGCATTTCATTCCTACGTGATATTGATCCTGTGTGCTGGCAACGTGTGCAATTCTTACAAAATGTATGAGCATCTCGAAAAAGGGATGGCCAATATAAACCTGAGTCTAGGACCTTTCTAGCTGTGCGTTGAGGACCAAAGTGACCACCACATGCAAGTGAATGACAGAAATGCAAGACTGAAGCAAACTCAATATCGGGCACACATCTCCTAAGGACTTGGTCACTACACATGCGCCATAGATATGGATCATCCCATACATAGTACTTGGCCTAACTTTTAAATTTACTTAGCTGATCTCTCTTAAGATGGGCAGGGATATCAGATGCAGCTAGAAAATTAACAATGTCAGCATACCAGGGCTCAGTACCATGCAAGTGATAGAGTAACTCATCTGGGAAGACATCTTTGATAGGCTGACAGTCCATGGTAGTGGCATCTAAAGAGGAAGGAAGCCTGCTCAAATGATCAGCTACAAGATTCTCAGCTCCACTCTTGTCTTTGATCTCAACATTGAACTCTTGAAGTAGGAGCATCCACCGTATCAACCTGGGTTTAGCATCGTGCTTCTTCAAGAGATATTTCAAAGCTGCATGATCAGAAAACACAACAACATTAGAACCCAGGAGATAAGAACGAAATTTATCTAAAGCAAACACAATGGCAAGAAGCTCATTTTCAGTAGTGGTGTAGTTTGCTTGGGCGTTGTCCAGAGTACGCGAGGCATAAGCAATGACGTGTGACTTCTTCTCCACTCGTTGTGAAAGGACGGCACCAACTGCATAATTGGAAGCATCACACATGAGCTCGAATGGCAAGTCCCAGTTGGGTGGCTGAATGATGGGTGGAGAAGTCAAGCGCCTCTTAAGCTCCTCAAAGGCCATCTTGCAAGACTCATCAAATTTGAATTCCACATCCTTCTGAAGTAGGTTGGACATTGGAAGGGCAATCTTGCTGAAGTCCTGGATGAATCTCCTGTAGAATCCTGCATGTCCAAGGAAAGAACGTACCTCCCGCACAGACGCGGGGTAAGGCAAAGAAGAAATGATATCAACCTTGGACTTATCAACCTCTATACCCCTCTTGGACACAACATGACCCAAAACAATCCCCTGCTCAACCATGAAATGACATTTTTCAAAATTTAGGACAAGATTCTTCTCAACACATCT
Organism: Diospyros kaki; assembly: GCA_036245055.1. Lineage (NCBI taxonomy): Eukaryota > Viridiplantae > Streptophyta > Magnoliopsida > Ericales > Ebenaceae > Diospyros > Diospyros kaki. The sequence goes on along the minus strand of BSEG01000011.1, from coordinate 13,382,819 downwards.
CTCCAAGACTCTACCCAAACTGATTAGACACTCATCAAAGGAGGTCCCATAAACAGAAAAGTCATCCATGAAAACTTCCATGCAATGCTCAAGTAAATCTGAAAATATACTCACCATGCATCGCTGGAACGTACCTGGGGCATTACATAGACCAAATGGCATCCTCCGGTATGCAAAAGTGCCAAAGGGGCATGTGAAGGTGGTCTTCTCCTGATCCTCTGGTGCTATGCAAATCTGAAAATAACCAGAAAAACCATCAAGAAAGCAGTAATGGGACTTTCCAGCTAACCTCTCTAGCATCTGATCAATGAATGGGAATGGGAAATGATCCTTCCTGGTAGCTTGGTTGAGCCTCCTATTGTCAATGCAGACTCTCCAGCTGTTCTGCACTCGCATGGGCACTAGCTCATTCTTCTCATTGGCTACCATTGTGAATCCTGTCTTCTTTGGAACTACCTGCACTGGACTCACCCACTTGCTATCAGAGATAGGATAAATAATGCCAGCCGAAAGTAGTTTACTTACCTCTTTCTTGACCACATCTAGAATGGTGGGATTGAGTCTCCTTTGGGGCTGTCTCACTAGTCGAGCTTCTTCCTCTAAATGAATCTTGTGCATGCATAAGGAAGGGGATATACCGGGAATGTCTGCAAGTGACCAACCTATGGCTCTCTTATGTTGCTTCAACAGATTCAGCAACTTCTCCTCTTGGTCAGGCTGAAGGTTGTTGGCGATGATCACGGGTAGCTTGTCTCCATCCGCCAAGTAGGCATACTTCAGATTCTCGGGCAGGGGCTTACACTCCAAGGTGAGTGGCTGTTGAATTGAAGGCACCAGTCTGCTTATGTTGCCACCTACCTGCAATACATTCTCAACAACAGAAACTTCCTCTATGGGAGGCACATGAGAATCGCATATAGTATGAGAAGGTGCACTCTCAACAATATTCAAAAACTCATCTATTTCAGAACAAGCACTACACTTACTGGGTCCATCATGACACTGAAGGCAATGCATATCATCAGGAAAATTATGGATGGTGGGGAATTCAGACTCAAGATCATACAACTCAACACATGCTTTCTCCACCATTAAGTCAATAAAGTTAACATGCAAGGCAGAATGATCTTCTAAGGGATACTTCATGGCATCAATGATATTGAACTGAATGGTGTTACCAGCGAACTCCATAGATAAAGTACCCTCATGCACAATAATTATTGTTCTTGCAGTTTTCAAGAAGGGTCTACCTAGAATGAGTGGTGCGTGTCCAGGTGTGTGATCATCCTCCATATTCAAAACATAGAAGTCAGCAGGGAATATGAAATCCTTTACCTTCACTAACACATCCTCTAATACTCCCTCAGGGTATGCTGTGCTCCTATTTGCCAACTGGACCACCACTCCTGTAGATGTCAATGTGCCTGCACCTGCCTGCAAAGAAGAATACACAGATTTAGGCATCACATTAATAGAGGCTCCTAAATCCAACATAGCATTATGAAATTGCAAATTTCCAATAGTGCAAGGAATGGTGAAAGTCCCTGGATCTTTGCATTTCTGAGGCATGGCAGGTTGAATCAATGCTGACACATTTCTTCCCAAATTGATCTTTTCATTTCCTTTCAGTTTCCTGTTGTGAGTGCACAAGTCTTTGAGAAATTTGGCATACTTGGGAATCTGTCTGATGGCCTCCAAGAGTGGTATGTTCACCTCAACTTTTTTGAATGTTTCCATGATCTCCTTGTCTAACTTAGCTTCTGCCTTCTTTTTATTTTGAGTGGCTCGGTGAGGAAATGGCAGTGGATGGCTGTAGGAAGTCTCTCCTCTATCTTGATCAATGGTGGGCTGCTTTTCCTTTTGAATGGAAGGAGGCTGATCTTCCTTTTGGCTTTCTTGTTGCTGCCCAAATTCTGGTTGTGGAGAGGGTTGGCTGCTCAACTCCTTACCACTGCGGAGAACGATAGCACTTACATTGCCCCTTGGATTTGAAACTGGCTGTGAAGGCAACTGACCCGAACCTTGACTCCGTAGCTCACTGATATTGGTTGCAAGCTGTCCAATCTGTGTCTCCAAATTTTGTATGGCAGTGTCGGTCCTTTGCTAAAACTGGAGATTGTTGGCAACGAGCTGCTTCATGATATCTTCCAAGCTTGATTCGGATTTAGGGGCTGGTTGTGGTTGCTGCATTGGTTGACTTGGTCTTTGTGCATTGAATCTGTGCTGCTGAGGTTGCTGATGATGTGGCTGGAATGGCTGGTTGGAAGGACCTCCATACCTCAAGTTTGGATGATCTCTCCACCCTGGATTATAGGTGGCAGCATATGGATCATATATGTGTTGCTGCTGATGATGTTGTGGCTGCTGATGATGCTGTGGCTGGAAGGGTCTTCCTGGAAAAATGCCAGCACAAGCTTCTGTATTCTCCTGCAATTGAGGACATTGGTCAGTAACATGGGAAGATAATGAACAAATACCACATACCTGCTGAGATTGGGACTGTCCTTTATCAAGGGCTAGCTGTCTGACCATGGAGGCCAATTCCTCCAGTTTGTTCTCTATCCTCTGTTGGTCATTGATGGCAGCAACACCAATCTCATTGGCCTGCCTCATGGGAGTGGCTGATCTGGTACCAAACTGTTGGGCATTCTGTGCCATCTTGGAGATTAGCTCTTGAGCAGCTGCTGGTGTCTTTTCAGAGAGGGCTCCTCCACTAGCTGCATCCACCAAATACCTATCCATTGGAATAAGACCTTCATAGAAGTACTGGACTAGCAGCTGGTCACTGATCTGATGGTGTGGACAACTAGAACACAGTTTCTTAAATCGCTCCCAATACTCATGTAATGTCTCCCTATGATTCTGCCTTATGCCACAAATTTCTTTTCGAATGGCGGCTGTTCGGGATGCTGGAAAGAACTTCTCTAAAAAGATTCTTTTAAGCCCATCCCAACTTGTGATGGCAGCAGGTGGTAGGTAGTATAACCAATCCTTTGCAGCTCCATCCAATGAAAATGGAAAGGCCCTAAGTTTTATCTGCTCCTCATCAACTCCTTGTGGCCTCATTGTGGAACAGACAACATGGAATTCTTTGAGGTGCTTGTGCGGATCTTCACCTGCAAGGCCATGAAACTTGGGAAGCAAATGGATTAGCCCAGATTTCAATTCAAAGGTTGCATCCAATTGGGGATATTGAATGCATAATGACTGGTAGTGCATATCAGGGGCAGCCAATTCTCTAATGGTTCTACCATCCAAATGACCATGATTTACATTATTTCTATTATTTCCATTCCCATTATCCCCCATTGTGTTTAAGTCAGGGATAGGTATAAAAACAGAAAGAATATCAGATGCAACAGAAGGAATATCAGATGCAATGGCAGGATTATCAACTATCCGAAGCTCTAACTCTCTAGCCTTCCTTTGCTTCCTAAGGGTCCTTTCTATTTCAAGGTCTAGTTCAATTGGTATGTCCTTAGAGGATCTGGTCATGCACTAAAGATCAACACAAAAACATTCTCAAAATGACTCACAAAGAACAGCACACAAACTGGCCCTAAGATGATTTTTTTATGCACACCAAAAATGCAAAAACGTGGGGCACATAAAATCTATCAATCAAGAAGCCCTAAGATGATTTTTTTTATGCAATTTTTCACAAAATTTCAACACAAAAACACTGAGGGGCCTAAAAACACTAAAAACCACACAAAATCAGCCACTGAGAAATACAAAATGGCCCAAAAAGTGGTCTAAACGTTGGAATTTGGCCAAAAAAGGGTCTCCTCACTGCATTGCAGTGACATTGATTCCTCACACCCCCATTTCTTTGGAAACCAAAAATCAGCCCAATCAGAGCAAGTGGAAAAATGTGAACAGTAACTGTTTGCCTCAAAATCGTTTTTTTCCTAAAACCGGCTCCTATTTTGCCTCAAAAACCACTCTAAATGCAAGAAAACATCAAGGGAGGCATATAAACATGAAAAAAACATCAAGTAAGGATGAGAAAAGAAGAAGATAGAACCGGTATCTTGATCTCAATCCTTAAATATTACTATTTGTCATGGAGGCCGTCAAAATCTGCTGAATAGGAGTTTGCTGTTTTGCACTTGTTGAGTTTTCTATCAAGGCTGTTAAATTTTGATATCTCTTGCACTTGGATGTAGCTTCTTGGTCTCCTACAAAATAGAGAATAAGAGTTTTCTATCAGCAACGAGAATAAGAGAAAAAGAGAAAAAAAAAAAGAATAAGAGAAGAAGAGAAGAAGAGTTTAAGAGTTTTCTGTTTTGCTTTGCTGGTCTTCTTGATCTTCTTGATTTATTTATGGCATAAACTTGGTACGTGGCGTTGTATCTAGCAGTGCCGAGTATGGTTAACTCGCTTTGGACCGGTAGCCCGCAACCAGCTAGTTTCCAACCTATATACCAAGTAGCAACCACAAATTTTTTAAATCAGTCTTCCTTGACAGAAACGAAATTGGTTCCCCGGCAACGGCGCCAAAATCTGATCGGGGCTGTCGAACACCAATAGATTAGATAGTATGATGATACGGATTTGCAATAGAGGTGCAACCCTAAGTCGTCTCCCAACGAACCTCAAACGGATCTGTCAAAACAAGGCTAAACGGGGGGGAAGTTTTTGATGAAAAAAACAGAAAACAAGATGAACAAGAACACAATAAATCAATCGAGATGCAATCAGTTGCAAACCAATCCTTCTATCCCAGTTTTCATTGCATTTTCAATAAACCATTTGTTTAGTTTTAATCCTCAAATCAAAAATTAGAAAATTCTTTAACAACCGCCAAAGATTTGGAAAAACCAATAATCAGATTCACAGATTCAAGACTGATTGAAGTACCATCCAATCAGGTTGTTCTTGATTCCAGTTAAAGCCTCAACCGAGCACAAAAACCTTGGATTCTCAAACAAAGACAATGCATGCATTCATCCAACCGGTATCAACACATACACAGATTTAAGAGAGAATGGAAACAAGATAAAAACAAAGTTAAAACTAAAAACAATAGATTTCCATTAAAACCAAAGACTCAAACCGGGAACAAGGATGGTGTTGCAACTTGATTACAAGATCCTTAGCCTTCCATCTTCACAAGAACAATGGAGAGAAAAGAAGTCGGCCACTGTTCACGCCCTTCCAAGAATGAATCTTTAATGGCCTCTTAAGGTGCTTAAGTAGAGCTTAAGGAGGAAACCCTAGGTTACCGCAACTTTACGGCTGATTTCGGATAGGTTAACATGCGTTCTGGGCTTCGGCCTCTTCATAATAATTTTAGATAAGAAATAGTAGATGAACTTGGGCTTTTGAATCACTTGATTTGGATATCGGACGCCCAAGATATGGCCTTTTAAAGAATCAGTATCTGTGCAGCTTTCCTAATTTGCCCCTAACTTCTTGGCCCCGACTTTGAAGCGCTGTTTGAAGGCCCAAACGAGCTCGGATTTGGACAAACCATACCATTCCAGAAAGCCCAAGAAGTCCCCTTAAATATCTCTGAAGATATCATCTTCATTCTGGAATTTTATCTTGGCCAAAATACTGAAGGAAGTGCAGGAGGTCAAATCTGCCAAAATTGCCCTTACTTCTCTATCTCCAATTTCCAAGATATCTCATTGCCATCAAGATTTCTCATGCCCCATCTCATGGTCCATGGCCCTAAACCTGGAAAAATAAAATAAAATAGTGTGAAGCCCAATTCCTATAAAATAAAATGAAATAAAATCAAGATGAATGAAATAACACAACTAATGTGCAGAAAGGACTAAATATGAGGGCTAAATAGTATGGAAATATGTGCTCTATCAAATTCCCCCACACTTGGACTTTTGCACTCCTGGGCAAAACACTAAACACTAACAAAAAGGATGACAAAGTGTAACGACCCGTTAGAGGGCCTAGTATTTATTGTAATTAGTTAATTAATTATAGTAGTAATTAATTAAGAGAATTAGCCATTTAATTTTAATGTGGCAATTTAGAATATTTTTAGTTGAGAAAATAGCTTTTAAATAGCATTTAATTCTTTTTATATTATGGGAAATTAAATGCAAGGACTTGAAGGTCAATTAGCAATTTATGATTAGAGTTTAATTGTTTAAATAAGAGTTATTATGGGATTAGGAGTCCATTAACGAGAAGGCTTGGGCTTAGAAGTCTCCAAGTTTCAATAGGAGATTGATAATGGGCTTTTGAGGGCCTCTCCATTAAGTATATATTGGCATAGGGTTTCGGTTGTTTTGTTCACGCCGTGAGGAATTAGAGATCGCATAAGAGAAGAAGAAGGAGAGGTCTGGCAGTAGCAGTGCGTACATAGGAGGCTCTCGTGAGATCATTGAGTCGATTAAAGAGATCATAAGGCAAGTATCCTATCTGTAATTCCTTCCATTACAGATTCAAGATCGTTCATTCTCAGTTGTTCAGTCCTTCTTTGCGTTCATATTCATATCAGTTTCAGTATGTATATATATATGTATATACGTAGAACAGTGAGTGCATGAAGGAGATAACATGTGATTCTTGATCGTTGATCTCTTAAATATGGTCTTCAAATCATATTAACGATGATCTCAGAATGCCAAGATTGTTGTTTTGGATTTCCAGTTTAATCAGACCGTATGTGCATGCATTTACATATATATGTATGCGTTACAGTGAGTCTTCCAGCCAGTTCTTGCGTGTTCTTTGCAACGTTTTCATTAACTATGAGCAGTAAATCATTCCTAAGTTGTTTCTATATCAATTGAGATTATTCTCTCAAGTTTTCTTTCGGAATGGTGCAGTGAGGATAAGTTTTTATTCAAGATATGGTCTTTGTTAGTGTGAGTTTTATTTCTGATGAGATTCCAGTCATTCGAATGAATCTTGTATCATTCGAATGGGTTTTAAGGTATCCGAATGAGTTTCCAGTGTTATCGTAAGTTTTTCCCTCATATTGTGCCAGTCATTCGAATGAGTTCTTGGTCATTCGAATGAGTCATGTGTTATCGTATCATTCGTATGTGTTTTTGGTTTGTCATTCGAATGAGTTTCCTTGTCATTCGAATGAGTCCTTGAAGTTGTGAGTAAGCTGTCGTTTGTATAGTATAGCATTCGAATGAGCCTTTTTGTCATTCGAATGATCTGTGAGTAACCCATAAATTCATTCGAATAAGGTTACTGTTGCATTCGAATGAGTCGGATTTTGCCAGTTCAAAAGTTAGAAAATTCCAAAATTGATTCGAATGAATTTGAGAGTCATTCGAATGAGTCCTTGATTAGATCCGTATAGCCTTTGTTATATAGCAGCTATCATTCGAATGAGTCCTTTTTCATTCGAATGAGTCTCTGTCATTCGAATGAGTTCTTTTTCATTCGAATGAGTCTCTGTCCATTCGAATGAGTCTTCCTCCATTCGAATGAGCTTGCTGTAGTTCATTCTTTTTCATTCGAATAAGCTACTATTTCATTCGAATTGCTCCTTAAACTTTCTCAATCATCCGAATAACATCGCATAGCACCCAGATGACTTCTAATAAATTCTTGAGGCAAGTCTCAAATTTATTTTAAATATTTAATTAATTAAATATTGAATTTTATGCCAAGATATGATAAAATCCAATATGCCATGCCTATACTAAGAAATTTTAGGATCTTTGTATCTCAATAAACCTAGTAAAGATCGTATAACATGTTTAGCATTTATTCTGACATGTTCAGCATTATTTTTGTGAGATGACGTGCATACATAGTGTATGAGCATTGAGCATGACCTTATATGGAGCACTACATTTCGTGTGCTAGCATCTATGTGAGCATTACATTATGCGCGCCAGGCGGCTTGTCCGCGGGGATCCCACTAGTATCAGTAAGTTATATCTCAGTTATGAGATGCTCGCCTGATGTCGACCAGGGAGCTAGGGGTATACTATACTACCCACTCTATGTGCTTACAGTTTTTATGTTGCAGGTTCAGATTAGCCAGGTATGTTTTATAGTTATGTGGGCCTATGTGCCAAAGTTGCATACCTGCATTTATCTTACAATTTATGTGCATTACATTTTTAAATGCAAGCAGATAGTGTTTCACTCAATACAAGTTCAGTAAGTATTCATCAGTATCGATATTCTTCGATTCAGCTTCAGTTATTCTTTCTAGTTTATTTACTTGCTGAGCTTTGTAGCTCACCTTGTACTCTTCACCATTCCAGGTCCTAGTGGGGGAGTACCAGAGGTGGGGCCTAGCAGCAGTGTCCAGTAGTGTGTGTACGTGGACCGCACAAGACTAAAGATGTCTGGGAGTTGTTAGTTTTAGTGTCTTATCAGTTTAAGTTTGACTTATGTTTTAGTTGAGGGATTTTTCCTTAGAGGTAGTTTATTGTTTCAGTTATTGTTGACTCGGAGTTTTATTTCAGTTGATTGAGTTGTTTATATTGGTATCAGATTTCAGTTATTAGTTAGTTTTATATTTTATTTTCCGTAGCACCTCTTCTCGGGCAGCTCTAGAAGAGGGGGGTGTTACACAAAGAATGCAAAATGAGAGGCATGGCAAGTTTTATAGGAATTCAACATTTCAAAGATCATCTTTCTTACACTTCCCAAACAAACAAGTAGCATGGCGATTTCACTTGGCAAGGCGAGTCAAAATAAGCAGACCCTGATAGAATAAGAACATGCTCTCAAGTTCCTCAAATGCTATGCCCAAATCCACCTAATCATAATTCCACTACCAGATATGCTCATCTTCTAAATCTCCACTCTCAGTGCTTTATGCATGCAAATCAAAAGGACTTTTATTCATGGCTCAAACATGGTAAGGTGGGATAGGAAGATAACAATGAAAAGTAGGCTTTAGGAAGAAAGAAAACATTCAAGACAATCCCAAGATCAATGAAGAACTATTAAGCAAGCAGAAAATAGAAGCTTTTTTTTTTCGCATGGTGGGTGCGTTTTACGCTCCATCCCACCTTGGTGAGTGCGTTTTACGCTCCATCTCACCTTGGCCTTTGGCCTTTCTATCTATTTTTTTTTCTTTTGATTCCAAAGGACTTGCTTAATTTCTTTTTTTATCGAGGGATGCAATGAATGTTCTTCAACCTAAAGAAGGGAAAAGATCACTCTTTTTTTTTTTTTTAGGTATAAAATGAAAGAATGCCTTAATCATCTTTTCACATGCACGAGCACTGATAGCTTCAATAAAGATTCAAAACAAGCTCTGGAATGATACCCATAATTCAGTGGATGCAGGCATAACATAAGAAAGGACAAGAACATGCACAAATATTCCCACAAAGACTACCTCAATCAACTCACCAAGCCAAACTCATTTCCAATTTACTTGAAAGCCCAAAAAGATAAGATCAACTTTCTAATCATGCTAAATTCTTTCAAACTCCATTTGCCTCATTTTGCAAAAATTTATTTATTTATTATTATTATTTTTTTTTTTTAAATTTAATTGCAAATTTTTTTTTTAAATTGAATTTTCTAAAACTCCTCCCCCCACACTTAAACATTACATTGTCCTCAATGTAAGCATGTAGCAAGAATCAGGTATAGGACAAGTAAATAATAAAAAAAATATAAGGAGAGATGAACAGCCTGATGTTGTCAATTGTAGGCGGCGTTGAGGAGATGCAGCTCCTCCATAGTATGCTCCTGAAAGCTCTCGTAGAATGGCTTAAGCCGCTGCCCGTTGACTGTCAATCGCCTTGTGGTTGACTCATCCATAAGCTCAACTGCACCATAAGGAAAAACATGAGTAACCACAAAAGGACCAATCCAACGAGAACACAACTTACCTGGCATTAGTTTCAGACGGGAGTTGTATAGGAGGACTTTCTGGCCAACTTCGAACTCTTTCTTGTTGATCAATTTGTCATGAGTCGCCTTAGTTTTTTCCTTGTAAACTCTGGAGTTTTCCTATGCTTCCAATCTCAATTCCTCAAGCTCTTGCAATTGAAGCTTTCGTTGGGAACCAGCCTCTGTCATATCCATGTTGCATTGCTTTACCGCCCAATAGGCCTTATGCTCGATCTCTACCGGCAGATGACATGCTTTTCCAAAGACCAGTCGATATGGGGACATTCCAATAGGAGTCTTGTAGGCCGTGCGGTAGGCCCAAAGTGCATCTTCCAACCTTTTGCTCCAGTCTTTCCTGTTGGGCTGGACTGTCTTCTCTAGAATATGCTTGATCTCTCTGTTTGAAACCTCAGCTGCCCATTGGTCTGTGGATGGTAGGGCGTCGCCACTTTATGTAAAACTCCATACTTTCGGAGCATGGATTGCATCGTTCTGTTGTAGAAGTGGGATCCTTGATCACTGATGATGGCCTTGGGAATGCCAAACCTGCAGAAAATATGAGATCTAACAAAATCTGCAACCACAGAAGAATCATTAGTCCTGGTGGCTTTAGCTTCCACCCATTTCAAAACATAATCCACAGCCAAAAGAATGTACAAAAAACCAAAGGAGACAGGAAAAGGACCCATGAAATCAATGCCCCAAACATCAAAGATCTCACAAAATAGTAAGGGTTGCTGAGGCATTTCATTCCTACGTGATATTGATCCTGTGTGCTGGCAACGTGTGCAATTCTTACAAAATGTATGAGCATCTCGAAAAAGGAATGGCCAATATAAACCTGAGTCTAGGACCTTTCTAGCTGTGCGTTGAGGACCAAAGTGACCACCACATGCAAGTGAATGACAGAAATGCAAGACTGAAGCAAACTCAATATTGGGCACACATCAATATCGAGCAAACTCAATAGTGTGAAGCCCAATTCCTATAAAATAAAATGAAATAAAATCAAGATGAATGAAATAACACAACTAATGTGCAGAAATGACTAAATATGAGGGCTAAATAGTATGGAAATATGTGCTCTATCAAGGAGCCGCGGACCGCTCCCATACCAACTCCACGAGGAGGGGCGACCGCTCGAAATCGGTAAGAAGCCAGAAGCAGAAGTCGTCGGCCAGTTCGGAGGCGATGTACATTATTTTTTAAAGATTTGCACGCTGCGAAGAGTCGGAGTCGGAGGCGGCTGTAAATCTCTAATGATTTTTGCTCTTAAATGAGTTTTGGGGACGTTAAGAAACCGTAAATCGTGAAAATCGTAGTGAACGTTCAACCCCAACAGTCCTGAATAAAAGGAAACTTCGGGGAATACGGTTACGCCAACGCCTACCGGTTTGTCGGGGAGGACTAAAAAGGAGCAAAAAAAGTGGTGCAACATGAGGACTTCCCAGGGGGTCACCCATCCTAGTACTGCTCTCGCCCAAGCATGCTTAACTTCGGAGTTCTGATAGGATCCGGTGCATTAGTGCTGGTATGATCGCAACCGCACACTAAGCTTTCCTTTATTCGTTTATGGCCTCGTCTAGGAGCCGCGGACCGTTGCCATACCACTTCCACGAGGAGGGGCGATCGCTCGGAATCGGTAAGAAGCCAGAAGCGAAAGTCGCCGGCCAAATCGGAGGCGATGTACGTTTTTTTTTTAAAAATCTGCACGCTGCAAATATTCGGAGCCGGATGCGACTGTAAATCTCTTACGATTTTTCCTCTTAAATGAGCTCTGGGGACGTTAAGAAACTGTAAATCACGAAAATCGTAGCGAACGTTCAACCCCAACAGTCCAGAACAAAAGGAAACTTCGGGGAATACGGTTACGCCGACGCCTTCCGGTTTCTCGGGGAGGACTAAAAAGGAGCAAAGAAAGGGTGCAACACGAGGACTTCCCAGGGGGTCACCCATCCTAGTACTGCTCTCGCCCAAGCACGCTTAACTTCGGAGTTCTAATGGGATCTGGTGCCTTAGTGCATGTATGATCGCACCCGCACACTAAGCTTGCCTTTATTCATTTATGTCCTCGTCTAGGAGCCGCGGACCGCTCCCATACCACTTCCACGAGGAGGAGCGACTGCTCGGAATCGGTAAGAAGCCAGAAGCAGAAGTCGCCGACCAGTTCGGAGGCGATGTACGTTTTTTTTTTTAAGATCTGCACGCTACGAAGAGTCGGAGCCGGAGGCGGCTATAAATCTCTAACCATTTTTGCTCTTAAATGAGCTTTGGGGACGTTAAGAAACCGTAAATCGCGAAAATCGTAGCGAACGTTCAACCCCAACAGTCCTGAACAAAAGGAAACTTCGGGGAATACGGTTATGCCGACGCCTACTGGTTTCTCGGGGAGGACTAAAAAGGAGCAAAAAAAGGGTGAAACACGAGGACTTCCCAGGGGGTCACCCAACCTAGTATTGCTCTCGCCCAAGCACGCTTAACTTCAGAATTCTGATGGGATCCGATGCCTTAGTGCTGGTATGGTCGCACCCGCACACTAAGCTTGCCTTTATTCATTTATGGCCTCGTCTAGGAGCCGTAGACCGCTCCCATACCACTTCCACGAGGAGGGGCGACCGTTCAGAATCGGTAAGAAGCCAGAAGCAGAAGTCGCCAGCAAGTTCGAAGGCGATGTATGTTTTTTTTTTAAGATCTGCACGCTGCGAATAGTCGGAGCCGGAGGCGACTGTAAATCTCTAACAATTTTTGCTCTTAAATGAGCTCTGGGGACGTTAAGAAACTGTAAATCATGAAAATCGTAGCGAACGTTCAACCCCAACAGCCCTGAACAAAAGGAAACTTCGGGGAATACGGTTACGCCGACGCCTTCCGGTTTCTCGGGGAGGACTAAAAAGGAGAAAAGAAAGGGGTGCAACACGAGGACTTCCTAGGGGGTCACCCATCCTAGTACTGCTCTTGCCCAAGCACGCTTAACTTCGGAGTTTTGATGGGATCCGGTGCCTTAGTGCTGGTATGATCGCACCTGCACACTAAGCTTGCCTTTATTCATTTATGTCCTCGTCTAGGAGCCGCGGACTGCTCCCATACCACTTCCACGAGGAGGAGCGACCGCTCGGAATCGGTAAGAAGCCAGACGTGGAAGTCGCCGGCCAGTTCGGAGGCGATGTAGGTTTTTTTTTTTAAGATCCGCACGCTGCGAAGAGTCGGAGCCGGAGGCGGCTATAAATCTCTGACGATTTTTGCTCTTAAATGAGCTCTGGGGACGTTAAGAAACCGTAAATCGCGAAAATTGTAGCGAACGTTCAACCCCAACAGTCCTGAACAAAAGGAAACTTCGAGTAATACGTGATAGAGCACATATTTTCATATTATTTAGCCCTCATATTTAGTCTTTTTGCACATTAGTTGTGTCATTTTATTCATCTTGATTTTATTTCTTTTTATTTTATAGGAATTGGGCTTCACACTATTTTACTTTATTTTGCAAGGTTTAGGGCTATGGGAGCATGAGATGGGGCATGTGATGTCTTGATGGCAATGAGATATCTTGGAAATTGGAGATAGAGAAGTAAGGGCAATTTTAGCAGATTTAACCTCCTGCACTTCCTTCAGTATTTTGGCCAAGATAAAATTCCAGAATGAAGATGATGTCTTCAGAGATACTGTAGAGGACTTCTTGGGCTTTCTGGAATGGAATGGTTTGTCCAAATCCGAGTTGGTTTGGGCCTTCAAACACCACTTCAAATTCGGGGCTAGGAAGTTGGGTCAAATTAGGAAAGCTGCACAGATGCTGATTCTTTAAAAGGCCATATCTTGGGCGTCAGATATCCAAATCAAGTGATTCAAAAGCCCAAATTTATATAATCTTCCTTATCTAAAATTATTATGAAGAGGCCGAAGCCCAGAACGCACGTTAACCTATCCGAAATCGGCTGTTAAGTGGCGGTAACCTAGGGTTTCCTCCTTAAGCTCTATTTAAGCACATTAAGAGGCCATTAGGGAGAGTATTCTTTTCTCACGTTAACCTCTCCATTGTTCTTGTCAAGATGGAAGGCTAAGGATTGTGTAATCAGTTGCAATACCATCCTTGTTCCCGGTTTGAGTCTTTGGTTTTAATGGAAATCTATTTTTTTAGTTTTAACTTTGTTGTTCTCTTGTTTCCATTCTCTCTTAAATCTGTGTATGTGTTGGTACCGGTTGTATGAATGCATGCATTGTCTTTGTTTGAGAATCCAAGGTTTTTGTGCTCGGTTGAGGCTTTAACTAGAAGCAAGAACAACCGGTTTGGATGGTATTTCAATCAGTCTCAAATCTGTGCAATAAGGGGGAATCAAAACTGATAGATCGAACTAAGAGGTTTCTGAAATCTATTTATTGGTTTTCTTTCCAATCTTTGGCAGTTGTTAAAGGATTTTTCTGATTTTCGATTTGAGGATTAAAACTAAACAAATTGTTTATTGAGAAGGCGATGAAAACTGGGATAGAAGGCTGGTTTGCAACTGATTGCATCTCGATTTACTGTGTTCTTGCTCATTTTGTTTTCTATTTTTCATCAAAAAACGTCCCCCCCCCCCCGTTTAGCCTTCTTTTGACAGATCCGTTTGAGGTTCGTAGGGAGACGACTCTGGGTTGCACCCCTATTGCAAATCTAAATCATCATTCATCTAATCAATCGGTGTTCCATAACCCCGATCAATAAGGTTACGCCGATGCCTACTGGTTTCTCGGGGAGGACTAAAAAGGAGCAAAAAAAGGGGTGCAACACGAGGACTTTCCAGGGGGTCACCCATCCTAGTACTGCTCTCGCTCAAGCACGCTTAACTTTGGAGTTCTGATGGGATCCGGTGCATTAGTGCTGGTATGATCGCACCCGCACAATAAGCTTGCCTTCATTCATTTATGGCCCCATCTAGCAGCCGCAGACCGCTCCCGTACCACTTCCACGAGGAGGGGCGACCGCTCGGAATCGGTAAGAAGCCAGAAGCGGAGGTCGCCGGCTAGTTCGGAGGCGATGTACGTTTTTTTTTTAAGATCTGCACGCTGCGAAGAGTCAGAGCTGGAGGCGGCTGTAAATCCCTGACGATTTTTTCTCTTAAATGAGCTCTGGGGACGTTAAGAAACCGTAAATCTCGAAAATCGTAGCGAATGTTCAACCCCAACAGTCCTGAACAAGAGGAAACTTCAGGGAATACGGTTACGCCGACGCCTACCGGTTTCTTGGGGATAACTAAAAAGGAGCAAAAAAAGGGGTGCAACACGAGGACTTCCTAGGGGGTCACCCATCCTAGTACTGCTCTCGCCCAAGCACGCTTAACTTCGGAGTTCTGATGGGATCCGGCGCATTAGTGCTGGTATAATCGCTCCCCCACACTGAGCTTGCCTTTATTCATTTATGGCCTCATCTAGGAACCGCGGACCACTCCCGTACCACTTCCACGAGGAGGGGCGACCGCTCGGAATCGGTAACAAGCCAGAAGCAAAAGTCGTCGGCCAATTTAGAGGCGATGTACGTTTTTTTTTTTTAAGATCTGCACGCTGCGAAGAGTCAGAGCCGGTGGCGGCTGTAAATCTCTAATGATTTTTGCTCTTAAATGAGCTCTGGGACGTTAAGAAATCGTAAATCGCGAAAATCGTTGCGAACGTTCAACCCCAACAGTCCTAAACAAAAGGAAACTTCAGGGAATACGGTTACGCCGACGCCTACCGGTTTCTCGGGGAGGACCAAAAACGA
This sequence comes from Diospyros kaki, assembly GCA_036245055.1. Lineage (NCBI taxonomy): Eukaryota > Viridiplantae > Streptophyta > Magnoliopsida > Ericales > Ebenaceae > Diospyros > Diospyros kaki. The sequence goes on along the minus strand of BSEG01000011.1, from coordinate 13,367,287 downwards.
GCAAAAAAAGGGGTGCAACACGAGGACTTCCCAGGGGGTCACCCAACCTAGTACTGCTCTCGCCCAAGCACGCTTAACTTCGGAGTTCTGATGGGATCTGGTGCATTATTGCTGGTATGATCACACCCGCACACTAAGCTTGCCTTTATTCATTTATGGCCTCGTCTAGGAGCCGCGGACTGCTCGCATACCACTTCCACGAGGAGGGGCGACCGCTCAGAATCGATAAGAAGCCAAAAGCAGAAGTCGCCGGCCAGTTCGGAGGTGATGTACGTTTTTTTTTTTAAGATCTGCACCTACAAAGAGTCGGAGCCGGAGGCGGCTGTAATCTCTAACGATTTTTGCTCTTAAATGAGCTCTGGGGACGTTAAGAAACTGTAAATCGCGAAAATCGTAGCGAACATTCAACCCCAACAGTCCTGAACAAAAGGAAACTTCGAGGAATACGGTTACGCCAACGCCTACTAGTTTCTTGGGGTGGACTAAAAAGGAGCAAAAAAAGGGGTGCAAAACGAGGACTTCCTAGGGGGTCACCCATCCTAGTACTTCTCTCGCCCAAGCACGCTTAACTTCGGAGTTCTAATGGGATCTGGTGCCTTAGTGCATGTATGATCGCACCAGCACACTAAGCTTGCCTTTATTCATTTATGTCCTCGTCTAGGAGCCGCGGACCGCTCCCCTACCACTTCCACGAGGAGGAGCGACTGCTCGGAATCGGTAAGAAGCCAGAAGCAGAAGTCGTCGGCCAGTTCGGAGGCGATGTACATTTTTTTTTTTAAGATCTGCACGCTGCGAAGAGTCGGAGCCGGAGGCGGCTGTAAATCTTTAACGATTTTTGCCCTTAAATGAGCTCTGGGGACGTTAAGAAACCGTAAATCGCAAAAATCGTAGAGAACGTTCAACCCCAACAGTCCTGAACAAAAGGAAACTTCGGGGAATACGGTTATGCCAACGCCTACCGGTTTCTCGGGGAGGACTAAAAAGGAGCAAAAAAAGGGATGCAACACGAGGACTTCCTAGGGGGTCACCCATCCTAGTACTACTCTCGCCCATGCACGCTTAACTTTGGAATTCTGATGGGATCCGGTGCCTTAGTGCTGGTATGGTCGCACCCGCACACTAAGCTTGCCTTTATTCATTTATGACCTCGTCTAGGAGCCGCAGACCGCTCCCATACCACTTCCACGAGGAGGGGCGACCGTTCAGAATCGGTAAGAAGCCAGAAGCAGAAGTCGCCAGCCAGTTCGAAGGCGATGTATGTTTTTTTTTAAGATCTGCACGCTGCGAATAGTCGGAGCCGGAGGCGACTGTAAATCTCTAACGATTTTTTCTCTTAAATGAGCTCTGGGGACGTTAAGAAACTGTAAATCACGAAAATCGTAGCGAACGTTCAACCACAACAGCCCTGAACAAAAGGAAACTTCGGGGAATACGGTTCCGCCGACGCCTTCCGGTTTCTCGGGCAGGACTAAAAAGGAGAAAAGAAAGGGGTGCAACACGAGGACTTCCTAGGGGGTCACCCATCCTAGTACTGCTCTCGCCCAAGCACGCTTAACTTCGGAGTTCTGATGGGATCCGGTGCATTAGTGCTGGTATGATCGCACCTGCACACTAAGCTTGCCTTTATTCATTTATGTCCTCGTCTAGGAGCCGCGGACCGCTCCCATACCACTTCCACGAGGAGGAGCAACCGCTCGGAATCGGTAAGAAGCAAGACGCGGAAGTCGCAGGCCAGTTCGGAGGCGATGTAGGTTTTTTTTTTTAAGATCTGCACGCTGCGAAGAGTTGGAGCCGGAGGCGGCTGTAAATCTCTGACGATTTTTGCTATTAAATGAGCTCTGGGGACGTTAAGAAACCGTAAATCGCGAAAATCGTAGTGAACGTTCAACCCCAATAGTCCTGAACAAAAGGAAGCTTCAGGGAATACGGTTACGTCGGCGCCTACCGATTTCTCGAGGAGGACTAAAAAAGAGCAAAAAAAAGGGTGCAACACGAGGACTTCCCAGGGGGTCACCCAACCTAGTACTGCTCTCGCCCAAGCACGCTTAACTTCGGAGTTCTGATGGGATCTGGTGCATTATTGCTGGTATGATCACACCCGCACACTAAGCTTGCCTTTATTCATTTATTGCCTCGTCTAGGAGCCGCGGACCGCTCGCATACCACTTTCACGAGGAGGGGCGACCGCTCGAAATCGGTAAGAAGCCAAAAGCGGAAGTCGCCGGCCAGTTCGGAGGCGATGTACATTTTTTTTTTTAAGATCTGCACCTACAAAGAGTCGGAGCCGGAGGCGGCTGTAATCTCTAACGATTTTTGCTCTTAAATGAGCTCTGGGGGCGTTAAGAAACTGTAAATCGCGAAAATCGTAGCGAACATTCAAGCCCAACAGTCCTGAACAAAAGGAAACTTTGGGGAATACGGTTACGCCAACGCCTACTAGTTTCTCGGGGTGGACTAAAAAGGAGCAAAAAAAGGGGTGCAAAACGAGGACTTCCCAGGGGGTCACCCATCCTAGTACTGCTCCCGCCCAAGCACGCTTAACTTCGGAGTTCTGATGGGATCCGGTGCATTAGTGCTGGTATGATCGCACCCGCACACTAAGCTTGCCTTTATTCATTTATGGCCTCGTCTAGCAGCCGCGGACCGCTCCCATAGCACTTCCACGAGGAGGGGCGACCGCTGGGAATCGATAAGAAGTCAGAAGCAGAAGTCACCAGCCAGTTCGGAGGCGATGTACGTTTTTTTTTTTAAGATCTGCACGCTGCGAATAGTCGGAGCCGGAGGCGACTGTAAATCTCTAACGATTTTTGCTCTTAAATGAGCTCTGGGGACGTTAAGAAACTGTAAATCATGAAAATCGTAGCGAACGTTCAACCCCAACAGTCCAGAACAAAAGGAAACTTCGGGGAATACGGTTACGCCGACGCCTTCCGGTTTCTCGGGGAGGACTAAAAAGGAGCAAAGAAAGGGTGCAACACGAGGACTTCCCAGGGGGTCACCCAACCTAGTACTGCTCTCACCCATGGATGCTTAACTTTGGAGTTCTGATGGGATCCGGTGCCTTAGTGCTGGTATGATCGCACCCGCACACTAAGCTTGCCTTTATTCATTTATGGCCTCGTCTAGGAGCCGCAGACCGCTCCCATACCACTTCCACGAGGAGGGCCGACCGTTCAGAATCGGTAAGAAGCCAGAAGCAGAAGTCGCCAGCAAGTTCGAAGGCGATGTATGTTTTTTTTTTAAGATCTGCACGCTGCGAATAGTCGGAGCCGGAGGCGACTGTAAATCTCTAACGATTTTTGCTCTTAAATGAGCTCTGGGGACGTTAAGAAACTGAAAATCACGAAAATCGTAGCGAACGTTCAACCCCAACAGCCCTGAACAAAAGGAAACTTCGGGGAATACGGTTACACCGACGCCTTCCGGTTTCTCGGGGAGGACTAAAAAGGAGAAAAGAAAGGGGTGCAACACGAGGACTTCCTAGGGGGTCACCCATCCTAGTAATGCTCTCGCCCAAGCACGCTTAACTTCGGAGTTCTGATGGGATCCGGTGCATTAGTGCTGGTATGATCGCACCTGCACACTAAGCTTGCCTTTATTCATTTATGTCCTCGTCTAGGAGCCGCGGACCGCTCCCATACCACTTCCACGAGGAGGAGCGACCGCTCTGAATCGGTAAGAAGCCAGACGCAGAAGTCGCCGGCCAGTTTGGAGGCAATGTAGGTTTTTTTTTTAAGATCTGCACGCTGCGAAGAGTAGGAGCCGGAGGCGGCTGTAAATCTCTGACGATTTTTGCTCTTAAATGAGCTCTGGGGACGTTAAGAAACCGTAAATCGCGAAAATCGTAGTGAACGTTCAACCCCAATAGTCCTGAACAAAAGGAAGCTTCAGGGAATACGGTTACGTCGGCGCCTACCGGTTTCTCGAGGAGGACTAAAATGGAGCAAAAAAAAGGGTGCAACTCGAGGACTTCCCAGGGGGTCACCCAACCTAGTACTGCTCTCGCCCAAGCACGCTTAACTTCGGACTTCTGATGGGATCCGGTGCATTAGTGCTGGTATGATCGCACCATCACACTAAGCTTGCCTTTATTCATTTATGACCTCGTCTAGGAACCGCAGACCGCTCCCATACCATTTCCACGAGGAGGGGCGACCGCTCGGAATCAGTATGAAGCCAGAAGCGGAAGTCGCCGGCCAGTTCAGAGGTGATATACGTTTTTTTTTTTAGATCTGCACCTGCAAAGAGTCGAAGCCGGAGGCGGCTGTAAATCTCTAATGATTTTAGCTCTTAAGTGAGTTCTGGGGACGTTAAGAAACCGTAAATCGCGAAAATCGTAGCGAACATTCAACCCCAACAGTCCTGAACAAAAGGAAACTTCGGGGAATACGGTTACGCCAACGCCTACTAGTTTCTCGGGGTGGACTAAAAAGGAGCAAAAAAAGGGGTGCAACACGAGGAGTTCCCAGGGGGTCACCCATCCTAGTACTGCTCTCGCCCAAGCATGCTTAACTTCGCAGTTCTGATGGGATCCGGTGCATTAGTGCTGGTATGGTCGCACCCGCACACTAAGCTTGCCTTTATTCATTTATGGCCTCGTCTAGGAGCCGCAGACCGCTCCCATACCACTTCCACGAGGAGGGGCGACCGTTCAGAATCGGTAAGAAGCCAGAAGCAGAAGTCGTCAGCCAGTTCGAAGGCGATGTATGTTTTTTTTTTAAGATCTGGACGCTGCGACTAGTCGGAGCCGGAGGCGACTGTAAATCTCTAACGATTTTTGCTCTTAAATGAGCTCTGGGGACGTTAAGAAACTGTAAATCACGAAAATCGTAGCGAACGTTCAACCCCAACAGCCCTGAACAAAAGGAAACTTCGGGGAATACGGTTACGCCGACGCCTTCCGGTTTCTCGGGGACCACTAAAAAGGAGAAAAGAAAGGGGTACAACACGAGGACTTCCTAGGGGGTCACCCATCCTAGTACTGCTCTCGCCCAAGCACGCTTAACTTCAGAGTTCTGATGGGATCCGGTGCATTAGTGCTGGTATGATCGCACCTGCACACTAAGCTTGCCTTTATTCATTTATGTCCTCGTCTAGGAGCCGCGGACCGCTCCCATGCCACTTCCACGAGGAGGAGCGACCGCTCGGAATCGGTAAGAAGTTAGACGCGGAAGTCGCCGGCCAGTTCGGAGGCGATGTAGGTTTTTTTTTTAAGATCTCCACGCTGCGAAGAGTTGGAGCCGGAGGCGGCTGTAAATCTCTGACGATTTTTGCTCTTAAATGAGCTCTGGGGACGTTAAGAAACCGTAAATCGCAAAAATCGTAGTGAACGTTCAACCCCAATAGTCTTGAACAAAAGGAAGCTTCAGGGAATACGGTTACGTCGGCGCCTACCGGTTTCTCGAGGAGGACTAAAAAGGAGAAAAGAAAGGGTGCAACACGAGGACTTCCCAGGGGGTCACCCAACCTAGTACTGCTCTCGCCCAAGCACGCTTAACTTCGGAGTTCTGATGGGATATGGTGCATTATTGCTGGTATGATCGCACCCGTATACTAAGCTTGCCTTTATTCATTTATGGCCTCGTCTAGGAGCCGCGGACCGCTCGCATACCACTTTCACGAGGAGGGGCGACTGTTCAGAATCGGTAAGAGGCCAGAAGCGGAAGTCGCCGGCCAGTTCGGAGGCGATGTACGTTTTTTTTTTAAGATCTGCACCTACAAGGAGTCGGAGCCGGAGGCGGCTGTAATCTCTAACTATTTTTGCTCTTAAATGAGCTCTGGGGGCGTTAAGAAACTGTAAATCACGAAAATCGTAGCGAACATTCAACCCCAACAGTCCTGAACAAAAGGAAACTTCGGGGAATACAGTTACGCCAACGCCTACCGGTTTCTCGGGGAGGACCAAAAACGAGCAAAAAAAGGGGTGCAACACGAGGACTTCCCAGGGGGTCACCCAACCTAGTACTGCTCTCGCCCAAGCACGCTTAACTTCGGAGTTCTGATGGGATCTGGTGCATTATTGCTGGTATGATCACACCCGCACACTAAGCTTGCCTTTATTCATTTATGGCCTCGTCTAGGAGCCGCGGACTGCTCGCATACCACTTCCACGAGGAGGGGCGACCGCTCAGAATCGATAAGAAGCCAAAAGCAGAAGTCGCCGGCCAGTTCGGAGGTGATGTACGTTTTTTTTTTTAAGATCTGCACCTACAAAGAGTCGGAGCCGGAGGCGGCTGTAATCTCTAACGATTTTTGCTCTTAAATGAGCTCTGGGGACGTTAAGAAACTGTAAATCGCGAAAATCGTAGCGAACATTCAACCCCAACAGTCCTGAACAAAAGGAAACTTCGAGGAATACGGTTACGCCAACGCCTACTAGTTTCTCGGGGTGGACTAAAAAGGAGCAAAAAAAGGGGTGCAAAACGAGGACTTCCTAGGGGGTCACCCATCCTAGTACTTCTCTCGCCCAAGCACGCTTAACTTCGGAGTTCTAATGGGATCTGGTGCCTTAGTGCATGTATGATCGCACCAGCACACTAAGCTTGCCTTTATTCATTTATGTCCTCGTCTAGGAGCCGCGGACCGCTCCCCTACCACTTCCACGAGGAGGAGCGACTGCTCGGAATCGGTAAGAAGCCAGAAGCAGAAGTCGTCGGCCAGTTCGGAGGCGATGTACATTTTTTTTTTTAAGATCTGCACGCTGCGAAGAGTCGGAGCCGGAGGCGGCTGTAAATCTTTAACGATTTTTGCCCTTAAATGAGCTCTGGGGACGTTAAGAAACCGTAAATCGCAAAAATCGTAGAGAACGTTCAACCCCAACAGTCCTGAACAAAAGGAAACTTCGGGGAATACGGTTATGCCAACGCCTACCGGTTTCTCGGGGAGGACTAAAAAGGAGCAAAAAAAGGGATGCAACACGAGGACTTCCTAGGGGGTCACCCATCCTAGTACTACTCTCGCCCATGCACGCTTAACTTTGGAATTCTGATGGGATCCGGTGCCTTAGTGCTGGTATGGTCGCACCCGCACACTAAGCTTGCCTTTATTCATTTATGACCTCGTCTAGGAGCCGCAGACCGCTCCCATACCACTTCCACGAGGAGGGGCGACCGTTCAGAATCGGTAAGAAGCCAGAAGCAGAAGTCGCCAGCCAGTTCGAAGGCGATGTATGTTTTTTTTTAAGATCTGCACGCTGCGAATAGTCGGAGCCGGAGGCGACTGTAAATCTCTAACGATTTTTTCTCTTAAATGAGCTCTGGGGACGTTAAGAAACTGTAAATCACGAAAATCGTAGCGAACGTTCAACCACAACAGCCCTGAACAAAAGGAAACTTCGGGGAATACGGTTCCGCCGACGCCTTCCGGTTTCTCGGGCAGGACTAAAAAGGAGAAAAGAAAGGGGTGCAACACGAGGACTTCCTAGGGGGTCACCCATCCTAGTACTGCTCTCGCCCAAGCACGCTTAACTTCGGAGTTCTGATGGGATCCGGTGCATTAGGGCTGGTATGATCGCACCTGCACACTAAGCTTGCCTTTATTCATTTATGTCCTCGTCTAGGAGCCGCGGACCGCTCCCATACCACTTCCACGAGGAGGAGCAACCGCTCGGAATCGGTAAGAAGCAAGACGCGGAAGTCGCCGGCCAGTTCGGAGGCGATGTAGGTTTTTTTTTTTAAGATCTGCACGCTGCGAAGAGTCGGAGCCGGAGGCGGCTGTAAATCTCTGACGATTTTTGCTATTAAATGAGCTCTGGGGACGTTAAGAAACCGTAAATCGCGAAAATCGTAGTGAACGTTCAACCCCAATAGTCCTGAACAAAAGGAAGCTTCAGGGAATACGGTTACGTCGGCGCCTACCGATTTCTCGAGGAGGACTAAAAAAGAGCAAAAAAAAGGGTGCAACACGAGGACTTCCCAGGGGGTCACCCAACCTAGTACTGCTCTCGCCCAAGCACGCTTAACTTCGGAGTTCTGATGGGATCTGGTGCATTATTGCTGGTATGATCACACCCGCACACTAAGCTTGCCTTTATTCATTTATTGCCTCGTCTAGGAGCCGCGGACCGCTCGCATACCACTTTCACGAGGAGGGGCGACCGCTCGAAATCGGTAAGAAGCCAAAAGCGGAAGTCGCCGGCCAGTTCGGAGGCGATGTACATTTTTTTTTTTAAGATCTGCACCTACAAAGAGTCGGAGCCGGAGGCGGCTGTAATCTCTAACGATTTTTGCTCTTAAATGAGCTCTGGGGGCGTTAAGAAACTGTAAATCGCGAAAATCGTAGCGAACATTCAAGCCCAACAGTCCTGAACAAAAGGAAACTTTGGGGAATACGGTTACGCCAACGCCTACTAGTTTCTCGGGGTGGACTAAAAAGGAGCAAAAAAAGGGGTGCAAAACGAGGACTTCCCAGGGGGTCACCCATCCTAGTACTGCTCTCGCCCAAGCACGCTTAACTTCGGAGTTCTGATGGGATCCGGTGCATTAGTGCTGGTATGATCGCACCCGCACACTAAGCTTGCCTTTATTCATTTATGGCCTCGTCTAGCAGCCGCGGACCGCTCCCATAGCACTTCCACGAGGAGGGGCGACCGCTGGGAATCGATAAGAAGTCAGAAGCAGAAGTCACCAGCCAGTTCGAAGGCGATGTACGTTTTTTTTTTTAAGATCTGCACGCTGCGAATAGTCGGAGCCGGAGGCGACTGTAAATCTCTAACGATTTTTGCTCTTAAATGAGCTCTGGGGACGTTAAGAAACTGTAAATCATGAAAATCGTAGCGAACGTTCAACCCCAACAGTCCAGAACAAAAGGAAACTTCGGGGAATACGGTTACGCCGACGCCTTCCGGTTTCTCGGGGAGGACTAAAAAGGAGCAAAGAAAGGGTGCAACACGAGGACTTCCCAGGGGGTCACCCAACCTAGTACTGCTCTCACCCATGGATGCTTAACTTTGGAGTTCTGATGGGATCCGGTGCCTTAGTGCTGGTATGATCGCACCCGCACACTAAGCTTGCCTTTATTCATTTATGGCCTCGTCTAGGAGCCGCAGACCGCTCCCATACCACTTCCACGAGGAGGGCCGACCGTTCAGAATCGGTAAGAAGCCAGAAGCAGAAGTCGCCAGCAAGTTCGAAGGCGATGTATGTTTTTTTTTTAAGATCTGCACGCTGCGAATAGTCGGAGCCGGAGGCGACTGTAAATCTCTAACGATTTTTGCTCTTAAATGAGCTCTGGGGACGTTATGAAACTGAAAATCACGAAAATCGTAGCGAACGTTCAACCCCAACAGCCCTGAACAAAAGGAAACTTCGGGGAATACGGTTACACCGACGCCTTCCGGTTTCTCGGGGAGGACTAAAAAGGAGAAAAGAAAGGGGTGCAACACGAGGACTTCCTAGGGGGTCACCCATCCTAGTAATGCTCTCGCCCAAGCACGCTTAACTTCGGAGTTCTGATGGGATCCGGTGCATTAGTGCTGGTATGATCGCACCTGCACACTAAGCTTGCCTTTATTCATTTATGTCCTCGTCTAGGAGCCGCGGACCGCTCCCATACCACTTCCACGAGGAGGAGCGACCGCTCTGAATCGGTAAGAAGCCAGACGCAGAAGTCGCCGGCCAGTTTGGAGGCAATGTAGGTTTTTTTTTTAAGATCTGCACGCTGCGAAGAGTAGGAGCCGGAGGCGGCTGTAAATCTCTGACGATTTTTGCTCTTAAATGAGCTCTGGGGACGTTAAGAAACCGTAAATCGCGAAAATCGTAGTGAACGTTCAACCCCAATAGTCCTGAACAAAAGGAAGCTTCAGGGAATACGGTTACGTCGGCGCCTACCGGTTTCTCGAGGAGGACTAAAATGGAGCAAAAAAAAGGGTGCAACTCGAGGACTTCCCAGGGGGTCACCCAACCTAGTACTGCTCTCGCCCAAGCACGCTTAACTTCGGACTTCTGATGGGATCCGGTGCATTAGTGCTGGTATGATCGTACCATCACACTAAGCTTGCCTTTATTCATTTATGACCTCGTCTAGGAACTGCAGACCGCTCCCATACCATTTCCACGAGGAGGGGCGACCGCTCGGAATCAGTATGAAGCCAGAAGCGGAAGTCGCCGGCCAGTTCAGAGGTGATATACGTTTTTTTTTTTAGATCTGCACCTGCAAAGAGTCGAAGCCGGAGGCGGCTGTAAATCTCTAATGATTTTAGCTCTTAAGTGAGTTCTGGGGACGTTAAGAAACCGTAAATCGCGAAAATCGTAGCGAACATTCAACCCCAACAGTCCTGAACAAAAGGAAACTTCGGGGAATACGGTTACGCCAACGCCTATTAGTTTCTCGGGGTGGACTAAAAAGGAGCAAAAAAAGGGGTGCAACACGAGGAGTTCCCAGGGGGTCACCTATCCTAGTACTGCTCTCGCCCAAGCATGCTTAACTTCGGAGTTCTGATGGGATCCGGTGCATTAGTGCTGGTATGGTCGCACCCGCACACTAAGCTTGCCTTTATTCATTTATGGCCTCGTCTAGGAGCCGCAGACCGCTCCCATACCACTTCCACGAGGAGGGGCGACCGTTCAGAATCGGTAAGAAGCCAGAAGCAGAAGTCGTCAGCCAGTTCGAAGGCGATGTATGTTTTTTTTTTAAGATCTGGACGCTGCGACTAGTCGGAGCCGGAGGCGACTGTAAATCTCTAACGATTTTTGCTCTTAAATGAGCTCTGGGGACGTTAAGAAACTGTAAATCACGAAAATCGTAGCGAACGTTCAACCCCAACAGCCCTGAACAAAAGGAAACTTCGGGGAATACGGTTACGCCGACGCCTTCCGGTTTCTCGGGGACCACTAAAAAGGAGAAAAGAAAGGGGTATAACACGAGGACTTCCTAGGGGGTCACCCATCCTAGTACTGCTCTCGCCCAAGCACGCTTAACTTCAGAGTTCTGATGGGATCCGGTGCATTAGTGCTGGTATGATCGCACCTGCACACTAAGCTTGCCTTTATTCATTTATGTCCTCGTCTAGGAGCCGCGGACCGCTCCCATGCCACTTCCACGAGGAGGAGCGACCGCTCGGAATCGGTAAGAAGTTAGACGCGGAAGTCGCCGGCCAGTTCGGAGGCGATGTAGGTTTTTTTTTTAAGATCTCCACGCTGCGAAGAGTTGGAGCCGGAGGCGGCTGTAAATCTCTGACGATTTTTGCTCTTAAATGAGCTCTGGGGACGTTAAGAAACCGTAAATCGCAAAAATCGTAGTGAACGTTCAACCCCAATAGTCTTGAACAAAAGGAAGCTTCAGGGAATACGGTTACGTCGGCGCCTACCGGTTTCTCGAGGAGGACTAAAAAGGAGCAAAAAAAAGGGTGCAACACGAGGACTTCCCAGGGGGTCACCCAACCTAGTACTGCTCTCGCCCAAGCACGCTTAACTTCGGAGTTCTGATGGGATATGGTGCATTATTGCTGGTATGATCGCACCCGTACACTAAGCTTGCCTTTATTCATTTATGGCCTCGTCTAGGAGCCGCGGACCGCTCGCATACCACTTTCACGAGGAGGGGCGACTGTTCAGAATCGGTAAGAGGCCAGAAGCGGAAGTCGCCGGCCAGTTCGGAGGCGATGTACGTTTTTTTTTTAAGATCTGCACCTACAAGGAGTCGGAGCCGGAGGCGGCTGTAATCTCTAACTATTTTTGCTCTTAAATGAGCTCTGGGGGCGTTAAGAAACTGTAAATCACGAAAATCGTAGCGAACATTCAACCCCAACAGTCCTGAACAAAAGGAAACTTCGGGGAATACAGTTACGCCAACGCCTACTAGTTTCTCGGGGTGGACTAAAAAGGAGCAAAAAAAGGGGTGCAAAACGAGGACTTCCCATGGGGTCACCCATCCTAGTACTGCTCTCGCCCAAGCACGCTTAACTTCGGAGTTCTGATGGGATCCGGTGCATTAGTGCTGGTATCATCGCAACCGCACACTAAGCTTGCCTTTATTCGTTTATGGCCTCGTCTAGGAGCTGCGGACCGCTGCCATACCATTTCCACTAGGAGGGGAGATCGCTCGGAATCGGTAAGAAGCCAGAAGCGAAAGTCGCCAGCAAATTCGAAGGCGATGTACGTTTTTTTTTAAAAAATCTGCACGCTGCGAATAGTCGGAGCCGGAGGCGACTGTAAATCTCTAACGATTTTTGCACTTAAATGAGCTCTGGGGACGTTAAGAAACTGTAAATCAGAAAAATCGTAGCGAACGTTCAACCCCAACAGTCCAGAACAAAAGGAAACTTCGGGGAATACGGTTACGCCGACGCCTTCCGAGAAACCGGGGAGGACTAAAAAGGAGCAAAGAAAGGGTGCAACATGAGGACTTCCCAGGGGGTCACCCATCCTAGTACTGCTTTCGCCCAAGAACGCTTAACTTCGGAGTTCTAATGGGAACTGGTGCCTTGGTGCTGGTATGATCGCACCCGCACACTAAGCTTGCCTTTATTCATTTATGGCCTCGTCTAGGAGCCGCGGACCGCTCCCATACCACTTCCACGAGGAGGGCGACTGTTCAGAATCAGTAAGAGGCCAGAAGCAGAAGTCGCCGGCCAGTTCGGAGGCGATGTACATTTTTTTTTTAAGATCTGCACGCTACAAAGAGTCGGAGCCGGAGGCGGCTGTAAATCTCTAATGATTTTTGCTCTTAAATGAGCTCTGGGGACGTTAAGAAATCGTAAATCGTGAAAGTCGTAGCGAACGTTCAACCTCAACACTCCTAAACAAAAGGAAACTTCGGGGAATACGGTTACGCTGACGCCTACCGGTTTCTCGAGGAGGACTAAAAAGGTGCAAAAAAAGGGGTGCAACACGAGGACTTCCCAGGGGGTCACCCATCCTAGTACTGCTCTCCCCAAAGCACGCTTAACTTTGGAGTTCTAATGAGATCCGGTGCATTAGTGCTGGTATGATCGCACCCGCACACTAAACTTGCCTTTATTCATTTGTGGCCTCGTCTAGGAGCCGAGGACCGCTCGCATACCACTTCAACGAGGAGGGGCGACCGCTCGGAAACGGTAAGATGCCAAAAGCGAAAGTCGCCGGCCAGTTCAGAGGTGATGTATGTTTTTTTTTTAAGATCTGCACGCCGTGAAGAGTCGGAGCCGGAGGCGACTGTAAATCTCTAACGATTTTTGCTCTTAAATGAGCTCTAGGGACGTTAAGAAACTGTAAATCACGAAAATCGTAGCGAACGTTCAACCCCAACAGTCCAGACCAAAAGGAAACTTCGGGGAATACGGTTACGCCGACGCCTTCCGGTTTCTCGGGGAGGACTAAAAAGGAGCAAAGAAAGGGTGCAACACGAGGACTTCCCAGGGGGTCACCCATCCTAGTACTGCTCTCGCCCAAGCACGCTTAACTTCGGAGTTCTAATGGGATCCTGTGCCTTAATGCTGGTATGATCGCACCCGCACACCAAGCTTGCCTTTATTCATTTATGTCCTCGTCTTGGAGCCGCGGACCGCTCCCATACCACTTCCACGAGGAGGGGCGACCGCTCGGAATCGGTAAGAAGCCAGAAGCAGAAGTCGCCGGCCAGTTCGGAGGCGATGTACATTTTTTTTTTAAGATCTGCACGCTGCGAAGAGTCGGAGCCGGAGGCGGCTGTAAATCTCTAATGATTTTTGCTCTTAAATGAGCTCTGGGGACGTTAAGAAACCGTAAATCGTGAAAATCGTAGCGAACGTTCAACCCCAACAGTCCTGAATAAAAGGAAACTTCGGGGAATACGGTTACGCCAACGCCAACCGGTTTGTCGGGGAGGACTAAAAAGGAGCAAAAAAAGGGGTGCAACACGAGGACTTCCCAGGGGGTCACCCATCCTAGTACTGCTCTCGCCCAAGCACGCTTAACTTCGGAGTTCTGATGGGATCCGGTGCATTAGTGCTGGTATGATCGCAACCGCACACTAAGCTTCCCTTTATTCGTTTATGGCCTCGTCTAGGAGCCGCGGACCGCTGCCATACCACTTCCACTAGGAGGGTTGATCGCTCGGAATCGGTAAGAAGCCAGAAGCGAAAGTGGCAGGCCAATTCGAAGGCGTTGTACGTTTTTTTTTTAAAAATCTGCACGCTGTGAATAGTCAGAGCCGGAGGCGACTGTAAATCTCTAACGATTTTTGCTCTTAAATGAGCTCTGGGGACGTTAAGAAACTGTAAATCAGGAAAATCGTAGAGAACGTTCAACCCCAACAGTCCAGAACAAAAGGAAACTTCGGGGAATACGGTTACGCCGACGCCTTCCGGTTTCTCGGGGAGGACTAAAAAGGAGCAAAGAAAGGGTGCAACACGAGGACTTCCCAGGGGGTCACCCATCCTAGTACTGCTCTCGCCCAAGCACGCTTAACTTCGGAGTTCTAATGGGATCCTGTGCCTTAATGCTGGTATGATCGCACCCGCACACCAAGCTTGCCTTTATTCATTTATGTCCTCATCTTGGAGCCGCGGACCGCTCCCATACCACTTCCACGAGGAGGGGCGACCGCTCGGAATCGGTAAGAAGCCAGAAGCTGAAGTCGCCGGCCAGTTCGGAGGCGATGTACATTTTTTTTTTAAGATCTGCACGCTGCGAAGAGTCGGAGCCGGAGGCGGCTGTAAATCTCTAATGATTTTTGCTCTTAAATGAGCTCTGGGGACGTTAAGAAACCGTAAATCGTGAAAATCGTAGCGAACGTTCAACCCCAACAGTCCTGAATAAAAGGAAACTTCGGGTAATACGGTTACGCCAACGCCTTCCGGTTTCTCGGGGAGGACTAAAAAGGAGCAAAGAAAGGGTGCAACACGAGGACTTCCCAGGGGGTCACCCATCCTAGTACTGCTCTCGCCCAAGCACGCTTAACTTCGGAGTTCTAATGGGATCCGGTGCCTTAATGCTGGTATGATCGCACCCGCACACCAAGCTTGCCTTTATTCATTTATGTCCTCGTCTTGGAGCCGCGGACCGCTCCCATACCACTTCCACGAGGAGGGGCGACTGTTCAGAATCAGTAAGAGGCCAGAAGCAGAAGTCGTCGGCCAGTTCGGAGGCGATGTACATTTTTTTTTTAAGATCTGCACGCTGCAAAGAGTCGGAGCCAGAGGCGGCTATAAATCTCTAATGATTTTTGCTCTTAAATGAGCTCTGGGGACGTTAAGAAATCGTAAATCGTGAAAGTCGTAGCGAACGTTCAACCTCAACACTCCTAAACAAAAGGAAACTTCGGGGAATACGGTTACGCTGACGCCTACCGGTTTCTCGAGGAGGACTAAAAAGGTGCAAAAAAAGGGGTGCAACACAAGGACTTCCCAGGGGGTCACCCATCCTAGTACTGCTCTCCCCAAAGCACGCTTAACTTTGGAGTTCTAATGAGATCCGGTGCATTAGTGCTGGTATGATCGCACCCGCACACTAAACTTGCCTTTATTCATTTGTGGCCTCGTCTAGGAGCCGAGGACCGCTCGCATACCACTTCAACGAGGAGGGGCGACCGCTCGGAAACGGTAAGATGCCAAAAGCGAAAGTCGCCGGCCAGTTCAGAGGAGATGTATGTTTTTTTTTTAAGATCTGCACGCCGTGAAGAGTCGGAGCCGGAGGCGACTGTAAATCTCTAACGATTTTTGCTCTTAAATGAGATCTAGGGACGTTAAGAAACTGTAAATCACGAAAATCGTAGCGAACGTTCAACCCCAACAGTCCAGACCAAAAGGAAACTTCGGGGAATACGGTTACGCCGACGCCTTCCGGTTTCTCGGGGAGGACTAAAAAGGAGCAAAGAAAGGGTGCAACACGAGGACTTCCCAGGGGGTCACCCATCCTAGTACTGCTCTCGCCCAAGCACGCTTAACTTCGGAGTTCTAATGAGATCCGGTGCCTTAATGCTGGTATGATCGCACCCGCACACCAAGCTTGCCTTTATTCATTTATGTCCTCGTCTTAGAGCCGCGGACCGCTCCCATACCACTTCCACGAGGAGGGGCGACCGCTCGGAATCGGTAAGAAGCCAGAAGCAGAAGTCGCCGGCAAGTTCGGAGGCGATGTACATTTTTTTTTTAAGATCTGCACGCTGCGAAGAGTCGGAGCCGGAGGCGGCTGTAAATCTCTAATGATTTTTGCTCTTAAATGAGCTCTGGGGACGTTAAGAAACCGTAAATCGTGAAAATCGTAGCGAACGTTCAACCCCAACAGTCCTGAATAAAAGGAAACTTCGGGGAATACAGTTACGCCAACGCCTTCCGGTTTCTCGGGGAGGACTAAAAAGGAGCAAAGAAAGGGTGCAACACGAGGACGTCCCAGGGGGTCACCCATCCTAGTACTGCTCTCGCCCAAGCACGCTTAACTTCGGAGTTCTAATGGGATCCGGTGCCTTAATGCTGGTATGATCGCACCCGCACACCAAGCTTGCCTTTATTCATTTATGTCCTCGTCTTGGAGCCGCGGACCGCTCCCATACCACTTCCACGAGGAGGGGCGACTGTTCAGAATCAGTAAGAGGCCAGAAGCAGAAGTCGTCGGCCAGTTCGGAGGCGATGTACATTTTTTTTTTAAGATCTGCACGCTGCAAAGAGTCGGAGCCGGAGGCGGCTATAAATCTCTAATGATTTTTGCTCTTAAATGAGCTCTGGGGACGTTAAGAAATCGTAAATCGTGAAAGTCGTAGCGAACGTTCAACCTCAACACTCCTAAACAAAAGGAAACTTCGGGGAATACGGTTACGCTGACGCCTACCGGTTTCTCGAGGAGGACTAAAAAGGTGCAAAAAAAGGGGTGCAACACGAGGACTTCCCAGGGGGTCACCCATCCTAGTACTGCTCTCCCCAAAGCACGCTTAACTTTGGAGTTCTAATGAGATCCGGTGCATTAGTGCTGGTATGATCGCACCCGCACACTAAACTTGCCTTTATTCATTTGTGGCCTCGTCTAGGAGCCGAGGACCGCTCGCATACCACTTCAACGAGGAGGGGCGACCGCTCGGAAACGGTAAGATGCCAAAAGCGAAAGTCGCCGGCCAGTTCAGAGGTGATGTATGTTTTTTTTTTAAGATCTGCACGCCGTGAAGAGTTGGAGCCGGAGGCGACTGTAAATCTCTAACGATTTTTGCTCTTAAATGAGATCTAGGGACGTTAAGAAACTGTAAATCACGAAAATCGTAGCGAACGTTCAACCCCAACAGTCCAGACCAAAAGGAAACTTCGGGGAATACGGTTACGCCGACGCCTTCCGGTTTCTCGGGGAGGACTAAAAAGGATCAAAGAAAGGGTGCAACACGAGGACTTCCCAGGGGGTCACCCATCCTAGTACTGCTCTCGCCCAAGCACGCTTAACTTCGGAGTTCTAACGGGATCCGGTGCCTTAATGCTGGTATGATCGCACCCGCACACCAAGCTTGCCTTTATTCATTTATGTCCTCGTCTTGGAGCCGCGGACCGCTCCCATACCACTTCCACGAGGAGGGGCGACCGCTCGGAATCGGTAAGAAGCCAGAAGCAGAAGTCGCCGGCCAGTTCGGAGGCGATGTACATTTTTTTTTTAAGATCTGCACGCTGCGAAGAGTCGGAGCCGGAGGCGGCTGTAAATCTCTAATGATTTTTGCTCTTAAATGAGCTCTGGGGACGTTAAGAAATCGTAAATCGTGAAAATCGTAGCGAACGTTCAACCCCAACAGTCCTGAATAAAAGGAAACTTCGGGGAATACGGTTACTCCAACGCCAACCGGTTTGTCGGGGAGGACTAAAAAGGAGCAAAAAAAGGGGTGCAACACGAGGACTTCCCAGGGGGTCACCCATCCTAGTACTGCTCTCGCCCAAGCACGCTTAACTTCGGAGTTCTGATGGGATCCGGTGCATTAGTGCTGGTATGATCGAAACCGCACACTAAGCTTGAGTTTATTCGTTTATGGCCTCGTCTAGGAGCCGCGGACCGCTGCCATACCACTTCCACTAAGAGGGGCGATCGCTCGGAATCGGTAAGAAGCCAGAAGCGAAAGTGGCAGGCCAATTCGAAGGCGATGTACGTTTTTTTTTTAAAAATCTGCACGCTGTGAATAGTCAGAGCCGGAGGCGACTGTAAATCTCTAACGATTTTTGCTCTTAAATGAGCTCTGGGGACGTTAAGAAACTGTAAATCAGGAAAATCGTAGAGAACGTTCAACCCCAACAGTCCAGAACAAAAGGAAACTTCGGGGAATACGGTTACGCCGACGCCTTCCGGTTTCTCGGGGAGGACTAAAAAGGAGCAAAGAAAGGGTGCAACACGAGGACTTCCCAGGGGGTCACCCATCCTAGTACTGCTCTCGCCCAAGCACGCTTAACTTCGGAGTTCTAATGGGATCTGGTGCCTTAATGCTGGTATGATCGCACCCGCACACCAAGCTTGCCTTTATTCATTTATGTCCTCGTCTTGGAGCCGCGGACCGCTCCCATACCACTTCCACGAGGAGGGGCGACCGCTCGGAATCGGTAAGAAGCCAGAAGCAGAAGTCGCCGGCCAGTTCGGAGGCGATGTACATTTTTTTTTTAAGATCTGCACGCTGCGAAGAGTCGGAGCCGGAGGCGGCTGTAAATCTCTAATGATTTTTGCTCTTAAATGAGCTCTGGGGACGTTAAGAAACCGTAAATCGTGAAAATCGTAGCGAACGTTCAACCCCAACAGTCCTGAATAAAAGGAAACTTCGGGGAATACGGTTACGCCATCGCCAACCGGTTTGTCGGGGAGGACTAAAAAGGAGCAAAAAAAGGGGTGCAACACGAGGACTTCCCAGGGGGTCACCCATCCTAGTACTGCTCTCGCCCAAGCAGGCTTAACTTCAGAGTTCTGATGGGATCCGGTGCATTAGTGCTGGTATGATCGCAACCGCACACTAAGCTTGCGTTTTTTCGTTTATGGCCTCGTCTAGGAGCCGCGGACCGCTGCCATACCACTTCCACTAGGAGGGGCGATCGCTCGGAATCGGTAAGAAGCCAGAAGCGAAAGTGGCAGGCCAATTCGAAGGCGATGTACGTTTTTTTTTAAAAAATCTGCACGCTGGGAATAGTCAGAGCCGGAGGCGACTGTAAATCTCTAACGATTTTTGCTCTTAAATGAGCTCTGGGGACGTTAAGAAACTGTAAATCAGGAAAATCGTAGAGAACGTTCAACCCCAACAGTCCAGAACAAAAGGAAACTTCGGGGAATACGGTTACGCCGACGCCTTCCGGTTTCTCGGGGAGGACTAAAAAGGAGCAAAGAAAGGGTGCAACACGAGGACTTCCCAGGGGGTCACCCATCCTAGTACTGCTCTCGCCCAAGCACGCTTAACTTCGTAGTTCTAATGGGAACTGGTGCCTTGGTGCTGGTATGATCACACCCGCACACTAAGCTTGCCTTTATTCATTTATGTCCTCGTCTAGGAGTCGCGGACCGCTCCCATGCCACTTCCACGAGGAGGGGCGACTGCTCGGAATCGGTAAGAAGCCAGAAGTAGAAGTCGCCGGCCAGTTCGGAGGCGATGTACATTTTTTTTTTCAGATCTGCATACTGCGAAGAGTCAGAGCCGGAGGCGGCTGTAAATCTCTAACCATTTTTGCTCTTAAATGAGCTCTGGGGACGTTAAGAAACCGTAAATCGCGAAAATCGTGCCGAACGTTCAACCCCAACAGTCTTGAACAAAAGGAAGCTTCGGGGAATACTGTTACGTCGGCGCCTACCGGTTTCTCGAGGGGGACTAAAAAGAAGCAAAAAAAGGGGTTCAACACGAGGACTTCCCAGGGGGTCACCCAGCCTAGTACTGCTCTCGCCCAAGCACGCTTAAGTTTGGAGTTCTGATGGGATCCGGTGCCTTAGTGCTGGCATGATCGCACCAGCACACTAAGCTTGCCTTTATTCATTTATGGCCTCGTCTAGGAGCCGCGGACCGCTCCCATACCACTTCCACGAGGAGGGGCGACTGTTCAGAATCGGTAAGAGGCCAGAAGCAGAAGTCGCCGGCCAGTTCGGAGGTGATGTACATTTTTTTTTTACGATTTGCACGCTGCAAAGAGTCGGAGCCGGAGGCGGCTGTAAATCTCTAATGATTTTTGCTCTTAAATGAGCTCTGGGGACGTTAAGAAACCGTAAATCGTGAAAATCGTAGCGAACGTTCAACCCCAACAGTCCTAAACAAAAGGAAACTTCGGGGAATACGGTTACGCTGACGCCTACCGATTTCTCGGGGAGGACTAAAAAGGAGCAAAAAAAGGGGTGCAACACGAGGACTTCCCAGAGGGTCACCCATCCTAGTACTGCTCTCCCCAAAGCACGCTTAACTTTGGAGTTCTGATGGGATCCGGTGCATTGGTGCTGGTATGATCGCACCTGCACACTAAACTTGCCTTTATTCATTTATGGCCTCGTCTAGGAGCCGAGGACCGCTGCCATACCACTTCAACGAGGAGGGGCGACCACTCGGAAACGGTAAGATGCCAAAAGCGAAAGTCGCCGGCCAGTTCAGAGGTGATGTATGTTTTTTTTTTAAGATCTGCACGCCGCGAAGAGTCGGAGCCGGAGGCGACTGTAAATCTCTAACGATTTTTGCTCTTAAATGAGCTCTAGGGACGTTAAGAAACTGTAAATCACGAAAATCGTAGCGAACGTTCAACCCCAACAGTCCAGACCAAAAGGAAACTTCGGGGAATACGGTTACGCCGACGCCTTCCGGTTTCTCGGGGAGGACTAAAAAGGAGCAAAGAAAGGGTGCAACACGAGGACTTCCCAGGGGGTCACCCATCCTAGTACTGCTCTCGCCCAAGCACGCTTAACTTCGGAGTTCTAATGGGATCCGGTGCCTTAATGCTCGTATGATCGCACCTTCACACCAAGCTTGCCTTTATTCATTTATGTCCTCGTCTTGGAGCCGCGGACCGCTCCCATACCACTTCCACGAGGAGGGGCGACCGCTCGGAATCGGTAAGAAGCCAGAAGCTGAAGTCGCCGGCCAGTTCGGAGGCGATGTACATTTTTTTTTTAAGATCTGCACGCTGCGAAGAGTCAGAGCCGGAGGCGGCTGTAAATCTCTAATGATTTTTGCTCTTAAATGAGCTCTGGGGACGTTAAGAAACCGTAAATCGTGAAAATCGTAGCGAACGTTCAACCCCAACAGTCCTGAATAAAAAGAAACTTCGGGGAATACGGTTACGCCAACGCCAACCGGTTTGTCGGGGAGGACTAAAAAGGAGCAAAAAAAGGGGTGCAACACGAGGAGTTCCCAGGGGGTCACCCATCCTAGTATTGCTCTCGCCCAAGCACGCTTAACTTCAGAGTTCTGATGGGATCCGGTGCATTAGTGCTGGTATGATCGCAACCGCACACTAAGCTTGCCTTTATTCGTTTATGGCCTCGTCTAGGAGCCGCGGACCGCTGCCATACCACTTCCACTAGGAGGGGCGATCGCTCGGAATCAGTAAGAAGCCAGAAGCGAAAGTCGCCGGCCAATTCGAAGGCGATGTACGTTTTTTTTTAAAAATCTGCACGCTGAGAATAGTCGGAGCCGGAGGCGACTGTAAATCTCTAACGATTTTTGCTCTTAAATGAGCTCTGGGGACGTTAAGAAACTGTAAATCAGGAAAATCGTAGAGAACGTTCAACCCCAACAGTCCAGAACAAAAGGAAACTTCGGGGAATACGGTTACGCCGACGCCTTCCGGTTTCTCGGGGAGGACTAAAAAGGAGCAAAGAAAGGGTGCAACACGAGGACTTCCCAGGGGGTCACCCATCCTAGTACTGCTCTCGCCCAAGCACGCTTAACTTCGTAGTTCTAATGGGAACTGGTGCCTTGGTGCTGGTATGATCGCACCCGCACACTAAGCTTGCCTTTATTCATTTATGTCCTCGTCTAGGAGTCGCAGACCGCTCCCATACCACTTCCACGAGGAGGGGCGACTGCTCGAAATCGGTAAGAAGCCAGAAGTAGAAGTCGCTGGCCAGTTCGGAGGTGATGTACATTTTTTTTTTTAAGATCTGCACGCTGCGAAGAGTCGGAGCCGGAGGCGGCTGTAAATCTCTAACCATTTTTGCTCTTAAATGAGCTCTGGGGACGTTAAGAAACCGTAAATCGCGAAAATCGTAGCGAACGTTTAACCCCAACAGTCCTGAACAAAAGGAAACTTCGGGGAATACGGTTATGTCGACGCCTACCGGTTTCTCGGGGAGGACTAAAAAGGAGCAAAAACAAGGGTGCAACACGAGGACTTCCTAGGGGGTCACCCATCCTAGTACTACTCTCGCCCATGCACGCTTAACTTTGGAATTCTGATGGGATCCGGTGCCTCAGTGCTGGTATGGTCGCACCCGCACACTAAGTTTGCCTTTATTCATTTATGGCCTCGTCTAGGAGCTGCGGACCGCTCCCATACCACTTCCACGAGGAGGGGCGACCGTTCAGAATCGGTAAGAAGCCAGAAGCAGAAGTCGCCAGCCAGTTCGAAGGCAATGTATGTTTTTTTTTTAAGATCTGCACGCTGCGAATAGTCGGAGCCGGAGGCGACTGTAAATATCTAACGATTTTTGCTCTTAAATGATCTCTGGGGACGTTAAGAAACTGTAAATCACAAAAATATTAGCGAACGTTCAACCCCAACAGCCCTGAACAAAAGGAAACTTCAGGGAATACGGTAACGACGACGCCTTCCGATTTTTCGGGGAGGACTAAAAAGGAGAAAAGAAAGGGGTGCAACTCGAGGACTTCCGAGGGGGTCACCCATCCTTGTACTGCTCTCTCCCAAGCACGCTTAACTTCGGAGTTCTGATGGGATCCGGTGCGTTAGTGCTGGTATGATCGCACCTGCACACTAAGCTTGCCTTTATTCATTTATGTCCTCGTCTAGGAGCCGCGGACCGCTCCCATACCACTTCCACGAGGAGGAGCGACCGCTCAGAATCGGTAAGAAGCCAGACGCGGAAGTCGCCGGCCAGTTCGGAGGCGGTGTAGGTTTTTTTTTTTAAGATCTGCACGCTGCGAAGAGTCGGAGCCGGAGGCGGCTGTAAATCTCTTACGATTTTTGCTCTTAAATGAGCTTTGGGGACGTTAAGAAACCGTAAATCGTGAAAATCGTAGTGAACGTTCAACCCCAATAGTCCTGAACAAAAGGAAGCTTCAGGGAATACGGTTACGTCGGCGCCTACCGGTTTCTCGAGGAGGACTAAAAAACAGCAAAAAAAAGGGTGCAACACGAGGACTTCCCAGGGGGTCACCCAACCTAGTACTGCTCTCGCCCAAGCACGCTTAAGTTTGGAGTTCTGATGGGATCTGGTGCCTTAGTGCTGGTATGATCGCACCCGCACACTAAGCTAGCCTTTATTCATTTATGGCCTCGTCCAGGAGCCGCGGACCGCTCCCATACCACTTCCACGAGGAGGGGCGACTGTTCAGAATCGGTAAGAGGCCAGAAGCGGAAGTCGCCGGCCAGTTCGAAGGCGATGTACATTTTTTTTTTAAGATCTGCACGCTGCGAAGAGTCAGAGCCGGAGGCAGTTGTAAATCTCTAATGATTTTTGCTCTTAAATGAGCTCTGGGGACGTTAAGAAAGCGTAAATCGCGAAAATCGTAGCGAAGTTTCAACCCCAACAGTCCTGAACAAAAGGAAACTTCAGGGAATACGGTTACGCCGACGCCTACCGGTTTCCCGGGGAGGACTAAAAAGGAGGAAAAAAAGGGGTGCAACACTAGGACTTCCCAGGGGGTCACCCATCCTAGTATTGCTCTCGCCCAAGCACGCTTAACTTCGGAGTTCTGATGGGATCCGGTGCCTTAATGCTGGGATGATCGCACCCGCACACTAAGCTTGCGTTTATTCATTTATGGCCTCGGCTAGGAGCTGCAGACCGCTGCCATACTACTTCCACGAGGAGGGGCGATCGCTCGGAATCAGTAAGAAGCCAGAAGCGAAAGTCGCCTGCCAGTTCGGAGGCGATGTACGTTTTTTTTTTAAGATCTGCACGCTGCGAAGAGTCGGTGCCGGAGGCGACTGTAAATCTCTAACGATTTTTTCTCTTAAATGAGCTTTAGGGACGTTAAGAAACCGTAAATCCCAAAAATCGTGGCGAAAGTTCAACCCCAACAGTCCTGAACAGAAGGAAACTTCGGGGAATACGGTTACGCCGACGCCTACCGATTTATCGTGAAGGACTAAAAAGGAGCAAAGAAAGGGGTGCAACACGAGGACTTCCCAGGGGGTCACCCATCCTAGTACTGCTCTCGCCCAAGCACGCTTAACTTCGAAGTTCTGATGGGATCCGGTGCCTTAGTGCTGGTATGATCGCACCCGCACACTATGCTTGCCTTTTTTCATTTATGTCCTCATCTGGGAGCCGCGGACCGCTCCCATACCACTTCCACGAGGAGGGGCGACCGCTCGGAATCGGTAAGAAGCTAGAAGCATAAGTCGCTAACCAGTTCGGAGGCGATGTACGTTTTCTTTTTAAGATCTGCACGCTGCGAAAAGTCGGAGCCGGAGGCGGCTGTAAATCTCTAACGGTTTTTGCTCTTAAATGTGCTCTGGGGACGTTAAGAAACCGTAAATCGTGAAAATCGTAGAGAACGTTCAACCCCAATGATTAGCGATCAATTTTGTAAAAATTTTATTATAATTTCACCCTTATTTTGATCTTAAAATGGTTTAAATTGAATATTATTATGCATTTTATGATTGCATGCAAGTTTAAAAATATTAATATAAAAATATATATAAAATATAAAAAAAATATAAATATAATATATAATATTATAATATTATCAAGCCCAAGCTCAAACCCAAGACAAAGAAGGCCCAAGCCCAAGCTCAAGCCCAACACAAGGAAGGCCCGAGCCCAAGCTCTAGCCCAACACTAGGAAGGCCCAAATCCAACACAAAGAAAGCCCAAGTCCCACAAATTGCTGACATCATTACTTACATCATGGGTGACATCATTGCTTACATCATGGGTGACATCATTGCTTACATCATGGGTTGGAGTGACATCATCGTTTACATCATTAATTAGATATTTTATATTATTAAATTATATAATTGAATAGTTTCCATTACATTTTCTCTATAAATAGAGCACTTAGGGTGCATTTGTAAGGATTGGATTTTCTTATAATAAAAGGATAGTTGTGATCTTTAGATTTCTCTCTTAAATTTTCAACTTTAGTTTCTATATAGTTTTTTTCTTAGAATTTCACTCTTAAATCTTTAACCTTTGTTTCCATATAGTTGTATTATGTTATTCATATTGTCTTTCAATTATATACCGCCTATATGGTCGGTTCAAAATAGTCTTTCAATTATTGTCTTTCAATTATATAACGCCTATATGGTCGGTTAAAAAATAGTCTTTCAATTATTGTCTTTCAATTATATACCGCCTATATGGTCGGCTAAAAAATAGTCTTTCAATTATTGTCTTTCAATTATATACCGCCTATATGGTCGGTTAAAAAATAGTCTTTTAAATATTGTGTTTTAATTTCGGTCATTTAAATTCCTAGCAATTTATTTTAAAATGAAAACAAGTAGCTAAATCCATTCTTGGGTTAAGGCAAGGACAGTGTCCAACGCCAATGATTCCCAAAGAAAGCTGCGCTTAAAATATGTAATATTAATTTGATTCAATTTGAGTAGTGTGCGTATAGTGTATCTTTGAGTTTGGATTGGAGCATAAGCCTAACATAGAATTTTCATGCCATGTATGGAGATTGCTAGACCTGGAAATGTTTTCAAACCCAAACCCAAATGATTAATCCATATCTATAAAATCTGTCTATGGAATATAATTCAATTTATGGTAATTACTTAACCTAGAATTTTCATGCCACGTATGGATATTGCTTAAACAAGAATTACTATTATCTTGAACTAAATTTACTAACAGAGCTGTAAAACTTAATTCAGATGAATATTGCTGATCTTTTCTATCAAATTGGGAATTAATTGGTTTTGACACTGGAATTATCTTGACCCAAGCTACTTAAATTTAGTATTAGTTTAGTTTTAATTATTGTCTTTATTTCATCTTAATTACCTCCTAAAATCAAATATTGTGTGATCTTCATTTTCACCCATAAATAATCTCCCTATGAATCGACTCGGACTCACCGAAATATAAATTTAAAATTGTACTACACGCACACTTGCACACTGGGGAGTATAATCGCCCTACACCTGCTTTAATAAAAGGATTGACGTCGGATAAATTTGGTTGTAATTTTGATAAATAAATGTGCAGGGTAGTGTAGCAGTCAGTTTTTGGCGCCGTTGCCGGGGAGATTAAATTTGGTTGAATTTTGTTGTTGTTTTACTATTTAAAAAAAAATAATTAAAAAATTATTTTCCAAAAAAATATATATATAAAATATATATATGAAAAAAAAACTAAAAAAATAATAAAATAATAAAAAAATATAAATTAAAAAGTAATTAAAAATTAAATAAAAAATAATAATAAAAAATATTTAGATAATTTTTAGTTACTAAAAAGTGCAAGAGACTATGGTCATGTATGATTATTGAAACATTAATTGATTCATTAACATCATTATCTGCCGTTGAATTGTCATTTTCATATTCTCTATGTCTCAGTATTTCAGCATGTCTGTGACTTCTAATACATTTGGTCATCCTGATCCCAGTGAGAGGAAGTTTTCTTTTAACTAGAGTCAGAGGGAGAATTCTTATCTGTCGGGCTATGACCCAGATCTTTACACTGATTACCCCAGTTCCTATGACCGTTGGAATTATCCTTGGAACAATGACTCTATTTTCCAATCTCGTGAACTTTTTCCTCCACCACCTCACTAATTTGAGTTAGAACAAGGGGTTAGATCTGATGCTTATCAACCTCAGGATGAAAAATTTTTAGAGGACACCTTTCAGGAGTTTATGCAAGGTCAAATGAGTTTTAATGCACAAGTGGTCGAACATCAAGAACAAACCACTAGGGCCATAGGTGACATTTTAGAACAATTGACCGAATTTACACAGACCTTGAGTGTGAGTGAACCTGACGAGTTTCCAAACCAACCTAATCAAAATTCCGTAGGTCAATGTCTTGGGGAGGAATCGTCATTCAATACACCCATAAGTTAAGAGTCGGTCCAATCTACACCCATCCCTAGGAATGATGAGCCAATTAAGAGACTTGATGACCCTAGGATGGTACGAGCAATCATAGAAGAAAAAATGGGCCAAAATGATGTGAGAAAAGAAGAAGCCTGGGAGAAAGAAGAGGATAAAACCCAAGAGCCCAAATGTGAAGATACCATGGGCCTAGTCAAACTTGAGCCTAAATTTATGTCTTTTGGGCTAGTCTATATTATTGGGGATCAAATTAAACCAGACATGTGTGAGTTGTTTCTGCGAATTGATGTGTCGTACTCAGATGTAATAAAACCAACACCCCTGGATGACATATTTTCAAAATATGTATGTGCATTTATGAGAAAAATTAATTTACATAATTTTGAAAATAACTTTAAAAGTGGTGTAATGAATAGAAGTTATTATATGATTAGGTGGGCAATCACTCATTTGATCCTTAACTGGAAGAAAAGAAAAAAATTCTAAAAAAAAAAATTAAAAATATATAATAAAATAAAACTTGTTTTTTTTTTAAAAAAAATAATAAATATATATATATACAAAAAAATAAAATAAAATAAAACAAAGAAAAGAGAGAGACAGTCTTGACCCCAAAGGCAACCACTTTTCTCGGGCAGTGCAATCACACTGTCCTATAAAGAAAAGGACGCACTACCCTATAAAGAAAGGGACGCACTACCCTATAAAGAAAAAGAAACGTCAAGTGTCAACAAAAGAAACGCCGAAAGTTGAAAAAGGAGACGTCGAACGTTGAAAAAAGAGATGCCAGACGTAACCTTACACTTGTGGCACGCCTCGAGCCAAGTATGGTTGTTGGAATGGTGACTTTCACAGCACTATAAGAGACCCCGTATCTGCATGAGGCAAGCCACACTTATTTGAGCTCAGTCATCTCTCCTTTGTGTTGTTCTCTGATCAGGTACTCTCGTTCCTTTTGTAAGATTCATAATTTTGTTTTACTTTTCTCTTACTATAGTTGTTTTTTTTTAAAAAAAAAAATGGATCTTCAGCTCTCGAAAATTCGCAAATACTATCCATCTCTCCCACAAAATGATTTGAAAAAGATTTATGCCACTAGATGTGAAAGATTTAGGATGTTGATGTATAAAAATATCCCTGAGGATGTTCGCTGGTTGATTGAAGCAAAAGTTCGATTTCTTGGCGAAACTTCATCTAGTTTTAAGCACTTTCCAGGATTGAGAAAGAGTAGTTTTTCGAAAAAAAGAAGAGCGAAAAGATTAAATGGTTGTCACAAATGTGCTCGATGGAATTGTAACACACGATGCAAATCTGTGGGGTTTACTTTCATAAATCGAGAAGATAAAATTATTTTCATAAAGGATGGGCTGAGTAAAGAGTCTTTGGATGATATCCGATTGACTCTTGAGACGCATCCGTGTAGAATAGTGCAACGAGAAATTCTTGCTTTATGGACCCAGTTTAGAAGTGACCACCAACGCTATAGTCTTGGGAATCTGACTATAATTGACCCTGTTTGCCAATCTTTAAGAAAATTGGATGGGAAGCCTATCCCCACTTCATAGAAGGTGTTTAAGCCGTTTCTGGACGTAAAACCAGAGGAAGATGTGAGCCACAATCACAACTACTTGTACATATGCATGATTTTTGTTCGTATTTATTTCTTGTTGAATTGTTGTATAGCTACTTTTGATTGCCAAACCTCTTTCCAGGGCATACAAAAGGAACAAACATGGAAGGCCAGTTAGTTCGTCGAATTAAAACTATATGTGTACTTTGTGGCTCTCAACTTGGGAGTGATATTTGTTACTCATTTGCAGCAAGCGAACTAGGCTAAAAATTAGGAGAGAAAAAGATTAATTTGGTATATGGAGGGGGAAGTCGTGGATTGAATGGTTATGTTTCACAAGCTGCATATTTTGGAAAATCATATGTGGTAGGTGTAATGCCAATCCCTTTGGCTGAACCACGTATTTCTGGGATTACACGTGGTCAACTTATAGAAATGACTTCTATGTCTGAGCGCATGGCTTGTAAGATTTATCAATCAGACGCTTTCATCGCTTTACCAGGAGGTTTTGGTACACTTGAAGAAATCTTCTGTATAATCTCTTGGGCTAAGAGCAATCTGCATACCAAACCCATTGGACTTTTAAATGTTAACCATTTTTTCGATGGGTTGCTCTCTTTTATTGATCAAGTTGTGGACCAAAAGTTCATTTCTCATTCAGCAAGAAAGATTCTTATTTCTGCATCCACCATTGAGGAGCTGCTAGAGAAATTACATGCTTATATTCCACAGCACGATCCTTATGAGCCTCGGATAGATTGGTCTAAGGCAATCAGAAACAAGCGGCAAAAAGGTTCGATTAATTTAGAATTATCCCTGTAAGGCAAGTCTATGATAAGATGGCCGAGTAAGGAGTACTTTTTGTACTCTTGAGACGCATCTCCTATGACTTGTACAAAATTTATTTTCTTGTGTTCTAAAAAAAAAAAAAAAACTGTGGAATATTATTAGGCAAGTCTATGATAAGATGGCTGAGTAAGGAGTACTTTTCTGTACTCTTGAGACGCATTTCTTTATTTTGACTTGCATGAATTTATTTTATGTTTTGTTTAAAAAAATTATGGCATGTTGTTAGGCAAGTTTATGATAAGATGGCTGAGTAAGGAGTACTTTTTGTACTCTTGAGGCGCATTTCTTTATTATATGACTTGCATGAATTTTTCTTATTTCGGTGTGAAAAAAAAATAAAAAAATAAAAAAAATATGTATGGTATTTTCACTTGTTTGTTAAAGATTTAACAGTTCACAGTAAACTTACAGACTTATGGAGTTACAGGTATTCCTAACAACCCTATTTTATTACTGCAATTCGAGTTGGGGGGAGTAAGGTATATTTATGAATTATCTGGTCTATGTTTAACTGTGAATTTGCAATTACATGCTTGTAGTTTTTGTGTGAATTAAAAATTAAAAAAAAAATATGTGTGTGCTTTAAATAATGCTATCCTTAAAGATTTGGAATTATACACTGATAGCCAGTTGAATTTGCAATATGATCCATGAATGCATTAATTTCTTATTTGAAAATGTATATGTATGGAATTAGAATAAGTGATTTGCATGCATCGGGTGTTCAATAATTGGAAATTGGTTTATCAGTCATAAAGTCAAGCAATGGTAATTAGCTGATTAGCACACTGCATAATCTCTCAACAGAAGTGGAGACTATTACCCGAGTGAGTGTTTGAGCCTAATAATCGTTAATTCTGAGTGAAATAACACTTACTCTAAATGCGCTTTATTGTTTATCTCATCTTTTCAATAGCTTCAAAACATCAATTTGCTTTGAATGTCTAGTATAATAGCGGATGAATTTGGCTAGTTTCAAACTCTGAATTAGTTGATTGAGTAACATTGTTTTGTAGAAGTATGATTGGGGGATCAATTTCTTTCAATTTGAGCCTATTAATCTTTTTCTTTCTTTACATTAACCTCCATTGCTAGCCCATTTGAGTTGTTCTTAGCACAATTTCTTTTCTTACCATCATCTAAACCGTAACCACATGAAGTCTGTCCAAACCTGGTGTGTTTTTAGGAATCAGTCTATCTTGGTATTTTCATATATAAAAAAAAAAAGAAAAAAAAAAGAAGAAAAAAAAAAGGGGAAGTTCTCTTAGTTATTCAGCATAAGTGTTTCAAAATAAATGTTGAAAAAAAAAACATTATATCCAGTTTGAGATTAGTGTCAAAAAAAAAAAAAATCCTGACCCGCCCTTTGCACATTTTACCCTTTTCTTTAACAACCAGTATTAACCTCATAGCCCCATTATAACCCGGTCTAGTCCCTCTTGATGCTATAAATCATGTGATCTCAGGATTCGAGTTCGGAGTAGGGAATTCTGTTTAAATTCAAAAATTATTTATCTATGGCATTATTCCAGTCATGAAGCTATGTTAATTCCCCTGTTCTTTCATGAAAATACGTTCTTTGTATTTGGGATGACACCGAGTTTGAACTTGTTTTGCATTTACTCTTATAATGGTGCACCCTCTTGTGTGTATACCTAAGGAATCGTTTTTATTGGAGGGAAAACCCACGGTAAGGTTTAAAGTCAAAACTTCGAGGGAATAAGGTAGAATGATGGTCATCCTAATAGCCGTTCCTAAGATTGTATGACCTTTGACCGAAATCTAATTTAGAATATTCAACTGTATGATTGATAACTTATTTTGTTCTATGCATTTTGGTTTTGAATTTGAAATTTTTATATTCATGTGATTATTGTGAATAAATCTGGTCAGTGTAAAGTTTAATTGCTATGGGACTAACAATGTTTAAGTTGGGGGGTGTGATTAGCGATCAATTTTGTAAAAATTTTATTATAATTTCACCCTTATTTTGATCTTAAAATGGTTTAAATTGAATATTATTATGCATTTTATGATTGCATGCAAGTTTAAAAATATTAATATAAAAATATATATAAAATATAAAAAAAATATAAATATAATATATAATATTATAATATTATCAAGCCCAAACTCAAACCCAAGACAAAGAAGGCTCAGCCCAAGACAAAGAAGGCCCAAGCCCAAGCTCAAGCCCAACACAAGGAAGGCCCAAGCCCAAGCTTAAGCCCAACACAAGGAAGGCCCAAGCCCAACACAAAGAAAGCCCAAACTCAAGCCCAACACAAGGAAGGCCCAAGCCCAACACAAAGAAAGCCTAAGTCCCACAAATTGCTGACATAATTGCTTACATCATGGGTAACATCATTGCTTACATCATGGGTGACATCATTGCTTACATCATGGGTTGGAGTGACATCATCGCTTACATCATTAATTAGATATTTTATATTATTAAATTATATAATTGAATAGTTTCCATTACATTTTCTCTATAAATAGAGCACTTAGGGTGCATTTGTAAGGATTGGATTTTTTCTTATAATAAAAGGATAGTTGTGATATTTAGATTTCTCTCTTAAATTTTCAACTTTAGTTTCTATATAGTTTTGTTCTTAGAATTTCACTCTTAAATCTTTAACCTTTGTTTCCATATAGTTGTATTATGTTATTCATATTGTCTTTCAATTATATACCGCCTATATGGTCGGTTCAAAATAGTCTTTCAATTATTGTCTTTCAATTATATACCGCCTATATGGTCGGTTAAAAAATAGTCTTTCAATTATTGTCTTTCAATTATATACCGCCTATATGGTCGGTTAAAAAATAGTCTTTCAATTATTGTCTTTCAATTATATACCGCCTATATGGTCGGTTAAAAAATAGTCTTTTAAATATTGTCTTTTAATTTCGGTCATTTAAATTCCTACCAATTTATTTTAAAATGAAGACAAGTAGCTAAATTTATTCTTGGGTTAAGGCAAGGACAGTGTCCAACGCCAATGATTCCCAAAGAAAGCTGCGCTTAAAATATGTAATATTAATCTGATTCAATTTGAGCAGTGTGCGTATAGTGTATCTTTGAGTTTGGATTGGAGCATAAGCCTAACATAGAATTTTCATGCCATGTATGGAGATTGCTAGACCTGGAAATGTTTTCATACCCAAACCCAAATGATTAATCTATATCTATGAAATCTGTCTATGGAATATAATTCAATTTATGGTAATTACTTAACCTAGAATTTTCATGCCACGTATGGATATTGCTTAAACAAGAATTACTATTATCTTGAACTAAATTTACTAACAGAGCTGTAAAACTTAATTCAAATGAATATTGCTGATCTTTTCTATCAAATTGGGAATTAATTGGTTTTGACACTGAAATTATCTTGACCCAATCTACTTAAATTCAGTATTAGTTTAGTTTTAATTATTGTTTTTATGTCATCTTAATTACCTTCTAAAATCAAATATTGTGTGATCTTCATTTTCACCCATAAATAATCTCCCTGTGAATTGACTCGGACTCACCGAAATATAAATTTAAAATTGTACTACACGCACACTCGCACACTGGCGAGTATAATCGCCCTACACCTGCTTTAATAAAAGGATTGACGTCGGATCAATTTGGTTGTAGTTTTGATAAATAAATGTGTAGGGTAGTGTAACAGTCACCCAACAGTCCTAAACAAAAGGAAACTTCGGGGAATACGGTTACGCCGATGCTTCCCGGTTTCTCAGGGAGGACTAAAAAGAAGCAAAAAAAGTGGAGCGACACGAGGACTTCCCAGGGGGTCACCCATCCTAATACTGCTCTCGCCTAAGCACGCTTAACTTTGGAGTTCTGATGGGATCCGGTGCATTAGTGCTGGTATGATCGCACCCACACACTAAGCTTGCCTTTATTCATTTATGGCCTCGTCGAGGAGCCGCGGACCGCTCCCATACCACTTCCACGAGGAGGGGTGACCGCTCGGAATCGGTAAGAAGCCAGAAGCGGAAGTCGCCGGCAAGTTCGGAGGCGATGTACGTTTTTTTTTTAAGATCTGCACGCTGCGAAGAGTCGGAGCCGGAGGCGGCTGTAAATCTCAAACGATTTTTGCTCTTAAATGAGCTCTGGGGACGTTAAGAATCCGTAAATCGCGAAAATCGTAGCGAACGTTCAACCCCAACAGTCCTGAACAAAAGGAAACTTCGGGGAATACGGTTACGCCGACGCCTACCGGTCTCTCAGCGAGGACTAAAAAGAAGCAAAAAAAAAGGGTGCGACACGAGGACTTCCCAGGGGGTCACCCATCCTAATACTGCTCTTGCCTAAGCACGCTTAACTTCGGAGTTCTGATGGGATCCGGTGCATTAGTGCTGGTATGATCGCACCCGCACACTAAGCTTGCCTTTATTCATTTATGGCCTCGTCGAGGAGCCGCGGACCGCTCCCATACCACTTCCACGAGGAGGGGTGACCGCTAGGAATCGTTAAGAAGCCAGAAGCGGAAGTCGCCGGTAAGTTCAGAGGCGATGTACGTTTTTTTTTTAACATCTGCACGCTGCGAAGAGTCGGAGCCAGAGGCGACTGTAAATCTCTAACGATTTTTGCTCTTAAATGAGCTCTGGGCACATTAAGAAACCGTAAATCACAAAAATCGTAGCGAACGTTCAACCCCAACACTCCTGAACAAAAGGAAACTTCGGGGAAAACGGTTACGCCGACGCCTACTGGTTTCTCGGGGAGGACTAAAAAGGAGCAAAAAAAGGGGTGCAACACGAGGACTCCCCAGGGGGTTACTCATCCTAGTACTGCTCTCGCCCAAGCATGCTTAACTTTGGAGTTCTGATGGGATCCGGTGCGTTAGTGCTGGTATGATCGCACCCGCACACTAAGCTTGCCTTTATTCATTTATGGCCTCGTCGAGGAGCCGCGGACCGCTCCCATACCACTTCCACGAGGATGGGTGACCGTTCGGAATCGGTTAGAAGCCAGAAGCGGAAGTCGTCGGCCAGTTCGGAGGCGATGTACGTTTTTTTTTTTAAGTTCTGCACGCTGCGAAGAGTCGGAGCCGGAGGCGGCTGTAAATCTCTAATGATTTTCGCTCTTAAATGAGCTCTAGGGACGTTAAGAAACCGTAAATCGCGAAAATCGTAGCGAACGTTCAGCCCCAACAGTCCTGAACAAAGGGAAACTTCGGGGAATACGGTTACGCCGACGCCTATCGATTTCTCGGGGAGGACTAAAAAGGAGCAAAAAAAGGGGTGCAACACGAGGACTTCCCAGGGGGTCACGCATCCTAGTACTGCTCTCGCCCAAGGACGCTTAACTTCGGAATTCTGATGTGATCCGATGCATTAGTGCTGGTATGATCGCACCCGCACACTAAGCTTGCCTTTATTCATTTATGGCCTCGTCGAGGAGCCGCGGACCGCTTCCATACCACTTCCACGAGGATGGGTGACCGTTCGGAATCGGTTAGAAGCCAGAAGCGGAAGTCGTCGGCCAGTTCGGAGGCGATGTACGTTTTTTTTTTTAAGTTCTGCACGCTGCGAAGAGTCGGAGCCGGAGGCGGCTGTAAATCTCTAATGATTTTCGCTCTTAAATGAGCTCTAGGGACGTTAAGAAACCGTAAATCGCGAAAATCGTAGCGAACGTTCAGCCCCAACAGTCCTGAACAAAGGGAAACTTTGGGGAATACGGTTACGCCGACGCCTATCGGTTTCTCGGGGAGGACTAAAAAGGAGCAAAAAAAGGGGTGCAACACGAGGACTTCCCAGGGGGTCACGCATCCTAGTACTGCTCTCGCCCAAGGACGCTTAACTTCGGAATTCTGATGTGATCCGATGCATTAGTGCTGGTATGATCGCACTCGCACACTAAGCTTGCCTTTATTCATTTATGGCCTCGTCTAGTAGCCGCGGACCGCTCCCATACCACTTCCACGAGGAGGGGCGACCGCTCGGAATCGGTAAGAAGCCAGAAGCAGAAGTCGTCGGCCAATTCGGAGGCGACGTATGTTTTTTTTTTTTAAGATCTGCATGCTGCGAAGAGTCGGAGCCAGAGGCGGCTGTAAATCTGAAACGATTTTTGCTCTTAAATGAGCTCTAGGGACGTTAAGAAACCATAAATCGCGAAAATCGTAGCGAACGTTCAACCCTAACAGTCGTGAAAAAAAGGAAACTTCGGGGAATACGGTTACACCGACGCCTATCGGTTTCTCGGGGAGGACTAAATAGGAGCAAAGAAACGGGTGCAACACGAGGACTTCCCAGGGGGTCACCCAGCCCAGTACATCTCTCGGCCAAGCACGCTTAACATTGGAGTTCTGATGGGATCCGGTTCCTTAGTGCTGGTATGATCGCACCCGCACACTAAGCTTGCCTTTATTCATTTATGGCCTCATCTAGGAGTCGCGGACCGCTCTCATACCACTTCCACGAGGATGGGTGACCGTTCGGAATCGGTAAGAAGCCAGAAGCAGAAGTCGCCGGCTAGTTCAGAGGCGATGTACGTTTTTTTTTTAAGATCTGCACGCTGTGAAGAGTCGGAGCCGGAGGCGGCTGTAAATCTTTAACGATTTTTGCTCTTACATGAGGTCTGGGGACGTTAAGAAACCGTAAATCGCGAAAATCGTATCGAACGTGCAACCCCAACAGTCCTGAACAAAAGGAAACTTCAGGGAATACGGTTACGCCGACGCCTACCGGTTTCTCGGGGAGGACTAAAAAGGAGCAAAAAAAGGGGTGCAACACGAGGACTTCCCAGGGGGTCACCCGTCCTAGTACTGCTCTCGCCCAAACACGTTTAACTTCGGAGTTCTGATGGGATCCGGTGCATTAGTGCTGGTATGATCGCACCCGCACACCAAGCTTGCCTTTATTCATTTATGGCCTCATCTAGGAACCGCGGACCGCTCCCATACCACTTCCACGAGGAGGGGCGACCGCTCGGAATCGGTAAGAAGCCAGAAGCGGAAGTCGCCGGCCAGTTTGGGGGCGATGTACGTTTTTTTTTAAGATCTGCACGCTGCGAAGAGTCGGAGTCGGAGGCGGCTGTAAATCTCTAACGATTTTTTCTCTTGGAAGGGCAATCTTGCTGAAGTCCTGCGAAGAGTCGGAGTCAGAGGGGCTGTCGAACACCAATAGATTAGATAGTATGATGATGCAGATTTGCAATAGAGGTGCAACCCTAAGTCGTCTCCCAACGAACCTCAAACGGATCTGTCAAAATAAGGCTAAACAAGGGGGGGAGTTTTTGATGAAAAACAGAAAACAAAATGAGCAAGAACACAATAAATCAAGATGCAATCAGTTGCAAGCCAATCCTTCTATCCCAGTTTTCATTGCCTTTTCAATAAACCATTTGTTTAGTTTTAATCCTCAAATCAAAAATCAGAAAATTCTTTAACAACCGCCAAAGATTTGGAAAAACCAATAATCAGATTCACAGATTCAAGACTGATTGAAGTACCATCCAATCAGATTGTTCTTGATTCCAGTTAAAGCCTCAACCGAGCACAAAAACCTTGGATTCTCAAACAAAGACAATGCATGCATTCATCCAACCGGTATCAACACATACACAGATTTAAGAGAGAACGGAAACAAGATAACAACAAAGTTAAAACTAAAAACAATAGATTTCCATTAAAACCAAGGACTCAAACCGGGAACAAGGATGGTGTTGCAACTTGATTACAAGATCCTTAGCCTTCCATCTTCATAAGAACAATGGAGAGAAGAGAAGTCAGCCATTGTTCACGCCCTTCCAAGAATGAATCTCTAATGGCCTCTTAAGGTGCTTAAGTAGAGCTTTAGGAGGAAATCCTAGATTACCGCCTGTTCACGGCCAATTTCGGATAGGTTAACATGCGTTCTGGGCTTCGGCCTCTTCATAATAATTTTATATCAGAAAGAGTAGATGAACTTGGGCTTTTGAATCACTTGATTTGGATATCGGACGCCCAAGATATGGCCTTTTAAAGAATCAGTATCTGTGCAACTTTCCTAATTTGCCCCCAACTTCTTGGCCCCAACTTTGAAGCGCTGTTTGAAGGCCCAAATGAACTCAGATTTGGACAAACCATATCATTCCAGAAAGTTCAAGAAGTTGCCTACAATATCTCTGAAGACATAATCTTCATTCTGGAATTTTAGCTTAGCCAAAATGCTGAAGGAAGTACAGGAGGTCAAATCTGCTAAAAATTGCCCTTACTTCTCTATCTCCAAATCTGCTAAAATTGCCATCAAGATGTCTCATGCCCCATCTCATGCTCCCACATAGCCCTAAGCCTGGAAAAATAAAATAAAATAGTGTGAAGCCCAATTCCTATAAAATAAAATGAAATAAAATCAAGATGAATGAAATAACACAACTAATGTGCAGAAAGGACTAAATATGAGGGCTAAATAGTATGAAAATATGTGCTCTATCAAATTCCCCCACACTTGGACTTTTGCACTCCTGGGCAAAACACTAAACACTAACATTCACTCTTTTAAATAAAAAGGATGCAAAGAATGCAAAATGAGAGGCATGGCAAGTTTTATAGGAATTCAACACTTCAAAGATCATCTTTCTTACACTTCCCAAACAAACAAGTAG
Source organism: Diospyros kaki (assembly GCA_036245055.1). Taxonomy (NCBI): domain Eukaryota; kingdom Viridiplantae; phylum Streptophyta; class Magnoliopsida; order Ericales; family Ebenaceae; genus Diospyros; species Diospyros kaki. Next base: position 13,329,199 of record BSEG01000011.1, on the reverse strand, counting down.
CATGGAAATTTCACTTGGCAAGGCGAGTCAAAATAAGCAGACCCTGATAGAATAAGAACATGCTCTCAAGTTCCTCAAATGCTATTCCCAAATCCACCAAATCATAATTCCACTACCAGATATGCTCATCTTCTAAATCTCCACTCTCAGTGCTTTATGCATGCAAATCAAAAAGACTTTTATTCATGGCTCAAACATGGTAAGGTGAAAGGGATAGGAAGATAACAATGAAAAGTAAGCTTTAGGAAGAAAGAAAACATTCAAGACAATCCCAAGATCAATGAAGAACTATTAAGCAAGCAGAAAATAGAACCTTTTTTTTTTTTTCTTTCTTCTTTTTTTTTTTTCGCATGGTGGGTGCGTTTTATGCTCCATCCCACCTTGGTGAGTGCGTTTTACGCTCCATCTCACCTTGGCCTTTGGCCTTTCTATCTTTTTTTTTTTTTCTTTTGATTCCAAAGGACTTGCTTAATTTCTTTTTTTAATCGAGGGATGCAATGAATGTTCTTCAACCTAAAGAAGGGAAAAGATCACTCTTTTTTTTTTTTTTAGGTATAAAATGAAAGAATGCCTTAATCATCTTTTCACATGCATGAGCACTGATAGCTTCAATAAAGATTCAAAACAAGCTCTGGAATTATACCCATAATTCAGTGGATGCAGGCATAGCATAAGAAAGGACAAGAACATGCACAAATATTCCCACAAAGACTACCTCAATCAACTCACCAAGCCAAACTCATTTCCAATTTACTTGAAAGCCCAAAAAGATAAGATCAACTTTCTAATCATGCTAAATTCTTTCAAACTCAATTTGCCTCATTTTGTAATTAATTTTTTTTTATTTTTTATTTATATATATATATATTTTTTTTGTAAATTCAATTTTCAACTCCTCCCCCCACACTTAAACATTACATTGTCCTCAATGTAAGCATGCAGCAAGAATCAGGTATAGGACAAGTAAATAAAAAAAAAAATAAGGAGAGAGGAACAGCCTGATGTTGTCAATTGTAGGCGGCGTTGAGGAGATGCAGCTCCTCCATAGTACGCTCCTGAAAGCTCTCGTAGAATGGCTTAAGCCGCTGCCCGTTGACTGTGAATCGTTTTGTGGTTGACTCATCCATAAGCTCAACTGCACCATAAGGAAAAACATGAGTAACCACAAAAGGACCAATCCAACGAGAACGCAACTTACCTGGCATTAGTTTTAGACGGGAGTTGTATAGGAGGACTTTCTGGCAACTTCGAACTCTTTCTTGTTGATCAATTTGTCATGAGCAGCCTTAGTTTTTTCCTTGTAAACTCTGGAGTTCTCGTATGCTTCCAATCTCAATTCCTCAAGCTCTTGCAATTGAAGCTTTCGTTGGGAACCAGCCTCTGTCATATCCATGTTGCATTGCTTTACCGCCCAATAGGCTTTATGCTCGATCTCTACCGGCAGATGACATGCTTTTCCAAAGACTAGTCGATATGGGGACATGCCAATAGGAGTCTTGTAGGCCGTGCGGTAGGCCCAAAGTGCATCTTCCAACCTTTTGCTCCAGTCTTTCTTGTTGGGCTGGACTGTCTTCTCTAGAATATGCTTGATCTCTCTGTTTGAAACCTCAGCCTGCCCATTGGTCTGTGGATGGTAGGGCGTCGCCACTTTATGTAAGACTCCATACTTTCGGAGCATGGATTGCATCGTTCTGTTGCAGAAGTGGGATCCTTGATCACTGATGATGGCCTTGGGAATGCCAAACCTGCAGAAAATACGAGATCTAACAAAATCTGCAACCACAGAAGAATCATCAGTCCTGGTGGCTTTAGCTTCCACCCATTTCGAAACATAATCCACAGCCAAAAGAATGTACAGAAAACCAAAGGAGACAGGAAAAGGACCCATGAAATCAATGCCCCAAACATCAAAGATCTCACAAAATAGTAAGGGTTGCTGAGGCATTTCATTCCTACGTGATATTGATCCTGTGTGCTGGCAACGTGTGCAATTCTTACAAAATGTATAAGCATCTCGAAAAAGGGATGGCCAATATAAACCTGAGTCTAGGACCTTTCTAGCTGTGCGTTGGGGACCAAAGTGACCACCACATGCAAGTGAATGACAGAAATGCAAGACTGAAGCAAACTCAATATCGGGCACACATCTCCTAAGGACTTGGTCACTACACATGCGCCATAGATATGGATCATCCCATACATAGTATTTGGCCTGACTTTTAAATTTACTTAGCTGATCTCTCTTAAGATGGGCAGGGATATCAGATGCAGCTAGAAAATTAACAATGTCAGCATACCAAGGCTCAGTATCATGCAAGTGATAGAGTAACTCATCTGGGAAGTCATCTTTGATAGGCTGACAGTCCATGGTAGTGGCATCTGAAGAGGAAGGAAGCCTGCTCAAATGATCAGCCACAAGATTCTCAGCTCCACTCTTGTCTTTGATCTCAACATTGAACTCTTGAAGTAGGAGCATCAACCGTATCAACCTGAGTTTGGCATCGTGCTTCTTCAAGAGATATTTCAAAGCTGCATGATCAGAAAACACAACAACATTAGAACCCAAGAGATAAGAGCGAAATTTATCTAAAGCAAACACAATGGCAAGAAGCTCCTTTTCAGTAGTGGTGTAGTTTGCTTGGGCGTTGTCCAGAGTGCGCGAGGCATAAGCAATGACGTGTGACTTCTTCTCCACTCGTTGTGAAAGGACGACACCAACTGCATAATTGGAAGCATCACACATGAGCTCGAATGGCAAGTCCCAATTGGGTGGCTGGATGATGGGTGGAGAAGTCAAGCGCCTCTTGAGCTCCTCAAAGGCCATCTTGCAAGACTCATCAAATTTGAATTCCACATCCTTCTGAAGCAGGTTGGACATTGGAAGGGCAATCTTGCTGAAATCCTGGATGAATCTCCTGTAGAATCCTGCATGTCCAAGGAAAGAACGTACCTCCCGCACAGACGCGGGGTAAGGCAAAGAAGAAATGATATCAACCTTGGACTTATCAACTTCTATACCCCTCTTGGACACAATATGACCCAAAACAATCCCCTGCTTAACCATGAAATGACATTTTTCAAAATTTAGGACAAGATTCTTCTCAACACATCTCTCCAAGACTCTACCCAAACTGATTAGACACTCATCAAAGGAGGTCCCATAAACAGAAAAGTCATCCATGAAAACTTCCATGCAATGCTCAAGTAAATCTGAAAATATACTCACCATGCATCGCTGGAACGTACCTGGGGCATTACATAAACCAAATGGCATCCTCCGGTATGTAAAAGTGCCAAAGGGGCATGTGAAGGTGGTCTTCTCTTGATCCTCTGGTGCTATGCAAATCTGAAAATAACCAGAAAAACCATCAAGAAAGTAGTAATGGGACTTTCCAGCTAACCTCTCTAGCATCTGATCAATGAATGAGAGTGGGAAATGATCCTTCCTGGTAGCTTGGTTGAGCCTCCTATAGTCAATGCAGACTCTCCAGCTGTTCTGCACTCGCATGGGCACTAGCTCATTCTTCTCATTGGCTACCACTGTGAATCCTGTCTTCTTTGGAACTACCTGCACTGGACTCACCCATTTGCTATCAGAGATAGGATAAATAATGCCAGCCGAAAGTAGTTTACTTACCTCTTTCTTGACCACATCTAGAATGGTGGGATTGAGTCTCCTTTGGGGCTGTCTCACTGGTCGAGCTTCTTCCTCTAAATGAATCCTGTGCATGCATAAGGAAGGGGATATACCAGGAATGTCTGTAAGTGACCAACCTATGGCTCTCTTATGTTGCTTCAACAGATTCAGCAACTTCTCCTCTTGGTCAGGCTGAAGGTTGTTGGCAATGATCACGGGTAGCTTGTCTCCATCCGCCAAGTAGGCGTACTTCAGATTCTCGGGCAGGGGCTTACACTCCAAGGTGGGTGGCTGTTGAATTGAAGGCACCAGTCTGCTTATGTTGCCACCTACCTGCAATACATTCTCAACAACAGAAACTTCCTCTATGGGAGGCAAATCAGAATCGCATATAGTATGAGAAGGTGCACTCTTAACAATACTCAAAAACTCATCTATTTCAGAACAAGCACTACACTTACTGAGTTCGTCATGACACTGAAGACAATGCATATCATCAGGAAAATTATGAATGGTGGGGAATTCAGACTCAAGATCATACAACTCAACACATGATTTCTCCACCATTAAGTCAATAAAGTTAACATGCAAGGCAGAATGATCTTCTAAGGGATACTTCATGGCATCAATGATATTGAATTGAATAGTATTACCAGCGAACTCCATAGATAAAGTACCCTCATGCACATTAATTATTGTCCTTGCAGTTTTCAAGAAAGGTCTACCTAGAATAAGTGGTGCGTGTCCGGGTGTGTGATCATCCTCCATATTCAAAACATAGAAGTCAGCAGGGAATATGAAATCCTTGACCTTCACTAACACATCCTCTAATACTCCCTCAGGGTATGCTGTGCTCCTATTTGCCAACTGGACCACCACTCCTGTAGATGTCAATGTGCCTGCACTTGCCTGCAAAGAAGAATACACAGATTTAGGCATCACATTAATAGAGGCTCCTAAATCCAACATAGCATTATGAAATTGCAAATTTCCAATAGTGCAAGGAATGGTGAAAGTCCCTGGATCTTTGCATTTCTGAGGCATGGCAGGTTGAATCAATGCTGACACATTTCTTCCCAAGTTGATTTTTTCATTTCCTTTCAGTTTCCTTTTGTGGGTGCACAAGTCTTTGAGAAACTTGGCATACTTGGGAATCTGTCTGATGGCCTCCAAGAGTGGTATGTTCACCTCAACTTTTTTGAAAGTCTCCATGATCTCCTTATCCAACTCAGCTTCTGCTCTCTTTTTATTTTGAGTGGCTCGGTGAGGAAATGGCAGTGGATGGCTGTAGGAAGTCTCTCCTTTATCTTGATCAATGGTGGTGGGCTGCTTGTCCTTTTGAATGGGAGGAGGCTAATCTTCTTTTTGGCTTTCTTGTTGCTGCCCAAATTCTGGTTGTGGAGAGGGTGGTTTGCTCAACTCCTTACCACTGCGGAGAACAATAGCACTTACATTGCCCCTTGGATTTGAAACTGGCTGTGAAGGCAACTGACCCGAACCTTGACTCCGTAGCTCACTGATATTGGTTGCAAGCTGTCCAATCTGTGTCTCCAAATTTTGTATGGCAGTGTCGGTCCTTTGCTGAAACTGGAGATTGTTGGCAACGAGCTGCTTCATGATATCTTCCAAGCTTGATTCGGATTTAGGGGCTGGTTGTGGTTGCTGCATTGGTTGACTTGGTCTTTGTGCATTGAATCTGTGCTGCTGAGGTTGCTGCTGCTGTGGCTAGAATGGCTGGTTGGAAGGACCTCCATACCTCAAGTTTGGATGATCTCTCCACCCTGGATTATAGGTGGCAGCATATGGATCATATCTGTGTTGCTGCTGATGATGTTGTGGCTGGAAGGGTCTTCCTGGAAAAATGCCAGCACAAGCTTCTGTATTCTCCTGCAATTGAGGGCATTGGTCAGTACCATGGGAGGATAATGAACAAATACCACATACCTGCTGAGATTGGGACTGTCCTTTATCAAGGGCTAGCTGTCTGACCATGGAAGCCAATTCCTCCAGTTTGTTCTCTATCCTCTGTTGGTCATTGATGGCAGCAACACCAATCTCATTGGCCTGCCTCATGGGAGTGGCTGATCTGGTACCAAACTGTTGGGCATTCTGTGCCATCTTGGAGATTAGCTCTTGAGCAGCTGCTGGTGTCTTTTCAGAGAGGGCTCCTCCACTGGCTGCATCCACCAAATACCTATCCATTGGAATAAGACCTTCATAGAAGTACTAGACTAGCAGCTGGTCACTGATCTGATGGTGTGGACAACTAGAACACAGTTTCTTAAATCGCTCCCAATACTCATGTAATGTCTCCCCGTGATTCTGCCTTATGCCACAAATTTCTTTCCGAATGGCGGTTGTTCGGGATGCTGGAAAGAACTTCTCCAAAAAGATTCTTTTAAGCCCATCCCAACTTGTGATGGCAGCAGGTGGTAGGTAGTATAACCAATCCTTTGCAGCTCCATCCAATGAAAATGGAAAGGCCCTAAGCTTTATCTGCTCCTCATCAACTCCTTGTGGCCTCATTGTGGAGCAAACAACATGGAATTCTTTGAGGTGCTTGTGCGGATCTTCACTTGCAAGGCCATGAAACTTGGGAAGCAAATGGATTAGCCCAGATTTCAATTCAAAGGTTGCATCCAATTGGGGATATTGAATGCATAAAGACTGGTAGTGCACATCAGGGGCAACCAATTCTCTAATGGTTCTACCATCCAAATGACCATGATTTACAATATTTCCATTATTTCCATTTCGATTGTGTTCATTCCCATTAGCTGCCATTGTGTTTAAGTCAAGGATAGGTGTAGAAACAGAAGGAATATCAGATGCAATGGCAGAAAAGGTAGGAGGATTATCAGATTCTTTGAGGTGCTCTAACTCTCTAGCCTTCCTTTGCTTCCTAAGGGTTCTTTCTATTTCAAGGTCTAGGTCAATTGGTATGTTCTTAGAGGATCTGGTCATGCACTTTAGATCAGCACAAAAACATTCTCAAAATGACTCACAAAGAACAACACACAAACTGGCCTATGCACAGCACACAAACTGGCCTATGCACACAAAAAATGCAAAAACGTAGGGCACATAAAATCTATCAATCAAGAAGCCCTAAGACAATTTTTTTATGCAATTTTTCACAAAATTTCAACACAAAAACACTAAGGGACCTAAAAACACTAAAAACCACACAAAATCAGCCACTGAGAAACACAAAATGGCCCAAAAAGTGGTCTAAACGTTGGAATTTGGCCAAAAAAGAGTCTCTACACCAAAAAGTGGTGACATTGATTCCTCACACCCCCATTTCTTTGGACACCAAAAATCAGCCCAATCGGAGCAAGTGGAAAAATGTGAACAGTAACTGTTTGCCTCAAAATCGTTTTTTTTCTAAAACCGGCTCCTATTTTGCCTCAAAAACCACTCTAAATGCAAGAAAATATCAAGGGAAGCATAAATACATGAAAGAACATCAAGTAAGGATGAGAAAGGAAGAGGATAGAACCGGTTTCTTGATCTCAATCCTTAAATATTGCTATCTGTCATGGAGGCTGTCAAATCTGCTGAATAGGAGTTTGCTGTCTTGCACTTGCTGAATTTTGCTATCAAGGCTGCTAAATTTTGCTATCTCTTGCACTTGGATGCAGCTTGTTGGTCTCCTACAAAACAAAGAAGAAGAGTTTTCTATCAGCAACGAGAAAAAGAGAAAAAGAGAAAAAGAGAAGAAGAGAAGAAGAGTTTTCTGTTTTGCTTTGCTGGTCTTCTTGATCTTCTTGATTAATGGTATAAACTTGGTACGTGGCGTTGTATCTAGCAGTGCCGAGTATGGTTAACTCGCTTTGGACCGGTAGCCCGCAACCAGCTAGTTTCCAACCTATATACCAAGTAGCAACCACAAATTTTTTTTTTTAAATCAGTCTTCTTTGACAGAAACGAAATTGGTTCCCCGGCAACGGCGCCAAAATCTGATCGGGGCTGTCGAACACCAATAGATTAGATAGTATGATGATGCGTATTTGCAATAGAGGTGCAACCCTAAGTCGTCTCCCAACGAACCTCAAACGGATCTTTCAAAACAAGGCTAAACAAGGGGGGGGGAGTTTTTGATGAAAAACAGAAAACAAAATGAGCAAGAACACAATAAATCAAGATGCAATCAGTTGCAAGCCAATCCTTCTATCCTAGTTTTCATTGCCTTTTCAATAAACCATTTGTTTAGTTTTAATCCTCAAATCAAAAATCAGAAAATTCTTTAACAACCGCCAAAGATTTGGAAAAACCAATAATCAGATTCACAGATTCAAGACTGATTGAAGTACCATCCAATCAGATTGTTCTTGATTCCAGTTAAAGCCTCAACCGAGCACAAAAACCTTGGATTCTCAAACAAAGACAATGCATGCATTCATCCAACCGGTATCAACACATACACAGATTTAAGAGAGAACGGAAACAAGATAACAACAAAGTTAAAACTAAAAACAATAGATTTCCATTAAAACCAAAGACTCAAACCGGGAACAAGGATGGTGTTGCAACTTGATTACAAGATCCTTAGCCTTCCATCTTCATAAGAACAATGGAGAGAAGAGAAGTCGGCCACTGTTCACGCCCTTCCAAGAATGAATCTCTAATGGCCTCTTAAGGTGCTTAAGTAGAGCTTTAGGAGGAAACCCTAGATTACCGCCTGTTCACGGCCAATTTCGGATAGGTTAACGTGCGTTCTGGGCTTCATCCTCTTCATAATAATTTTATATCAGAAAGATTAGATGAACTTGGGCTTTTGAATCACTTGATTTGGATATCGGACGCCCAAGATATGGCCTTTTAAAGAATCAGTATCTGTGCAACTTTCCTAATTTGCCCCCAACTTCTTGGCCCCGACTTTGAAGCGCTGTTTGAAGGCCCAAACGAACTCGGATTTGGACAAACCATATCATTCCAGAAAGCTCAAGAAGTTTCCTACAATATCTCTGAAGACATAATCTTCATTCTGGAATTTTAGCTTAGCCAAAATGCTGAAGGAAGTACAGGAGGTCAAATCTGCTAAAAATTGCCCTTACTTCTCTATCTCCAAATCTGCTAAAATTGCCATCAAGATGTCTCATGCCCCATCTCATGCTCCCACATAGCCCTAAGCCTAGAAAAATAAAATAAAATAGTGTGAAGCCCAATTCCTATAAAATAAAATGAAATAAAATCAAGATGAATGAAATAACACAACTAATGTGCAGAAAGGACTAAATATGAGAGCTAAATAGTATGAAAATATGTGCTCTATCAGGGGTCACCCATCCTAGTACGGTTCTCGCCCAAGCACGCTTAACTTCAAAGTTCTGATGGGATCCGGTGCATTAGTGCCGGTATGATCGCAGCCGCACACTAAGCTTGCCTTTATTCATTTATGTCCTCGTCTAGGAGACACGGACCGCTCCCATACCACTTCCACGAGGAGGGGCGACCGCTCGGAATCGGTAAGAAGCCAGAAGCGGAAGTCGTCGGCCAGTTCTGAGGCGATGTACATTTTTTTTTTAAGATCTGCACCCTACGAAGAGTCGGAGCCGGAGGCGACTATGAATCTCTAACGATTTTTGCTCTTAAATGAGCTCTGGGGACGTTAAGAAAATCGTAGCGAACATTCAACCCCAACAGTCCTGAACAAAAGGAAACTTTGGGGAATATGGTTACGCTGACGCCTACCGGTTTCTCAGGGAGGACTAAAAAGGAGAAAAAAAAGATGTGCAACAAGAGGACTTCCCAGGGGGTCACCTATCCTAGTACTGTTGTAATACCCCGAGAGCCCAGAGAAGTTAGAATATATCGAGGATAGTGTAAGAAAGGAAAGAACACCAGTTAGATACCTTTTGAGCTGAATGTTGGCAAAGAACTCCCAAGTTAAGCGTGCTTGACCTGGGGTAATCCAAGGATGGGTGACCCCCCCGGGAAGTTCGTGTAGGCCAATTAGGGTAAGTTGTTCCGGTCCTTCCTATCGCTCGAACGGGACGTTATAGGTGGTATCAGAGCCGACCCTCGAGCCTCTGAGTGCGGTGGTGGGGCAAACCTCAGCAAGGAGGCTGAGTCCCGAGAGTGGTGTGAGGCCCCTACGGGGGGTGCGTGTAGGCACCTTAGGCGAATCCCACATCGGCCATGCACGGGGGGAGATCTGGGACCGGTTGTAAGGTCGCATGACGAGGACGTCATGTGCTTAAGGGGGGGAGAATGTAATACCCCAAGAGCCCAGAGAAGTTAGAATATATCGAGGATAGTGTAAGAAAGGAAACAACACCAGCTAGATACCTTTTGGGCTGAATGTTGGCAAAGAACTCCCAAATTAAGCGTGCTTGACCTGGGGTAATCCAAGGATGGGTGACCCCCCTGGGAAGTTCGTGTAGGCCTATCAGGGTAAGTTGTTCCGGTCCTTCCTTATTCTCGAACGGGACGTTACAACTGCTCTCACCCAAGCACGCTTAACTTCGGAGTTTTGATGGGATCTGGTGCATTAGTGCTGGTATGGTCGCACCCGCACATTATGCTTGCCTTTATTCATTTATGGCCTCGTCTAGGAGCCGTGGACCGCTCCCATACCACTTCCACGAGGAGGGGCGACCGCTTGGAATCGATAAGAAGCCAGAAGCGGAAGTCGCCGGCCAGTTCGGAGGCGATGTACGGTTTTTTTTTTAAGATCTGCACGCTGCGAAGAGTTGGAGCCGGAGGTGGCTGTAAATCTCTAACGATTTTTGCTCTTGAATGAGCTCTGGGACGTTAAGAAACCGTAAATCGCGAAAATCGTAGCGAACGTTCAGCCCCAATAGTCCTAAACAAAAGGAAACTTCGGGGAATACGGTTACGCTGACGGCTACAGGTTTCTTGGGGAGGACTAAGAAGGAGCAAAAAAAGGGGTGCAACACGAGGACTTCCCAGGGGGTCACCCATCCTAGTACTGCTCTCGCCCAAGCACGCTTAACTTTGGATTTTTTATGGGATCTGGTGCATTAGTGCTGGTATGATCGCACCCGCACACTAAGCTTGCCTTTATTCATTTATGGCCTCGTCTAGGAGCCGCGGACCGCTGCCATACCACTTCCACGAGGATGGGCGATCGTTCGGAATCAGTAAGAAGCCAGAAGCGGAAGTCGCCGGCCAGTTCGGAGGTGATGTACATTTTTTTTAAGATCTGCACGCTGCGAAGAGTCGGAGCCGGAGACGGCTGTAAATCTCTAACGATTTTTGCTCTTAAATGAGCTCTGGGGACGTTAAGAAACCGTAAATCGCGAAAATCGTAGCGAACGTTCTGTTGGAAATGTATGCCCTAAAGACACGTTTTCTTTAATTTATGGTAATGATGTTTCTTTTAGTCAGTTTATGGCACATATATTATTTGCATTTAATTGTTGGAAAAGTGTCCATGCTATTAAGTAAGTGATTCATGTGATGGGTCGTTCTTCACAGTTAGGCATGAATCATGGGTACTTAATAAGGAAGAAAATATTACTCTTGATTTTTTGATAGAACTGAGCATTCTATCATGATAAGATCATTGTGCAATAGATCCTAATGGAGGATGGCTTGCCTTAGCTAGTAAACAATCCGTTTACTCTAATTGTACAAGCGCATTTGGAATGCGTAGAGTGGACCTGTGATAGAAGCTAATGACAAAGTACTAATTATCATGGAGCTAGTTTATCACTGCTACTACGTAGACGAGTACTCTAATACTTGAGTATTACTTGGTGGTCTAGTGAACCTAGAGCTATATTCTTAGATTCACTGTAGGTAAGGTCTATCAAAGATCAATAACCTTGTGAGTTTGGAGTATGGTTTCTAATTAGCTAAGATAGACTAATACAAGACAGTTTCTGTGATTCACCCCCTTGTGATTGTCCAAGAATAATCAAATAATCCAAGGCCCTGGGAACGTGACTTAAGAGTGTGTGCTTCTGGGTAGCTCCCAGTGATAAGCAAGTACATTCGAGTAGTCACGGATTATTGGACTAGTGATCTAAGGATGGTAGAAATCATTTAGAGAGGTGTTAGTACATTATTCTTTCCTAAATGATGGGTGGTACGCAGAGGGGTATTTTCGTCATTACACTAGTAGGTCAAAGACATTGCACATGCAAAATTATTCGTGGGGTCAGTGTTACCATATGGTGATAGTTGGAACACTTAGAATGAGAAAATATAGCTACTGGGTAGCAGGGGTATTTTGGTCATTTTAGTAGCCGTGAATAATTTGTCTTTTTGTCCCCGGGGTAGCTCGATATAACTCATGTATTATTTAATACATTTGGCTTGTTGGGTGAATTACATTGAGAGAGAATTATTTTATTCAAAATGGTCCATAATTAATTGGACTAGAATAAAATAATAGTTCATTGATTTTTTAATTAATTAATTGGGCTAACCCAATTAGAAAATTAATTAAATGAACTTGGCCCACTAGGGTTTTAACCCTAGGGTTCTGCCTTTATATATTCTCTCCTTGGTTGTTTTTCACCTAAGGTTTTTTTTTTTACTCTTCTTCACCAAAAGAGAGGCCAAGAGTTCTTGAGTCATACCTTGGAAGATCAAGAGAACATTCAAGTTCTGATGCGAAGGAGCCGAAGGATTGCAGGACAGCCGTCATCTCCACCACGCGAAGAAGCTCCCGCCCCTCCTCCTTCTGTTGCTTCATTTCGTCCGGTGATCCGAAGGAAAAGTAAGTTTCCTAGATTCTAATCAATACGAAGAAAGTTTTTCTTAAAAAAATAAAGAAAAAAACGCTTCTGTTGCATGCTATGTATCCTCATGATGGTCCATCACGTTCAACCCCAACAGTCCTGAACAAAAGGAAACTTGGGGGAATACGATTACGCTGACGCCTATCGGTTTCTCGGGGAGGACTAAAAAGGAGCAAAAAAAGGGGTGCAACACGAGGACTTCCCAGGGGGTCACCCATCCTGGTACTGCTCTCGCCCAAGCACGCTTAACTTCGAAATTCTGATGGGATCCGGTGCATTAATGTTGGTATGATCGCACCCGCACACTAAGCTTGCCTTTATTCATTTATGGCCTCGTCTAGGAGCCGCGGACCGCTCCCATACCACTTCCATGAGGAGGGGCGACCGCTTGGAATCGGTAAGAAGCCAGAAGCGGAAGTCGCCAGCCAGTTCGATGGCGATGTGCATTTTTTTTTAAGATCTGCACGCTGCGAAGAGTCGGAACCGGAGGCGGCTGTAAATCTCTAACAATTTTTACTCTTAAATGAGCTCTGGGGACGTTAAGAAACCGTAAATCGCGAAAATCGTAGCGAACGTTCAACCCCAACAGTCCTGAACAAAAGGAAACTTCGGGAAATACGGTTACGCCGATGCCTACCGGTTTCTCGGGGAGGACTAAAAAGGAGCAAAAAAAGGGGTGCAACATGAGGACTTCCCAGGGGGTCACCCATCCTAGTACTATTCTCGCCCAAGCACGCTTAACTTTGGAGTTCTGATGGGATCCGGTGCATTAGTGTTGGTATGATCGCACCCGTACACTAAGCTTGCCTTTATCCATTTATGGCCTCGTCTAGGAACCGCGGACCGCTCCTAACCACTTCCACGAGGAGGGGTGACCGCTCGAAATCGGTAAGAAGCTAGAAGCGGAAGTCGCCGGCAAGTTCGGAGGCGATGTACTTTTTTTTTTAAGATCTGAACGCTGCGAAGAGTCAGAGCCGGAGGCGGCTATAAATGTAACGCCCCGCTCCCACTTACGGGTGTTACTCGTAAACAATCGCCTGAATTGTCTACCTGCCCGGCCTTTGGCGAAGGGTGGACCATGTTTCAAGATTAAACGCCCTAGGTGGGAACTAGGCTCGTCCCTCTCTTCGCTGAATCCCAGGATTTACTAGCAGAATTAGGCTTTAACCACACCGCATAGGCTATAAAGAAAATCTCATTCCGATGCCTAATCGCTATTTTCTCAATTTTATTTTATTCTTTTCCAACCAATAATTTTACCGGGCTCCATAAATCACCATTTAAATCAATCCATTGATTGATTATTAATTGTGGAGGAAAAAATCAAAATTTCAATTTTTCAAATTTTCGGCATTTTCTCCAAAAACGCCCGAAAAATCCCTTTATTTTGAAAATTCCTCCGGGCCCCAAAATCAATTAGAAAATGACCCATAATCCCCAAAAATCCAATTTTTTTTAAAAAAAAATTAGCCGACGGGGTCCGTTGGCACGCCCGGGGCCCGAGTAGGGCCCCGCTGGCCGTTGGCCGCGCGGGACCGCGCGAGCGCCTGGCCGCCCGCGCGGGCTACAGCCTACGCGCTCTGCCTCCCGCGCGCGCACGCGCGCGCGCCTGCTACTGCTGCAGCAGCCCTCTGCTGCCTTTTTCACTTCTCTTCTTCTTTTTTTTTTCTTGGGCTATAAAATCCCCAAATTTTCTAGAAATTTAAATGAATAATTAAACTTCATTTTCCTTCAATTTTTAGCCTCTATTTCTCCAAAATCAAGGCTTAAACCATGCTCTTGATGTTCCCATAACATTATCAAACACACTCAAATTTTCCAACAAAACCATTTCACTATACATCTTAGAAGTTTCTCACAACATACCCAACAATGAGGCTTTCACCCAACCTAGGCTTCAACATGCCTTAAGCCAATGCCTCATTCCACAATAAAATCAAACATCTTAAAATATAAACTACATACATGATCTTAGGCTTGAATAAGCCATCACCAACAAAACAAGTTTACATATCATAAATCAAACATAACCACATAGGCTTTCATAGGCCATAACATGCACTTGAACCTTCTTTCCATGCTCCCACATGCCATTCCACCATTTGCTTTACTTTACCATGCTTTCACAACCTACATGTGAGGGTAAAAACCTCATGAGCTATTAAGCTCAATAAGGGTGCAATGCCAAATAAATATGAACATAACAAGTTATATGATGCAAAATGCATGCAAGTGTGGCTAGGTTTCTTTGCCCTCACAACCCTCCAAGGTTAGAGGCATCAACCCACCATTTCAACCTTGTTCTCAAACTAACCTATGGCCATAAGTCTCATGAACACAAAGAACATGCCAAATGCAACATATACATTTATGAAACATATTTAAAACCCATTGCAAGGCCACCCTCCCATGGGGTCATCCCTTACTTCTTCTTGAATAATTAATCTTCACTTCAAGAGAGCTTCCAGCATCACTTTCTCCCACCTAAAATGGCATTTTAACAAGCCAATTAATTTTTTCATACAAGCACACCAAAAATAAAGAGAAGAAGGAATACTTGCCTTGACTTTCTTCATCATCTTCTTTCTTTCTTCATTTTTCCCTCCATGGAGATTCTTTCTCTTTCTTTCTTTTCTTCCTTCTTCATTTCTACAAATGGCCAAAGGGAGACAAGTCTCCCACACTTGCCTTTTTATACTAGATTTACCATATTTCAAGAATGCATCCTAGCCATTCACTAAAGGCACAATCCATGTGCTTAAGGGATAATTAAATCTCCACCATCCATTTTAATAACCAAGACTTCTCTCTTGGGGAAAACACATGAAAGCACAATCCATGTGCTCATTTCTTTTTAAATCCAAGCCTTTGGATTTTCAAGAACCATCCACACCCTTGGATCAAGTCCCATAAATAGATTTCTTTTCTACTTATTTAATTTGGACCATTTTCAAGACAAGCCTTGAAAGACATAATCACTTTCTTTTTCATTAAAGAAATTCTCTCCATTTTCACACCATTAATGGATGACTAATTTCTTTTTATTTTCCATTTTCTTTTTAGGCAATACATCATGGCTTGCATTTAATGCTTGAAAGACCATTTACTCTCTAATTTGAATTTCATTTAAATGCTCATTCTTGCTTCACAAGATTATGCCATGTGTCACCAACCATCATCTCCCAATTTCTCATTTCTTTTCCATTTAAATTAATGGGACTATTTTCATAACCATCACACTTGAGAGACATAATTAACTTCTTTCTCATTTAATAAAATCTCCATATTTTCCAAGGCATTAATGGTGACCATTTACCATTTTCTTTTGGATTTTCTTTAATCTATATAATTATGCCTCTCATTAAATGCTTGAAAGACTAATATCCTTTCTTTTTGCATTTAATTAAATCATTCTCCAACTCATAAATCCACATTTATAATTTCTCTCAAATTTCCAAGATTATGCCAAGTGTCACTCTAAGACACAAACTTGGCTTCCAATTCTTTATCTTGGTCATCCATGTGGCATTACCACATTAATTCACTAACTTAGGGAAAGTATAATTATTCTCCTCAAATAATTTAATATCCACCATTTTCCTTATTTCCAAAATTAATTTCCTTTATGGAATCACTCCAAAATTCCTAAATAATCTTTGTGAATTTATTGATCCCATATATCTCCACATAATTACTAAATTGGGATTTTTATTCACTTACTCACCTAATTCCACATAGGAATTATTTTTAATTTATCAAAATACCCTTTTATCGAATTTCTCTATCCAAATTACCAAAATACCCTTCTCAAGGATCCATCACCTTCTCAAGGGCATTTTTGGAAGTCTTCTTACTTCATTTCCTATTCTCTTAACACTGGTTACACCGGGTGTTACAGTAAATCTATAACGATTTTCGCTCTTAAATGAGCTCTGGGGACGTTAAGAAATCGTAAATTACGAAAATTGTAGCAAACGTTTTGTAGGACCATCACGAGGATACATAGCATGCAACGGAAGCGTTTTTAAAAATAAAAACTTTCCTCGTATTGATTAGAATCTAGGAAACTTATTTTTCCTTCAGATTACTGGACGGAATGAAGCGACAGGAGGAGGAGGCGCGGTGCTTCTTCGCGTGGTGGAGATGACGGTTGTCCTGCAATCCGTCGGCTCCTTCGCATCAGAACTTGAACGTTCTCTTTTGATCTTCCAAGGTATGACTCAAACTCGTGGCCTCTCTTTTTGGTGAAGAAGAGTAAAAAACCATTAGATGAAAAACAACTAAAGAGAGAATATATATAGGGAGAACCCTAGGGTTAAAACCCTAGTGGGCCAAACCCTAGTGGGCCAAGTCCATTTAATTAATTTTCTAATTGGGTTAGCCCAATTAATAAATTAAAAACAATGAACTATTATTTTATTCTAGCCCAATTAATTATGGACCATTCTGAATAAAATAATTCTCTCAATGTAATTTCACCCAACACGCCAAATGTATTAAATAATACATGAGTTATATCGAGCTACCCCGGGGACCAAAAGACAAATTATTCATGGCTACTAAAATGACCAAAATATCCCTGCTACCCAATAGCTATATTTTGTCATTCTAAGTGTTCCAACTATCACCATATGGTAACACTGACCCCACGAATAATTTTGCATGTGCAATGTCTTTGACCTACTAGTGTAATGACGAAAAAACCCCTCTGTGTAACACCCATCATTTAGAAAGGAATAATGTACTAACACCTCTCTAAATGATTTCTACCATCCTTAGATCACTAGTCCAATAATCCGTGACTACTCGAATGTACTTGCTTATCACTGGGAGCTACCCAAAAGCACACACTCTTAAGTCACGTTCCTAGGGCCTTGGATTATTTGATTATTCTTGGACAATCACAAGGGGGTGAATCACAGAAACTATCTTGTATTAGTCTGTCTTACCTAATTAGAAACCACACTCCCAACTCACAAGGTTATTGATCTTTGATAGACCTCACCTACAATGAATCTAAGAATATAGCTCTAGGTTCACTAGACCGCCAACTAATACTCAAGTATTAGAGTACTCGTCCACGTAGTAGCAGTGATAGACTAGCTCCATGATAATTAGTACTTTGTCATTAGCCTCTATCACAGGTCCACTCTACGCATTCCAAATGCGCTTGTACAATTAGAGTAAACGGATTGTTTACTGGCTAAGGCAAGCCATCCTCCATTAGGATCTATTGCACAATGATCTTATCATGATAGAATGCCCAGTTCTATCAAAAGATCAAGAGTAATATTTTTCTTGCTTATTAAGTACCCATGATTCATGCCTAACTATGAAGAACGACCCATCACATGAATCACTTACTTAATAGCATGGACACTTTTCCAACAATTAAATGCAAATAATATATGTGCAATAAACTGACTAAAAGAAACATCATTACCATAAATTAAATAAAACGTGTCTTTAGGGCATACATTTCCAACAATCTCCCACTTGCACTCAAAGACTATGAAAATCCATAAGTTCCCACCCCTATGACATCTAAGTGTCTTCGAAAGACCTTCTCTGCCAAAGGCTTGGTGAAAGGATCTGCTAGATTGTTTTGATGTAGATATCTGGTCTACCACTATCTCATTCTTCTGGATGAACTCCCGAATGAGGTGGTACTTCCTCTCAATATGCTTGCCCTTTCTGTGGTTTCTTAGTTCTTTGCATTGTGACACTGCTCCAGTGTTGTCACAATAAAGTATAATAGGCTTTTCCACATGCGGTACAACTCCTAGTTCTATAAGGAACTTTCGGAGCCATACTACTTCCTTGGACGCCTCTGATGCTGCTACATACTCAGCTTCCATGGTGGAATCAGCAATACAAGATTGCTTGATACTCCGCCATGAAATAGCTCCTCCAGACAAGGTGAAAACATATCCACTAGTGGATTTTCTTTCATCCTTATCAGCCTGAAAATCTGAGTCTGTGTAGCCTACTGGAACTAAGTCATCAGCTCTGTAAACTAGCATATAATCCTTAGTAGCCTTAAGGTACTTGAGTATATGCTTTACAGCTTTCCAATGTGCTTCCCCTGGATTAGACTGAAATCTGCTTATCATGCCTACAACAAAGCAGATATCTGGCCTGGTACACAGCATGGCATACATGAGACTTCCTACAGCTGAAGCATAAGGAATCCTACTCATGCGCGCCTTTTCTTCCTTTGTCTTGGGACAGTCCCTGGAAGATAAGCCCAATCCATGTCTAAAAGGAATTAATGCCCCTTTACACTGATCCATACTGAACCTGACCAATATCTTGTCAATATAAGAAGATTGGGATAAACCTAACATTCTCTGCTTCCTATCTCTAAGAAGCTTTATACCGAGAATGTAACTAGCTTCTCCCATATCTTTCATGCTAAATTGACTTGATAGCCAAATCTTTATTGATGACAACATCCCTACATCATTTCCTATGATGAGAATGTCATCAACATATAACACCAGAAAAGACACCTTTTCACCATTTGTTTTCTTATACACGCATGGTTCATCTACGTTTGGAATAAATCCATAAGATTTTATAGACTCATCAAAATGTTTGTTCCATGCCCTTGATGCCTGCTTAAGTCCATAAATGGACTTCTTAAGCTTGCAGACCATGTGATCTTGGCCTTTCACAACATAGCCTTCTGGTTGGGACATATAGATGTCTTCACTAAGATAGCCATTAAGAAAGGCCATCTTAACATCCATTTGCCATATCTCATAGTCATAATGACATGCTATGGCAAGGAGTATGCGAATGGATTTAAGCATGGCTACTGGTGAAAAGGTTTCCTCATAATCGATCCCTTCTTTCTGAGTAAATCCTTTTGCAACCAACCTTGCTTTAAAGGTTGCACCTTTCCATCCGCTCCCCTTTTCCTCTTGTATACCCACTTACACCCTATGGGTTTTACCCCTTCAGGTGTAGCTACAAGATCCCAAACCTAATTGAGGTGCATAGACTCAATCTCGGCATCCATTGCAAGACGCCACTTGTCTACATCGACATCAAGGATAGCCTCCTCGTATCTAGTAGGATCTTGTTCCTGATTGTCAGAGACTAGCTCAAAAGCTTCTCCTGTCCATCTATCAGGAACTTTAGTTTCCTTCCCACTACGATGAGGCTCCATGTATACAGAAACACTCGGTTGTGTCTCTTTTGGTTCCTCAATTGGGACAGTAAATGTACTTGAAGTTTGTTCAGAAGACAACTTCTCATCTAGTTCTACTCTGCTTGAACCCTTAGTGGACATACTCGAATCATCCTCCAAGTATCTAGCATGAGTACTGATTAGTACTTTCTGCACCTTAGGATAATAGAAATATCCACCACGAGTGCCTTTTGGATATCCTATGAAGTAGCATAATTCTGACCTTGGTTGTAACTTACTCCCCTTAGTCAATACATAAGCTGGACAACCTCATATCTTGAGATGATTTAGACTAGGCTTTCGTCTGGTCCACATCTCATAGGGTGTCCTAGGTACAGACTTGGAGGGTACCAAGTTCAGAATGTATGCCATCGTTTCTAAGGCATATCCCCAAAAGGAAATAGGAAGAGATGCATGGCTCATCATGCTTCTTACCATCTCCATTAGAGTCCTGTTCCTTCTCTCACTGACTCCATTCTGCTGGGGGGTCCCAGGCGCAGTCAATTAAGAAACTATACCGTGATGTACTAAGTAGTCCTTAAACACTCCAAGAAGGTACTCTCCATCACGGTCTGACCTCAAAATTTTGATCAATTTACCTGTTTGACGCTCCACTTCAGCCTTAAACTCTTTGAATTTATCAAAAGAATCAGACTTGCGCCTCATCAGATAAATATAACCAAAACGAGTGTGGTCATCCGTAAATGAGATGAAGTACTCGTAACCTCCTCTAGCAGGTGTAGTCATTGGACCACAAACATCACTATGAACTAACTCTAATATGTTTTTGGCTCTACCTGCCTTTTGAGTAAATGGCCTTTTGGTCATTTTGCCCATTAGGCATGATTCACACTGAGGCCATTCTTCCAATCTCAATGAGCCCAAGGGCCCATCATGGATTAGCCTCTGAATCCAATTAGGATTAATGTGCCCTAATCTTAAGTGCCCTAGATAAGAGTCATTAGATGATAATGTTCTCTTCTTATTAACTGGTTCAGTTTCAGAGTTGTTTATTTGACTTTTAATAGGATTAATATAATAAAGATTCCCAAATACGTTGCTTGAACAAATAACCTGTCCATTTCTACTGATGGTGACACCAGAATGGAACGAAACAGAATAACCATAAGAAATCAATTTAGAAACTGAAATTAAATTCTGTCTCAAAGTAGGAACGTATAAAACATCTTTCAGAATTGAAATCCTATTAGAATAAAAAAAAATGCAAAACTCCCACTGCTTCAGCCCATACTCGAGCTCCACTTGCTACCAGCATTCCATGCTCTCCTTCAAGTAGAGTCCTTGTCTTTCTGAACCCCTGCAAAGAGTTACAGACATGATCAGTGGCTCCTAAATCAACTATCCAAGAGGATGAAGATCCTACCAAACTGATGGATTCTAAGTAAAGAGCAATACCTGGTGCTTTCACCTTGAGGGCAGGACAATCCTTTTTCCAGTGTCCTTTCTTCCCACATTTGAAGCACTTGCCTTTGGGCTTGGCATCGGCCTGACTAGCTCCGGGCTTTATGGGCTTGCCCCCTGCTTTGTTCTGACCCTTCCTCTTCTTGAAGTTCTTGGCTTTAGGGCCAACTCTAGGAGAAGATGCAGAATGAATAGCTAGAGCCTTCGAGGTAGGCTTCATGATCTTCTCTGCCGCCTGGAGCTCTTTCATGAGTTCCACTAGATTCATCTCTAATTTATTCATGTTATAGCACATTGGCGTAAGCGTATTCCCCAAAGTTTTATTTTGTTCAGGACTATTGGCGTTGAACGTTCGCTACGATTTTCGCGATTTACGGTTTCTTAACGTCCCCAAAGCTCATTTAAGAGCAAAAATCGTTAGAGATTTACAGCCGCCTCCGGCTCCGATTCTTCGCAGCGTGCAGATCTTAAAAAAAAAATGTACATTGCCTCCGAACTGGCCGGCGACTTCCGCTTCTGGCTTCTTACAGATTCCGAGCGGTCGACCCTCCTCGTGGAAGGGGTATGGGAGCTGTCTGCGGCTCCTAAACGAGGCCATAAATGAATAAAGGCAAGCTTAGTGTGCTGGTGCAATCATACCAGCACTAATGCACCGGATCCCATCAGAACTCCGAAGTTAAGCGTGCTTGGGCGCGAGCAGTACTAGGATGGGTGACCCCCTGGGAAGTCCTCATCTTGCACCCCATTTTTTGCTCCTTTTTAGTCCTCCCTGAGAAACCGGTAGGCATCGGCGTAACCGTATTCCCCGAAATTTCCTTTTGTTCAGGACTATTAGGTTTGAATGTTCGCTACGATTTTCACGATTTACGATTTTTTAATGTCCCCAGAGCTCATTTAAGAGCAAAAATCGTTAGAGATTTACAGCCGCCTCTGCCTCCGACTCTTGGTAGCGTTCAGATCTTGAAAAAAAAATGTACTTCACCTCCGAACTGGCTAGCAAATTTCGCTTCTGGCTTCTTACCGATTCCGAGCGGTCGCCCCACCTCGTGGAAGTGGTATGGGAGCAGTCCGCAGCTCCTAGACGAGGCCATAAATGAATAAAGGCAGGCTTAGTGTGCGGGTACGATCATACCAGCACTAATGCACTGGATCCCATCAGAACTCCGAAGTTAAGCGTGCTTGGGCGAGAGCAACACTAGGATGGGTGACCCCCTGGGAAGTCCTCGTGTTGCTCCTCTTTTTTTGCTCCGTTACAGTCCTCCCCGAGAAACTGGTAGGTGTCGTCGTAACCGTATTCTTCGAGGTTTCCTTTTGTTCAGGACTGTTGGGGCTTAATGTTAGCTACGATTTTCGCGATTTACGGTTTCTTAATGTCCCCAGAGCTCATTTAAGAGCAAAAATTGATAGAGATTTACAGCCGCCTCCGGCTCCGACCCTTCGCAGCGTGTAGATCTTAAAAAAAACATGTACATCGCCTCCGAACTGGCTGGCGACATCCGCTTCTAGCTTCTTACCGATTCTGAGCGGTCGCCCCTCCTCGTCGAAGTGGTACGGGAGCAGTCCGCGGCTCCTAGAAGAGGCCATAAATGAATAAAGGCAAGCTTAGTGTGCGGGTGCGATCATACCAAAACTAATGCACCGGATCTCGTCAGAACTCCGAAGTTAAGCGTGCTTGGGCGAGAGCAGTACTAAGATGGGTGACCCCCTGGGAAGTCCTTGTGTTGCACCCATTTTTTTGCTCCTTTTTAGTCCTCCCAGAGAAACCGGTAGGCGTCGGCGTAACCGTATTCCCCAAAGTTTCCTTTTGTTCAGGAGTGTTGGGGTTGAACGTTCGCTACGATTTTCGCGATTTACGGTTTCTTAACGTCCCCTGAACTCATTTAAGAGAAAAAATCGTTAGAGATTTATAGCCGCCTCCGGCTCCGACTCTTCGCAACGTGCAGATCTTAAAAAAAAAAGTACATCTCCTCTAAACTGGCCGGCGACTTCCGCTTCTGGCTTCTTACCGATTCTGAGCGTTCGCCCCTCCTCGTGGAAGTGGTATGGGAGCGGTCCATGACTCTTAGACGAGGCCATAAATGAATAAAGGCAAGCTTAGTGTGCCGGTGTGATCATACCAGCACTAATGCACCGTATCCCATCAGAACTCCGAAGTTAAGCGTGCTTAGGTGAGAGCAGTACTAGGATGGGTGACCCCCTGGGAAGTCCTCGTGTTGCTCCTCTTTTTTTGCACCTTTTTAGTCCTCCCCGAGAAACCGGTAGGTGTCGGCGTAACCGTATTCCCCGAGGTTTCCTTTTGTTTAGGACTGTTGGGGTTTAACGTTCGCTACGATTTTCGCGATATACGGTTTCTTAATGTCCCCAAAGCTTATTTAAGAGCAAAAATTTATAGAGATTTACAGCCGCCTCCGACTCCGACTCTCCGCAGCGTGCAGATCTTAAAAAAAAAAAACGTACATCACCTCAGAACTACCTGGCGACTTCCGCTTCTGGCTTCTTACCCATTCTGAGCGGTGGCCCCTCCTCGTGGAAGTAGTATGGGAGCGGTCCACGGCTCCTAGACGAGGCCATAAATAAATAAAGGCAAGCTTAGTGTGCGGGTGTGATCATACCAGAACTAATGCACCGGATCCCATCAGAACTCCGAAGTTAAGCATGCTTGGGCGAGAGCAGTACTAGGATGGGTGACCCCCTGGGAAGTCCTCGTGTTGAACCCCTTTTTTTGCTCTTTTTTAGTCTTCCCCGAGAAACCGATAGGTGTCGACGTAACCGTATTCCGCGAAGTTTCCTTTTCTTCAGGACAGTTGGGGTTAAACGTTCGCTACGATTTTTGAGATTTACGGTTGCTTAATGTCCACAGAGCTCATTTAAGAGGAAAAATCGTTAGAGATTTACAGCTGCCTCCGGCTCTGACTCTTCGCAGCGTGCAGATCTTAAAAAAAAAATGTACATCGCCTCCGAACTGGCCGGCGACATCCGCTTCTGGATTCTTACCGATTCCGAGCGGTCGCCCCTCCTCGTGGACGTGGTATGGGAGCGGTCCGCGGCTCTTAGACGAGGCCATAAATGAATAAAGGCAAGCTTAGTGTGCGGGTGCGATCATACTAGCACTAATGCACCAGATCCCATGAGAACTCCGAAGTTAAGCGTGCTTGGGCGAGAGCAGTACTAGGATGGGTGACCCCCTGGGAAGTCTAGAGTTGCTCTCCTTTTTTTGCTCCTCTTTAGTCCTCTCCGAGAAACCGGTAGGCGTTGGCGTAACCGAATTCCCCGAAGTTTCCTTTTGTTCAGGACTGTGGGGGTTGAACGTTAGCTACGATTTTTGCGATTTACGGTTTCTTAACGTCCCAGAGTTGATTTAAGAGCAAAAATTGTTAGAGATTTACAGCCGCCTCCGGCTCCGACTCTTCGGAGCGTGTAGATCTTAAAAAAAAAGCGTACATCGCCTCCGAACTGGCCGACGACTTCCGCTTCTGGATTCTTACCAATTCCGAGCGGTCGCCCCTCCTAGTGGAAGGGGTATGGGAGCGGTCCGCGGCTCCTAGACGAGGACATAAATGAATAAAGGCAAGCTTAGTGTGCGGGTGCGATCATACCAGCACTAATGCACCGGATCCAATCAGAACTCCGAAGTTAAGCGTGCTTGGGCGAGAGCAGTACTAGGATGGGCGACCCCTAGGAAGTCCTCGTGTTGAACCTTTGTTTTTGCTCTTTTTTAGTCCTCCCCGAGAAATCGATAGGTGTCGACGTAACCGTATTCCCCGAAGTTTCCTTTTCTTCAGGACAATTGGAGTTGAACGTTCGCTACGATTTTTGAGATTTACGGTTGCTTAACGTCCACAGAGCTCATATAAGAGGAAAAATCGTTAGAGATTTACAGCCAACTCCGGCTTCGACTCTTCGCAGCGTGCAGATCTTAAAAAAAAAGCATACATCGCCTCCGAACTGGCCGGCGACTTCCGCTTCTGGCTTCTTTCCAATTCTGAGCGGTCGCCCTTCCTCGTGGAAGGGGTATGGGAGCGGTCCGCAGCTCCTAGACGAGGACATAAATAAATAAAGGCAAGCTTAGTGTGCGGGTGCGATCATACCAGCACTAATGCACCGGATCCAATCAGAACTCCGAAGTTAGGCGTGCTTGGGCGTGAGCAGTACTAGGATGGGCGACCCCTGGGAAGTCCTCGTGTTGAACCCCTTTTTTTTGCTCCTTTTTAGTCCTCCCCGAGAAGCCGATAGGTGTCGACGTAACCGTATTCCCCGAAGTTTCCTTTTCTTCAGGATAGTTGGGGTTGAACGTTCGCTACGATTTTTGAAATTTACGGCTGCTTAACGTCCACAGTGCTCATTTAAGAGGAAAAATCGTTAGAGATTTACAGCCAGCTCTGGCTCCGACTCTTCGTAGTGTGTAGATCTTAAAAAAAAAAAAAGTACATCACCTCCGAACTGGTCGGCGACTTCCGCTTCTGGCTTCTTACCGATTCCGAGCGGTCGCCCCTCCTCGTGGAAGTGGTATGGGAGCGGTCTGCGGCTCCTAGACGAAGCCATAAATGAATAAAGGCAAGCTTAGTGTGCGGGTGCGATCATAGCAGCACTAATGCACCGGATCCCATCAGAACTCCGAAGTTAAGCGTGCTTGGGCGAGAGCTGTACTAGGATGGGTGACCCCCTGGGAAGTCCTCGTGTTGCACCCCCTTTTTTGCTCTTTTTTAGTCCTCCCCGAGAAACCAGTAGGCGTCGGCGTAACTATATTCCGCGAAGTTTCCTTTTGTTCAGGACTGTTGGGGATGAACATTCGCTACGATTTTCACGATTTACGGTTTGTTAACGTCCCTAGAGCTTTTTTAAGAGCGAAAATCGTTAGAGATTTACAGGCACCTCCGGCTCCGACTCTTCGCACCGTGCAGATCTTAAAAAAAAAAAGTACATTGCCTCCGAACTGGCCGACGACTTCCGCTTCTTGCTTCTTACCGATTCCGAGCGGTCGCCCCTCCTCGTGGAAGTAGTAATGCGCAGTCCGCAGCTCAAAGACGGGGCCATAAATGAATAAAGGTAAGCTTAGTGTGCGGGTGCGATCATAGTAGCACTAATACACTGGATCCCATCAGAACTCCGAAGTTAAGCGTGCTTGGGGAGAGTAGTACTAGGATGGGTGACCCCCTGGGAAGTCCTCGTCATGCACCTCTTTTCTTGCCCTTTTTTAGTCCTCCCCGAGAAACCGGCAGGCATCGGCGTAACCGTATTCCCCGATGTTTCCATTTGTTCAGGACTGTTGGGGCTGAACGTTCGCTACAATTTTCGCGATTTACGGTTTCTTAACGTCTCCAGAGCTCATTTACGAGCAAAAATCGTTAGAGATTTACATCCGCCTCCGGCTCCGACGTAATCGCAGCGTGCAGATCTTAAAAAAAAACGTACTTCGCCTCCGAACTGGCCGGCGACTTCCGCTTCTGGCTTCTTACCGATTCCGAGCGGTCGCCCCTCCTCGTGGAAGTGGTATGCGAGCGGTCTGCGGCTCCTAGACGAGACCATAAATTAATAAAGACAAGCTCAGTGTGCGGGTGCGATCATACCAGCACTGATGCACTGGATCCCATCAGAACTCCGAAGTTAAGCGTGCTTGGGCGAGAGCAGTACTAGGATGGGTGACCCCCTGGGAAGTCCTCGTGTTGCACACTTTTTTTGCTCCTTTTAGTCCTCCCCAAGAAACCGGTAGGTGTCAGCGTAACCGTATTCCTCGAAGTTTCCTTTTGTTCAGGATCGTTGGGGTTGAACGTTCGCTACGATTTTTGCGATTTATGGTTTCTTAACGTCCCCAGAGCACATTTAATAGCAAAAATCGTTAGAGATTTACAGCCGCCTCCTACTCCGACTCTTCGCAGCGTGCAGATCTTAAAAAAAAAAATACATTGTCTCCGAGCTGGACGGCGACTTCAGCTTCTGGCTTCTTACCGATTCCGAGCGGGCGCCCCTCCTCGTGGAAGTGGTATGGGAGCGGTCTGCGGCTCCTAGACGAGGCCATAAATGAATAAAGGCAAGCTTAGTGTGCGGGTGCGATCATACCAGCACTAATGTACCGGATCTCATCAGAACTCCGAAGTTAAGCGTTCTTGGGCGAGAGCAGTACTAGGATGGGTGACCCCCTGGGAAGTCCTCGTTTTGCACCTCTTTTCTTGCTCTTTTTTAGTCCTCCCCGAGAAACCGGTAGGCGTCTGCGTAACCGTATTCCTCTAAGTTTCCCTTTGTTCAGGACTGTTGGGGGGATGAACGTTCGCTACGATATTCGCAATTTACGGTTTCTTAACGTCCCCATAGCTCTTTTAAGAGCAAAAATCGTTAGAGATTTATAGGCACCTCCGGCTCCGACTCTTCGCAGCGTGCAGATCTTAAAAAAAAAACGTACATCGCCTCCGAACTGGCCGGCGACTTCCGCTTCGGGATTCTTACTGATTCCGAGCGGTCGCCCCTCCTCGTGGAAGTGGTATGGGAGCGATCCGCGGTTCCTAAATGAGGCCATAAGTGAATAAAGGCAAGCTTAGAGTGCGGGTGCGATCATACCAGCACTAATGCACCGGATCCCATCAGAACTCCGAAGTTAAGCGTGCTTGGGCGAGAGCAGTACTAGGATGGGTGACCCCCTGGGAAGTCCTCGTGTTGCACCCTTTTTTTGCTCCTTTTAGTCCTCCCCTAGAAATCGATAGGTGTCGGCGTAACCGTATTCCCCGAAGTTTCCTTTTGTTCAGGACCGTTGGGGTTGAACGTTCGCTACGATTTTCGCGATTTACGGTTTCTTAACATCCCAGAGCTCATTTAACAGCAAAAATCGTTAGAGATTTACAGGCACCTCCGGCTCCGACTCTTCGCAGCGTGCAGATCTTAAAAAAAAACGTACATCGCCTCCGAACTGGCCGGCGACTTCCGCTTCGGGCTTCTTACTGATTCCGAGCGATCGCCCCACCTCGTGGAAGTGGTATGGGAGCGGTCCGCGGCTCCTAAACGAGGCCATAAATAAATAAAGGCAAGCTTAGTGTGCGGGTGTGATCATACCAGAACTAATGCACCGGATCCCATCAGAACTCCGAAGTTAAGCGTGCTTGGGCGAGAGCAGTACTAGGATGGGTGACCCCCTGGGAAGTCCTCGTGTTGAACCCCTTTTTTTGCTCTTTTTTAGTCCTCCCCGAGAAACCGATAGGTGTCGACGTAACCGTATTCCGCGAAGTTTCCTTTTCTTCAGGACAGTTGGGGTTAAACGTTCGCTACGATTTTTGAGATTTACGGTTGCTTAATGACCACAGAGCTCATTTAAGAGGAAAAATCGTTAGAGATTTACAGCTGCC
Source organism: Diospyros kaki (assembly GCA_036245055.1). Taxonomy (NCBI): domain Eukaryota; kingdom Viridiplantae; phylum Streptophyta; class Magnoliopsida; order Ericales; family Ebenaceae; genus Diospyros; species Diospyros kaki. Next base: position 13,300,897 of record BSEG01000011.1, on the reverse strand, counting down.
TCCGGCTCTGACTCTTCGCAGCGTGCAGATCTTAAAAAAAAAATGTACATCGCCTCCGAACTGGCCGGCGACATCCGCTTCTGGATTCTTACCGATTCCGAGCGGTCGCCCCTCCTCGTGGACGTGGTATGGGAGCGGTCCGCAGCTCTTAGACGAGGCCATAAATGAATAAAGGCAAGCTTAGTGTGCGGGTGCGATCATACCAGCACTAATGCACCAGATCCCATGAGAACTCCGAAGTTAAGCGTGCTTGGGCGAGAGCAGTACTAGGATGGGTGACCCCCTGGGAAGTCTAGAGTTGCTCTCCTTTTTTTGCTCCTCTTTAGTCCTCTCCGAGAAACCGGTAGGCGTTGGTGTAACCGAATTCCCCGAAGTTTCCTTTTGTTCAGGACTGTGGGGGTTGAACGTTAGCTACGATTTTTGCGATTTACGGTTTCTTAACGTCCTAGAGTTGATTTAAGAGCAAAAATCGTTAGAGATTTACAGCCGCCTCCGGCTCCGACTCTTCGGAGCGTGTAGATCTTAAAAAAAAAGCGTACATCGCCTCCGAACTGGCCGACGACTTCCGCTTCTGGATTCTTACCAATTCCGAGCGGTCGCCCCTCCTAGTGGAAGGGGTATGGGAGCGGTCCGCGGCTCCTAGACGAGGACATAAATGAATAAAGGCAAGCTTAGTGTGCGGGTGCGATCATACCAGCACTAATGCACCGGATCCAATCAGAACTCCGAAGTTAAGCGTGCTTGGGCGAGAGCAGTACTAGGATGGGCGACCCCTGGGAAGTCCTCGTGTTGAACCCTTGTTTTTGCTCTTTTTTAGTCCTCCCCGAGAAATCGATAGGTGTCGACGTAACCGTATTCCCCGAAGTTTCCTTTTCTTCAGGACAATTGGAGTTGAACGTTCGCTACGATTTTTGAGATTTACGGTTGCTTAACGTCCACAGAGCTCATATAAGAGGAAAAATCGTTAGAGATTTACAGCCAACTCCGGCTTCGACTCTTCGCAGCGTGCAGATCTTAAAAAAAAAGCATACATCGCCTCCGAACTGGCCGGCGACTTCCGCTTCTGGCTTCTTACCAATTCTGAGCGGTCGCCCTTCCTCGTGGAAGGGGTATGGGAGCGGTCCGCAGCTCCTAGACGAGGACATAAATAAATAAAGGCAAGCTTAGTGTGCGGGTGCGATCATACCAGCACTAATGCACCGGATCCAATCAGAACTCCGAAGTTAGGCGTGCTTGGGCGTGAGCAGTACTAGGATGGGCGACCCCTGGGAAGTCCTCGTGTTGAACCCCTTTTTTTTGCTCTTTTTTAGTCCTCCCCGAGAAGCCGATAGGTGTCGACGTAACCGTATTCCCCGAAGTTTCCTTTTCTTCAGGACAGTTGGGGTTGAACGTTCGCTACGATTTTTGAAATTTACGGCTGCTTAACGTCCACAGTGCTCATTTAAGAGGAAAAATCGTTAGAGATTTACAGCCAGCTCTGGCTCCGACTCTTCGTAGTGTGTAGATCTTAAAAAAAAAAAAAGTACATCACCTCCGAACTGGTCGGCGACTTCCGCTTCTGGCTTCTTACCGATTCCGAGCGGTCGCCCCTCCTCGTGGAAGTGGTATGGGAGCGGTCTGCGGCTCCTAGACGAAGCCATAAATGAATAAAGGCAAGCTTAGTGTGCTGGTGCGATCATAGCAGCACTAATGCACCGGATCCCATCAGAACTCCGAAGTTAAGCGTGCTTGGGCGAGAGCTGTACTAGGATGGGTGACCCCCTGGGAAGTCCTCGTGTTGCACCCCCTTTTTTGCTCTTTTTTAGTCCTCCCCGAGAAACCAGTAGGCGTCGGCGTAACTATATTCCGCGAAGTTTCCTTTTGTTCAGGACTGTTGGGGATGAACATTCGCTACGATTTTCACGATTTACGGTTTGTTAACGTCCCCAGAGCTTTTTTAAGAGCGAAAATCGTTAGAGATTTACAGGCACCTCCGGCTCCGACTCTTCGCACCGTGCAGATCTTAAAAAAAAAAAGTACATTGCCTCCGAACTGGCCGACGACTTCCGCTTCTTGCTTCTTACCGATTCCGAGCGGTCGCCCCTCCTCGTGGAAGTAGTAATGCGCGGTCCGCAGCTCAAAGACGGGGCCATAAATGAATAAAGGTAAGCTTAGTGTGCGGGTGCGATCATAGTAGCACTAATACACTGGATCCCATCAGAACTCCGAAGTTAAGCGTGCTTGGGGAGAGTAGTACTAGGATGGGTGACCCCCTGGGAAGTCCTCGTCATGCACCTCTTTTCTTGCCCTTTTTTAGTCCTCCCCGAGAAACCGGCAGGCATCGGCGTAACCGTATTCCCCGATGTTTCCATTTGTTCAGGACTGTTGGGGCTGAACGTTCGCTACAATTTTCGCGATTTACGGTTTCTTAACGTCTCCAGAGCTCATTTACGAGCAAAAATCGTTAGAGATTTACATCCGCCTCCGGCTCCGACTAATCGCAGCGTGCAGATCTTAAAAAAAAACGTACTTCGCCTCCGAACTGGCCGGCGACTTCCGCTTCTGGCTTCTTACCGATTCCGAGCGGTCGCCCCTCCTCGTGGAAGTGGTATGCGAGCGGTCTGCGGCTCCTAGACGAGACCATAAATTAATAAAGACAAGCTCAGTGTGCGGGTGCGATCATACCAGCACTAATGCACTGGATCCCATCAGAACTCCGAAGTTAAGCGTGCTTGGGCGAGAGCAGTACTAGGATGGGTGACCCCCTGGGAAGTCCTCGTGTTGCACACTTTTTTTGCTCCTTTTAGTCCTCCCCAAGAAACCGGTAGGTGTCAGCGTAACCGTATTCCTCGAAGTTTCCTTTTGTTCAGGATCGTTGGGGTTGAACGTTCGCTACGATTTTTGCGATTTATGGTTTCTTAACGTCCCCAGAGCACATTTAATAGCAAAAATCGTTAGAGATTTACAGCCGCCTCCTACTCCGACTCTTCGCAGCGTGCAGATCTTAAAAAAAAAATACATTGTCTCCGAGCTGGACGGCGACTTCAGCTTCTGGCTTCTTACCGATTCCGAGCGGGCGCCCCTCCTCGTGGAAGTGGTATGGGAGCGGTCTGCGGCTCCTAGACGAGGCCATAAATGAATAAAGGCAAGCTTAGTGTGCGGGTGCGATCATACCAGCACTAATGTACCGGATCTCATCAGAACTCCGAAGTTAAGCGTTCTTGGGCGAGAGCAGTACTAGGATGGGTGACCCCCTGGGAAGTCCTCGTTTTGCACCTCTTTTCTTGCTCTTTTTTAGTCCTCCCCGAGAAACCGGTAGGCGTCTGCGTAACCGTATTCCTCTAAGTTTCCCTTTGTTCAGGACTGTTGGGGATGAACGTTCGCTACGATATTCGCAATTTACGGTTTCTTAACGTCCCCATAGCTCTTTTAAGAGCAAAAATCGTTAGAGATTTATAGGCACCTCCGGCTCCGACTCTTCGCAGCGTGCAGATCTTAAAAAAAAAACGTACATCGCCTCCGAACTGGCCGGCGACTTCCGCTTCGGGATTCTTACTGATTCCGAGCGGTCGCCCCTCCTCGTGGAAGTGGTATGGGAGCGATCCGCGGTTCCTAAATGAGGCCATAAGTGAATAAAGGCAAGCTTAGAGTGCGGGTGCGATCATACCAGCACTAATGCACCGGATCCCATCAGAACTCCGAAGTTAAGCGTGCTTGGGCGAGAGCAGTACTAGGATGGGTGACCCCCTGGGAAGTCCTCGTGTTGCACCCTTTTTTTGCTCCTTTTAGTCCTCCCCTAGAAATCGATAGGTGTCGGCGTAACCGTATTCCCCGAAGTTTCCTTTTGTTCAGGACCGTTGGGGTTGAACGTTCGCTACGATTTTTGCGATTTACGGTTTCTTAACATCCCCAGAGCTCATTTAACAGCAAAAATCGTTAGAGATTTACAGGCACCTCCGGCTCCGACTCTTCGCAGCGTGCAGATCTTAAAAAAAAACGTACATCGCCTCCGAACTGGCCGGCGACTTCCGCTTCGGGCTTCTTACTGATTCCGAGCGATCGCCCCACCTCGTGGAAGTGGTATGGGAGCGGTCCGCGGCTCCTAAACGAGGCCATAAATGAATAAAGGCAAGCTTAGTGTGCGGGTGCAATCATACCAGCACTAATGCACCGGATCCCATCAGAACTCCGAAGTTAAGCGTTCTTGGACGAGAGCAATACTAGGCTGGGTGACCCCCTAGGAAGACCTTGTGTTGCACCCCTTTTTTTGCCCCTTTTTAGTCCTCCCCGAGAAACTGGTAGGCGTCGGCGTAACCGTATTCCGCAAAGTTTCCTTTTGTTTAGAACTGTTGGGGTTGAACGTTCGTTACGATTTTCGCGATTTACGGTTTCTTAATGTCCCTAGAGCTCATTTAAGAGCAAAAATCGTTAGAGATTTAAAGCCGCTACCGGCTCCGACTCTTCCCAGCGTGCAGATCTTAAAAAAAAAAAAGTACATTGCCTCTGAGCTGGCCGGCGACTTCTGCTTCTGGCTTCTTACCGATTTCGAGTGGTCGCGCCTCCTCGTGGAAGTGGTATGGCAGCGGTCCGCGGCTCCTAGACGAGGCCATAAATGAATAAAGGCAAGCTTAGCGTGTGAGTGCGATCATACCAGCACTAATGCTCCGGATCCTATCAGAACTCCGAAGTTAAGCGTGCTTGGGTGAGAGCAATACTAGGCTGGGTGACCCCCTGGGAAGTCCTCGTGTTGCACCCCTTTTTTTGCCCCTTTTTAGTCCTCCCTGAGAAATCGATAGGCGTCGGCGTAACCGTATCCCCCGAAGTTGCCTTTCGTTCAGGACTGTTGGGGTTGAACGTTCACTATGATTTTTGCGATTTACAGTTTCTTAACGTCCCCAGAGCTCATTTAAGGGAAAAAATCGTTAGAGATTTACAGCCGCCTCCGGCTCCGACTCTTCGCAACGTGCAGATCTTTAAAAAAAAAAAGTACATTGCCTCTGAGCTGGCCGACGACTTCCGCTTCTAGCTTCTTACCGATTCTGAGTGGTCGCGCCTCCTCGTGGAAGTGGTATGGGAGCGGTCCGCGGGTCCTAGACGAGGCCATAAATGAATAAAGGCAAGCTTAGTGTGCAGGTGCGATCATATCAGCACTAATGCACCGGATCCTATCAGAACTCCGAAGTTAAGCGTGCTTGGGCGAGAGCAGTACTAAGCTGGGTGACCCCCTGGGAAGTCCTCGGGTTGCACCCCTTTTTTTGCCCCTTTTTAGTCCTCCCCGAGAAACCGGTAGGCATCGGCGTAACCGTATTCCCCGAAGTTTCCTTTTGTTCAGGATCGTTGGGTTTGAACGTTCGCTACGACCTTCGCGATTTACGGTTTCTTAATGTCCCCAGAGCTCATTTAAGAGCAAAAATTGTAAGAGATTTACAGCCACCTCCAGCTCTGACTCTTCGCAGCGTGCAGATCTTAAAAAAAAACGTACATAGCCTCCGAATTGGCTGGCGACTTCCGCTTCTGGCTTCTTACCGATTCTAAGCGGTCGCCCCTCCTCGTGGAAGTGGTATGGGAGCGGTCCGCAGATCCTAGACGAGGCCATAAATGAATAAAGGCAAGCTTAGTGTGCGGGTGCGATCATACCAGAACTAATGCACCGGATCCCATCAGAACTCAGAAGTTAAGTGTGCTTGGGCGAGAGCAGTACTAGGATGGGTGACCCCCTGGGAAGTCCTCGTGTTGCACCTCTTTTTTTCTTCTTTTTAGTCCTCCCAGAGAAACTGGTAGGTGTCGGCGTAACCGTATTCTCCGCAGTTTCCTTTTCTTCAAGACTGTTGGGGTTGAACGTTCGCTACGATTTTTGAGAGTTACGGTTTCTTAACGTCCCTAGGGCTCATTTAAGAGCAAAAATCGTTAAAGATTTACAGCCGCCTCTGGCTCAGACTCTTTGCAGCGTGCAGATCTTTAAAAAAAAAACGTACATCGCCTCCGAACTGGCCGGCGACTTCCGCTTCTGGATTCTTACCAATTCCGAGCGGTCGCCCCTCCTCGTGGAAGTGGTATGGGAGCGGTCCGCGGCTCCTAGACGAGGCCATAAATGAATAAAGGCAAGCTTAGTGAGCGTGTACGATCATACCAGCACTAATGCACCGGATCCCATCAGAACTCTGAAGTTAAGCGTGCTTGGGCGAGAGCAATACTAGGATGGGTGACCCCTGGGAAGTCCTCGTGTTGCACCCCTTTTTTTGCTCCTTTTTAGTCCTCCCCGAGAAACCGATAGGTGTAGGCGTTACCGTATTCCCCGAAGTTTCCTTTTCTTCAGGACTGTTGGGGTTGAACGTTCGCTACGATTTTTGAGATTTACGGTTTCTTAACGTCCCTAGAGCTCATTTAAGAGCAAAAATCGTTAGAGATTTAAAGCCGCCTCCAGCTCCGACTCTTCGCAGCGTGCAGATCTTAAAAAAAAAAGCGTACATCGCCTCCGAACTGGTCGGCGACTTTCGCTTCTGGCTTCTTACCGATTCCGAGCGGTCGCCCCTCCTCGTGGAAGTGGTATGGGAGTGGTCCGCAGCTCCCAGACAAGGCCATAAATGAATAAAGGCAAGCTTAGTTTGCATGTGCGATCATACCAGCACTAAAGCATTGATCCCGACAGTGAAGGACCGTCAACGAGGATCAAAGCATGCAACGGAAGCGATTTGAGCATAAAAACAATCCTCGTAACGATAAGAATCTAGAAGACTTACTTGCCTTCTGATTACCGGACGGAACGAAGCAATAAGAGGAGGAGGCGCGACTGCTTCTTCGCATGGTGGAGACGTCGACTGTCCTGCAATCCGTCGGCTCCTTCGCATCAGATCTCTTGATCTTCCAAGGTATGACTCGTACTCGTGGCCTCTCTTGGTGAAGAAGAGAAAATCGAAAATAAGGTCAAAAACAACTAGAGAGAGAATATATATATAGGGAGAACCCTAGGGCTAAAACCCTAGTGGGCTAAACCCTAGTGGGCCAAGTCCATTTTAATTAATTTTCTAATTGGGTTAGCCCAATTAATTAATTAAAACCAATGAACTATTAAATAATTCTCTCTCAAATGTAATTCACCCAATCAAGCCAAAATGTATTAAATAATACATGAGTTACATCGAGCTACCCTGGGGACCAAAAGACAAATTATTCATGGCTACTAAAATGACCAAAATATCCCTGCTACCCAGTAGCTATATTTTGTCATTCTAAGTGTTCCAACTATCACCATATGGTAACACTGACCCCACGAATAATTTTGCATGTGCGATGTCTTTGTCCTACTAGTGTAATGACGAAAATACCCCTCTGTGTAACACCCATCATTTAAAAAGGAATAATGTACTAACACCACTCTAAATGACTTCTACCATCCTTAGATCACTAGTCCAATAATCCATGACTACTTGAATGTACTTGCTTATCACTGGGAGCTACCCAGAAGCACACACTCTTAAGTCACGTTCCCAGGGCCCTGGATTATTTGATTATTCTTGGACAATCACAAGGGGGTGAATCACAGAAACTATCTTGTATTAGTCTGTCTTAGCTAATTAGAAACCACACTCCCAACTCACAAGGTTGCTGATCTTTGATAGACCTCACCTATAGTGAATCTAAGAATATAGCTCTAGGTTCACTAGACCACCAACTAATACTCAAGTATTAGAGTACTCGTCCACGTAGTAGGAGTGATAGACTAGCTCCATGATAATCAGTACTTTGTCATTAGCTTCTATCACAGGTCCACTCTACGCATTCCAAATGCGCTTGTACAATTAGAGTAAACGAACTGTTTACTGACTAAGGCAAGCCATCCTCCATTAGGATCTATTGCACAATGATCTTATCATGATAGAATGCCCAGTTCTATCAAAAGATCAAGAGTAACTGTGAAGAACGACCCATCACATGAATCACTTACTTAATAGCATGGACACTTTTTCCAACAATTAAATGCAAATAATATATGTGCAATAAACTGACTAAAAGAAACATCATTACCATAAATTAAATAAAACGTGTCTTTAGGGCATACATTTCCAACAATGGGAAGTCCTCGTGTTGCACCCCTTTTTTTGATCCTTTTTAGTCTACCCCGAGAAACCGGTAGGCGTCGGCGTAACCGTATTCCTCGAAGTTTCCTTTTGTTCAGGACTGTTGGGGTTGAACGTTCGGTACGATTTTCACGATTTACGATTTCTTAACGTCCCCAGTGCTCATTTCAGAGCAAAAATCGTTAGAGATTTACAGCTTCCCACTGCTCCGACTCTTCGCAGCGTGTAGATCTTAAAAATAAAATGTACATCGCCTCCGAACAGGCCGGCGACTTTCGCTTCTGGCTTCTTACCGATTCCGAGCGGTCGCCCCTCCTCGTAGAAGTTGTATGGGAGCGGTTTGTGGCTCCTAGATGAGGCCGTAAATGAATAAAGGCAAGCTTAGTGTGCGGCTGCGATCATACCAGCACTAATGCACCGGATCCCATCAGAACTCCGAAGTTAAGCATGCTTAGGCGAGAGCAGTACTAGGATGTTTGACCCCATGGGAAGTTCTCGTGTTGCACCCCTTTTTTTGCTCCTTTTTAGTCAGCCCCGAGAAACCGGTAGGTGTCGGTGTAACCGTATTCCCCGAAGTTTAATTTTGTTCAGGACTGTTGGGGTTGAACGTTCGGTACGATTTTCATGATTTACGGTTTCTTATCGTCCCCAGACCTCATTTCAGAGAAAAAATCGTTAGAGATTTACAGCCGCCCATAGCTCCGACTCTTCGTAGCGTGCAGATCTTAAAAAGAAAACATACATCGCCTCCGAACTAGCCGGCGACTTTCGCTTCTGGCTTCTTACTGATTCCGAGCGGTCGCCCCTCCTCGTGGAAGTAGTATGGGAGCGGTCCGCGGCTCCTAGACAAGACCATAATTGAATAAAGGCAAGCTTAGTGTGCGGGTGCGATCATACCAGCACTAATGCACCGGATCCCATCAGAACTCCGAAGTTAAGCGTGCTTGGGCGAGAGCAGTACTAGGATGTGTGACCCCACGGGAAGTCCTCGTGTTGCACCCATTTTTTTGCACCTTTTTAGTCCGCCCTGAGAAACCGGTAGGCGTCGGCGTAATCGTATTCCCTGAAGTTTCCTTTTGTTCAGCACTGTTGGGGTTGAACGCTCGCTACGATTTTTGCGATTTACGGTTTCTTAACGTCCCCAGAGCTCATTTAAGAGAAAAAATCGTTAGAGATTTACAGCCTCCCCCGGCTCCGACTCTTCGCAGCGTACAGATCTTAAAAAAAAAAAGAACAAATCCTCCGAGCTCGCCGGCGACTCTGCTTCTGGCTACTTACCGATTCCGCGTGGTCGCGCCTCCTCGTGGAAGTGGTATGGGAGCGGTCCGCGGCTCCTAGACGAAGCCATAAATGAATAAAGGCAAGCTTAGTGTGCGGGTGCGATCATACCAGCACTAATGCACCAGATCCTATCAGAACTCCGAAGTTAAGGGTGGTTGGGCGAGAGCAGTAGTAGGATGGGTGACCCCCTGGGAAGTCTCGTGTTGCACTCCCTTTTTTGCTCCTCTTTAGTCCTCCCCGAGAAACTAGTAGGCGTCGGCGTAACCGTATTCCCCGAAGTTTCCTTTTGTTCAGGACTGTTGGGGTTGAACGTTAGATACGATTTTTGTGATTTACGGTTTCTTAACGTCCCAGAGCTGATTTAAGAGCAAAAATCGTTAGAGATTTAAAGCCGCCTCCGGCTCCGACTCTTCGCAGTGTGCAGATCTTAAAAAAAAAACGGACATCGCCTCTGAACTGGCCGGCGACTTCCGCTTCTGGCTTCTTACCGATTCCGAGCAGTCGACCCTCCTCGTGGAAGGGGAATGGGAGCGGTCCGCGGCTCCTAAACGAGGCCATAAATGAATAAAGGCAAGCTTTGTGTGCTGGTGCAATCATACCAGCACTAATGCACCGGATCCCATCAGAACTCCGAAGTTAAGCGAGCTTGGGCGGGAGCAGTACTAGGATGGGTGACACCCTGGGAAGTCCTCGTGTTGCACCCCTTTTTTGCTCCTTTTCAGTCCTCCCCGAGAAACCGGTAGGCATCGGCCTAACCGTATTCCCCGAAGTTTCCTTTTGTTCAGGACCGTTGGGTTTGAACGTTCGCTACGACCTTCACGATTTATGGTTTCTTAATGTCCCAGAGCTCATTTAAGAGCAAAAATTGTTAGAGATTTACAGCCGCCTCCGGCTCCGACTCTTCGCAGCGTGCAGATCTTAAAAAAAACGTACATAGCCTCCGAACTGGTTGGCGACTTCCGCTTCTGGCTTCTTACCGATTCTGAGCGGTCGCCCCTCCTCGTGGAAGTGATATGGGACCGGTCCGCGGATCCTAGACGAGGCCATAAATGAATAAATGCAAGCTTAGTGTGCGGGTGCGATCATGCCAGAACTAATGCACCGGATCCTATCAGAACTCCGAAGTTAAGTGTGCTTGGGCGAGAGCAGTACTAGGATGGGTGACCCCCTGGGAAGTCCTCGTGTTGCACCCCTCTTTTTTCTTCTTTTTAGTCCTCCCAGAGAAACTGATAGGTGTCGGCGAAACCGTATTCCCCGAAGTTTCCTTTTGTTCAGGACTGTTGGGGTTCAACGTTCGCTACAATTTTCGTGATTTACGGTTTCTTAACGTCCCCTGAGCTCATTTAAGAGCAAAAATCGTTAGAGATTTACAGCCGCCTCCGGCTCCGACTCTTTACAGCGTGCAGATCTTAAAAAAAAAACGTACATCTCCTCCGAACTGGCCGGCGACTTCCGCTTCTGGCTTCTTACCGTTTCCGAGTGGTCGCCCCTCCTCGTGGAAGTGGTATGGGGGCGGTCTGCGGCTCCTTGACGAGGCCATAAATGAATAAAGGCAAGCTTAGTGTGCGGGTGCGATCATACCAGCACTAATGCACCGGATCCCATCAGAACTCCGAAGTTAAGAGTGATTGGGCGAGAGCAGTACTAGGATGGGTGACCCCCTGGGAAGTCCTCGTGTTGCACCTCTTTTTTTGCTCCTTTTTATTCCTCCCCGACAAACCGATAGGTGTCAGGGTAACCGCATTCCCCGAAGTTTCCTTTTCTACAGGATTGTTGGGGTTGAACGTTCGCTACAATTTTTGAGATTTACGGTTTCTTAACGTCCCTAGAGCTCATTTTAGGGAAAAAATCGTTAGTTATTTAAAGCCGCCTCCAGCTCCAACTCTTCGCAGCGTGCAGATCTTAAAAAAAAAACGTACATAGCCTCCGAACTGGCTGGCGACTTCCGCTTCTGGCTTCTTACCGATTCTGAGCGGTCGCCCCTCCTCGTGGAAGTGATATGGGAGTGGTCCGCGGATCCTAGACGAGGCCATAAATGAATAAAGGCAAGCTTAGTGAGCGGGTGCAATCATTCCAGCACTAATGCACCGGATCCCATCAGAACTCCGAAGTTAAGCGTGCTTGGGCGAGAGCAGTACTACGATGGGTGACCCTTGGGAAGTCCTCGTGTTGCACCCCTTTTTTTGCTCTTTTTTTAGTCCTCCCCGAGAAACCGATAGGTGTAGGCCTAACCGTATTCCCCGAAGTTTCCTTTTCTTCAGGACTGTTGGGGTTGAACGTTCACTACGATTTTTGAGATTTACGGTTTCTTAACGTCCCCAGAGCTCATTTAAGAGCAAAAATCGTTAGAGATTTACAGCCGCCTCCGGCTCCGACTCTTCGCAGCGTGCAGATCTTTAAAAAAAACATACATCACCTCCGAACTGGCCGGCGACTTCCGCTTCTGGATTCTTACCAATTCCGAGCGGTCGCCCCTCCTCATGGAAGTGGTATGGGAGCGGTCCGCGGCTCTTAGACGAGGCCATAAATGAATAATGGCAAGCTTTGTGTCCGGATTCGATCATACCAGCACTAATGCACCGGATCCCGTCAGAACTCCGAAGTTAAGTGATTGATGCTCAAAAATGCTATAAACTGTTATATTTTATTGCCCCTTAATCCATTTGATCAAGTTAAAATCTTTAGAAATGCTTATTGCAGCTCAAAAGAAGAAGAAGAGATGAAAAATATGGCTCAAAGTTCCAAAGGCATGATTTAAAGAAGAAGGAAGAGCTAGGAGATGAAGGTGTTCTGACAAAATCAAAACTATTCAAATGAATCACCAGAAGATATTCGAATAAGGATCAAAGCAGATGGAAGCTTCTCAGGCATTCGAATGCAGCCAATCCATTCGAATGAGCTGAGAATTTGAAGAAATTCGAATAAGCATATCGTTCAGAAGATATGAAGACATATCCGAATGAAGCCTTAGATCATTCAAATATAATGGCAGAAGGAAGAAAATCTCTTCGAATGGAGGTTGAGTAATTCGAATGAGAAGCGGCACTAATGACTCAAGATTCGAATACTTCCCATGTCATTCGGATGTAGTGAAGAACTCAAGAGAAAGATTGGAAATTGATTCGAATGAAACTATTGTTTCATTCGAATGATTGAAGAAATTGCCGTGTAAGGAACAGTAAATTGAGAAATTGATTCGAATGGGACTTCAATTCATTCGAATGATCTGAGAAGACAAAAGAACCTCAAGATTCATCCGAATATTTCTGCTGACACATTCGAATGAGTATCCGAGCAAGGTCTGGCATGCGCAAATAAAGGTGGTGGCTCTAAGGTAAATTCCACCAACTTTCTGCACCAATGGACCCCACCTCCATGAGCCGTAAGCTTAAAATGGAGTCGACATTGTTTGGAATCGGAGGAAAAAAGAGCAGAAGTTACTTAGAAGAAAAATATAAAAAAAACAGTAGCAGTAGAAAGTGAGCAGACTCTTTTGCTGGGCTGGCGGATCTCTCTCGATATATTAGTTCTTGTTTGTATTTTTGTGGAGAACATATGGCACTTCAGTTCTTCTTCTTGTTCTAGTTAGTTCTCAGTTTTGTTTTGCTTTTACAAGTCCATTTTCATTTCTGATCTAGCTTGTAATACATTTCAGTAAACAATACAGTATTAGTTTTGTTCAATTCCTTAACATTTGATTCTGTTTTACTTTCTTTTCTTGCAAAATTTCACATTCATCCGTTGAGAATAGCTTTAGTCGTGCTCTTCCCATGAAGATGTGTGGCTAACTCGATTCTTGGGTTAAGGCAGAGAAGGTGCCCAAAGCCACTGATGAATCAATACAGCAGAACTTCAGATAATAAAGTAACCAAAGTAAAAGTGGTTTGAGAAATGTTATTGACGAAAATCTCAGGCTTGGATTGGTTCGTATGCCTAAACTAGAGTTCCCATGCCATGTATGAGAGCTGCTTAACCTGGAAACGTTCTCATACCCAAGCCCCGAGCAATTATTTTGTAAAAACGTTATTTATACACTGATTTATAATAGCTGCTTGACGTAGAATCTCCATGCCAGGTATGGAGGTTGCTTAAACCAAGAGTTATTATCATCTCAGAAGTGCATTTAACGGTTGCAAACTCAAGCCACTTGAACTCTCAGTTACATTACAGAAAGCTATACGGAAAATCAGTTGGGTTTGGCACCATATCTGTCTTGACCCAAGACCTCTCCATATCCAGATACAGTCATATACATTTAGCTAAATCTCACTTCATTGTTGAAAGAACTGGTGTGGTTATCTCCTTCCATGAGTAATCTCCCTGTGAGTCGACCCGGTCTTGCCTGGAAAATTAACAAGTAAGTTTTCTGCTACAATCACACTCGTGCACTGGCGAGTCTAATCACCTCATTCTGATTGTGAACATAAAAAGTTGCCAAACCAGCTAAGATAGCAAAAGAAAAATACAAAAAGTAATAAATACAGAGTGAGTGGAGCAGCATTAAGCATGCTTGGGTGAGAGCAGTACTAGGATGGGTGACCCCCTGGGAAGTCTCGTGTTGCACTCCTTTTTTTGCTCCTCTTTAGTCCTCCCCGAGAAACCGGTAGGCGTCGGCGTAACCGTATTCCCCGAAGTTTCCTTTTGTTCAGGACTGTTGGGGTTGAACGTTCGCTACGATTTTTGCGATTTACGGTTACTTAACGTCCCTAGAGCTCATTTAAGAGCAAAAATCGTTAGAGATTTACAGCCGCCTCCGGCACTAACTCTTCGCAGCGCGCAGATCTTAAAAAAAAAATGTGCATCGCCTCTGAACTGGCCGGCAACTTCCGATTCTAGCTTCTTACCGATTCCGAGCGGTCGCCCCTCCTTGTGGAAGTGGTATGGGAGTGATCCGCAGCTCCTAAACGAGGCCATAAATGAATAAAGGCAAGCTTAGTGTGCGGGTACGATGATACCAGCACTAATGCACCGGATCCCATCAGAACTCCGAAGTTAAGCGTGCTTGGGCGAGAGCAGTACTAGGATGGGTGACCCCTTGGGAAGTCCTCGTGTTGCACCCCTTTTTTTGCTGCTTTTTAGTCCTCCCCGAGAAATCGGTAGGCGTCGGCGTAACCGTATTCCCCCAAGTTTCCTTTTGTTCAGGACTGTTAGGGTTGAAGGTTCGCTACGATTTTCGTGATTTACGGTTTCTTAACGTCTTAGAGCTCATTTAAGAGCAAAAATAGTTAGAGATTTACAGCCGCCTCTGGCTCCGACTCTTCGCAGCGTGCAAATCTTAAAAAAAAAACGTACATCGCCTCCAAACTGGCCGGCGACTTCCGCTTCTGGCTTCTTACCGATTCCGAGCGGTCGCCCCTCCTCGTAGAAGTGGTATGGGAGCGGTCCGCGGCACCTAGACGAGGCCATAAATTAATAAAGGCAAGCTTAGTGTGCGGGTGCGATCATACCAGCACTAATGCACCGGATCCCATCAGAACTTTGAAGTTAAGCGTGCTTGGGCGAGAGCAGTACTAGGATGGGCGACCCCCTGGGAAGTCCTTGTGTTGCACTCCTTTTTTTGCTTCTTTTTAGTCCTCCCTAAGAAACTGATAGGTGTCGGCATAACCGTATTCCCCGAAGTTTCCTTTCCTACAGGACTGTTGGGGTTGACCGTTCGCTATGATTTTTGAGATTTACGGTTTCTTAACGTCCCCAGAGCTCATTTAAGAGCAAAAATCGTTAGAGATTTACAGCCGCCTCTGGCTCCGACTCTTCGCAGTGTGCAGATCTTAAAAAAAAAGCATACATCACCTCCGAACTGGCCGACGACTTCCACTTCTGGCTTCTTACCAATTTCTAGCGGTCGCCCATCCTCGTGGAAGGGTATGGGAGCGGTCCGCGGCCCCTAGACGAGGCCATAAATGAATAAAGGAAAGCTTAGTGTGCGGGTGCGATCATACCAGCACTAATGCACCGGATCCCATCAGAACTCCGAGGTTAAGCGTGCTTGGACGAGAGCAGTACTAGGATGGGTGACACCCCGGGAAGTCCTCGTGTTGCACCCTTATTTTTGCTCATTTTTAGTCCTTCTCGAGAAACCGGTAGGCGTCAGCATAACCGTATTCCCCAAAGTTTCCTTTTATTCAGGACTGTTAGGGTTAAAGGTTCGCTATGATTTTCGTGATTTACGGTTTCTTAACGTCCCTAGAGCGCATTTAAGAGAAAAAATCGTTAGAGATTTACAGCCGCCTCCAGCTTGACTCTTCGCAGCGTGCAGATCTTAAAAAAAAAATGTGCATCACCTCCGAACTGGCCGGCGACTTCCGATTCTGGCTTCTTACCGATTCCGAGCGGTCGCCCCTCCTCGTGGAAGTGGTATGGGAGCGATCCGCAACTCCTAAACGAGGCCATAAATGAATAAAGGCAAGCTTAGTGTGCGGGTGCGATGATACCAGCACTAATGCACCAGATCCCATCAGAACTCCGAAGTTAAGCGTGCTTGGCGAGAGCAGTACTAGGATGGGTGACCCCCTGGGAAGTCCTCGTGTTGCACCCCTTTTTAGTCCTCCCCGAGAAACCGATAGGCGTCGGCGTAACCGTATTCCCCGAAGTTTCCTTTTGTTCAGGACTGTTAGGGTTGAACGTTCGTTACGATTTTCGCGATTTACAATTTCTTAACATCCCAAGGCTCATTTAAGAGCAAAAATCGTTAGAGATTTACAGCCGCCTCCGGCTCCCACTCTTCCCAGCGTGTAGATCTTAAAAAAAAACGTACATCGCCTCTGAACTGGCCGGCGACTTTCGCTTCTGGGTTCTTACCGATTCTGAGCTGTCGCCCCTCCTTGTGGGAGTTGTATGGGAGCAGTCCGCAGCTCCTAGACGAGGCCATAAATGAATAAAGGAAAGCTTAGTGTGCGGGTGCGATCATACGAGCACTAATGCACCGGATCCCATCAGAACTCCGAAGTTAAGCGTGCTTGGGCGAGAGCAGTACTAGGATGGGTGATGAAGGACCATCATGAGGATTAAAGCATGCAACAGAAGCGTTTTTGTTTAAAATAACAACTATCCTCGGATTGATTAGAATCTAGGAAACTTACTTTTCCTTTGGATTACCAGACGAAATAGAGCGACAGGAGGAGGAGGGGCGACAGCTTCTGCTCGTGGTGGAGATGACGGCTGTCCTGCAATCCTTCAGCTCCTTCGCATCAGATCTTGAACGCTCTCTTGATCTTCCAAGGTATGACTCAAAACTCGTGGCCTCTCTTGGTGAAGAAGAGAAAAACGACTTAGGTGGAAAAACAAAACAAAGAGAGAATATATATAGGGAGAACCCTAAGGTTAAAACCCTAGTGGGCCAAGTCTAATTAATTAATTTTTTAATTTGGTTAGCCCAATTAATTAATTAAAATAATGAACTATTATTTTATTCTAGCCCAATTAATTATGGACCATTCTGAATAAAATAATTCTCTCAATGTAATTTCACCCAACAAGCCAAATGTATTAAATAATACATGAGTTATATCGAGCTACCCCGGGGACCAAAAGACAAATTATTCATGGCTACTAAAATGACCAAATTATCCCTGCTACCCAATAGCTATATTTTGTCATTCTAAGTGTTCCAACTATCACCATTTGGTAACACTGACCCCACGAATCATTTTGCATGTGCAATGTCTTTGACCTACTAGTGTAATGACGAAAATACCCCTCTGCGTAACACCCATCATTTAGAAAGGAATAATGTACTAACACCTCTCTAAATGATTTCTACCATCCTTAGATCACTAGTCCAATAATCCGTGACTACTCGAATGTACTTGCTTATCACTGGGAGCTACCCAGAAGCACACACTCTTAAGTCACGTTCCCAGGACCCTGGATTATTTGATTATTCTTGGACAATCACAAGGGGTGAATCACAGAAACTATCTTGTATTAGTCTGTCTTAGCTAATTAGAAACCATACTCCCAACTCACAAGGTTATTGATCTTTGATAGACCTCACCTACAGTGAATCTAAGAATATAGCTCTAGGTTCACTAGACCACCAACTAATACTCAAGTATTAGAGTACTCGTCCACGTAGTAGCAGTGATAGACTAGCTCCATGATAATTAGTACTTTGTCATTAGCTTCTATCACAGGTCCACTCTACGCATTCCAAATGCGCTTGTACAATTAGAGTAAACGGACTGTTTACTGGCTAAGGCAAGCCATCCTCCATTAGGATCTATTGCACAATGATCTTATCATGATAGAATGCCCAGTTCTATCAAAAGATCAAGAGTAATATTTTTCTTGCTTATTAAGTACCCATGATTCATGCCTAACTGTGAAGAACGACCCATCACATGAATCACTTACTTAATAGCATGGACACTTTTCCAACAATTAAATGCAAATAATATATGTGCAATAAACTGACTAAAAGAAACATCATTACCATAAATTAAATAAAACGTGTCTTTAGGGCATACATTTCCAACAGGTGACACCCCAGGAAGTCCTCGTGTTGCACCCCTTTTTTTGCTCCTTGTTAGTCCTTCTCGAGAAACCGGTAGGCGTCGGCGTAACCGTATTCCCCGAAGTTTTGCTTTTGTTCAAGACTGTTAGGGTTAAACGTTTGCTACGATTTTCATGATTTACGGTCTCTTAACACCCCCAGAGCGCATTTAAGAGAAAAAATCGTTAGAGATTTACTGCCGCCTCCGGCTCCGACTCTTCGCAGCGTGCAGATCTTAAAAAAAAAATGTGCATCGCCTCTGAACTGGACGACGACTTCCGATTCTGGCTTCTTACCGATTCTGAGCAGTCGCCCCTCCTTGTGGAAGTGGTATGGGAGCGATTCGCAGCTCCTAAACGAGGCCATAAATGAATAAAGGCAAGCTTAGTGTGCGGGTGCGATGATACCAGCACTAATGCACCGGATCCCATAAGAACTCCGAAGTTAAGCGTGCTTGGGCGAGAGCAGTACTAGGATGGGTGACCCCCTGGGAAGTCCTCATGTTTCACCCCTTTTTTTGCTGTTTTTTAGTCCTCCCCGAGAAACCGGTAGGCGTCGGTGTAACCGTATTCCCCGAAGTTTCCTTTTGTTCAGGACTGTTGGGGTTGAACGTTGGCTATGATTTTTGCGATTTACGGTTTCTTAACGTTCCAGAGCTCATTTAAGAGAAAAAATCGTTAGAGATTTACAGCCACCTCCGGCTCCGACTCTTCGCAGCGTGCAGATCTTAAAAAAAACGTATATCGCCTCCGAACTGGCCGGCGACTTCCGCCTCTGGTTTCTTATCGATTCCGAGCGGTCGCCCCTCCTCGTGGAAGGGGTATGGGAGCGGTCCGCAGCTCCTAAACGAGGCCATAAATGAATAAAGGCAAGCTTAGTGTGCGGGTGCGATCATACCAGCACTAATGCACCGGATCCCATCAGAACTCTGAAGTTAAGCGTGCTTGGGCGAGAGCTGTACTAGGATGGGTGACCCCCTGGGAAGTCCTCGTTTTGCTCCCATTTTTTTGCTCCTTTTTGAATAAAGGCAAACTTATTTATGGCATAATGGACTAAGTCATGCAAATACGAATATGTTTCTTAATCTATCCAAACATGATCTTGTTGAGAAATTGCCTAAAGCTTAAATATGAAAAATATTTGTGAGGCATCCATAAAAGGCTAACAAACAAGTATATCATTTAAGCCTTAAAAAATCTCAACCTCTAGGTATTTAACCTCAATCTATTTAGATTTCTTTGGACCTATGAGAATCCAAAACCTAGATGAAAAAACATTATATCTTTGTCATTATAGATGACTCCTCTAGGTAATCTTGGGTAATATCTCTTGCATTTAAAAGTGCGATCATTTAAGAGATTGTTGAAATGAAAAGAATTTAAGCACTATTGTGAGGAAAATAATATTGATCATAATTTCCTTAGTGCTCACAAAATGAGGTAGTTGAAAAGAAAGATAGATCTTTATAAGAAATGGCTAGAGTTATGTTATGTGTCAAAAGTCATTTGATCTAAGCCATTAACACCTCATGCTACATGTCGGTTAGGAATTTATAAAGCCCATCTTTAAGAAAACCTCATGTAGAAGATAATGATATCATTGGAGATCATTTCAAAAAATTATTAAGATAAGTGAATCCTTTAGCAGTGAATGTCAATTTGCAATCTTCTTATCTCAAATGGAAACATCAACTTCTATTTCAAAAACTCCTTATCTATATTTTGAAAATTGTCTATTTGCATTTCAAATCTAGGATTATCATTTGCAAAAAGGGATTGTCTTTACACGGTTGATACCTCATCGTGCCATTTCAAGGTCTTGAGGTTTAACAAAGCCGTTGCCTTCATCGGTGACATCCTTTCATTTTGAAAAGTGTTTAAAAGGGGGAAATCTTTTATTTTTTCAAATTCACCCTCTCTTGTGAAAATTAGCTCCAAATCCTAAAGATCACCCAACCATATGAACCAAATGGGTGTTTAGGAACAAAATAGATAAAAGAGGAATAGAGCTAGATTAGTAGCTTAAGGGTATATTTAAGAAGAAGGAATAAACCATGATGAAACCTAGGCTCTCGTAGCAAGTCTAGAAATCATAGGAATGTTGTTGGCATTAGCATGCCACAAACCCTTTAAGTTCATCATGAGAATGTCAAGAGTGCCACTTTAAGTGATTATTTAAATGAGGAAATGTATGTGGAACAAACTCCCAATCTTAAGAATCCTCAATATGAGAATCATGTGCTCAATCTCATCAAGGCACTATATTGGTTAAAACAAGCCCCTAAGTCATGATATGAATATCCTAGCAAGTTGAGTTTAGAAGAAGAATCTCAAAGAAGTCAAATAAATATAACATTGCTTCTAAACCTTATAACGAGGAAACCTTATGAATCTACAAATAATTTATGTAGATAACATTTTATTTGAATCCTCAAACAAATCCCTACGGAATCAAATTGTCAATATAATGCAAAAGGGAAAAGTGAAATGAGCATAATGAGAAAGTTAAAAACTTTTGAAGAATTAAATCTAGGCAAGAAGATAAATGAATTTATGTATATTTCTTCAAAAATACATCTTCTTAAGAAATTCAATATTCTTGAAAGGAAATCAATAGCGCCTCAAATGAGTAGTTAATCAAGCCTAGACAAATTTGAGAAAAGCCAAATGGTGGAAAATGAGCTATATAGAAATATAATTGGATCTTTGCTATATTTGGTAGCTATTAGGATGAACATTGTGTTTAGTGTTTGCCTATATGCTAAATTTTAATCCAATCATAAGAAATTCCATCTTGGAAGCAAAATGGCTAAAAAGAACACTAGTGATCCATGCCAAGTGATAAGAAATTTCCTAGTGTCTTTGTCTTTGTTTAGAAGGAAGTTAAATTCCATTCCATTCTCCTTCACTAAAGGTGAATATGTAGTCTCTCAAATCTTATGGATGGAACATCAAGACTATGGCATAAAACTCCACAATATTCAAATCAAATGTGCCATAACAAAAATTCTGGATTTCATGACTCAACTTATTAATATTAATCTTTTACTCATAAGGGATCTTGCTCAAAAAGAAAATATCAATTGTAAAGAATTGGTATCAATTGGTATCATGTCCAAATCTATTGGAAATCAAACTCTAAATAAATCTCAATCAATCGTTGAGTTCAAGTGCTTTAGTATAAAGAAGTTTCGAAACATCATAACATCCTATTTCGAAACACAATTTTCAGAAAGTGTAATTTCGAAACATGTTGATCCAAGTTTCGAAACATGTTTCCCAGAAAATCCTATTTCGAAACAACTTGCTCTAAGTTTCGAAACCTTTAATTTCAAAGAAAATTCAACTTTTCATTTCTCTCAAATCTATCATTGGTTAAATCAAAGGACCATGCCATCAAGCTCTTAGATCTTTTAAAAATTTTATAAATGGCATATAGTATTCATGTCTTGAATCATTTAAAAAGGCTATTTTCTCTTGTATGAAATAGCTTGCTTAGCTTTTTGTGACAAATGAATACTTAAGTGAGAAATTACGCTTTATTTGCTAAAGGATCATTTTACTTCTTGAAGTAATCTATATGTAATGATCCAATGTGATTACAAGTATGGCTATAATGAATACTTAAGTGACAAATGAATACTTAAGTAATCATTTTATTTCCGACTCTTCGCAGCGTGCAGATCTTAAAAAAAAAACGGACATCGCCTCCGAACTGGCCGGCGACTTCCGCTTATGGCTTCTTACCGATTCCGAGCGGTCGCCCCTCCTCGTGGAAGTGGTATGGGAGCGGTCCGCGGCTCCTAGACGATGCCATAAATGAATAAAGGCAAGCATAGTGTGCGGGTGCGATCATAGCAGCACTAATGCACCGGATCCCATCAGAACTCCAAAGTTAAGCGTGCTTGGGCGAGAGCAGTACTAGGATGGGCGACCCCCTGGGTAGTCCTCATGTTGCACCCCTTTTTTTGCTCCTTTTTAGTCCTCCCCGAGAAACCAATAGGTGTCGGCGTAACCGTATTTCCTGAAGTTTCCTTTTCTACAGGACTGTTGGGGTTGAACGTTCGCTACGATTTTTGAGATTTACGGTTTCTTAACGTCCCCAGAGCGCATTGATAGAGCACATATTTTCATACTATTTAGCCCTCATATTTAGTCCTTTCTGCACATTAGTTGTGTTATTTCATTCATCTTGATTTCATTTCATTTTATTTTATAGGAATTGGGCTTCACACTATTTTATTTTATTTTGTCAGGTTTAAGGCTATGGGAGCATGAGATGGGGCATGAGACATCTTGATGGCAATGAGATATCTTGGAAATTGGAGATAGAGAAGCAAGGGCAAGTTTGGCAGATTTGACCTTCTGCACTTCTTTCAGTATTTTGGCCGAGATAAAATTCCAGAATGAAGATGATGTCTTCATAGATATTGTATGAGACTTCTTGAGATTTCTGGAATGGTATGGTTTGTCCAAATCCGAGTTCGTTTGGGCCTTCAAACAGCGCTTCAAAGTCGGGACCAGAAAGCAGGGTTAAATTAGTAAACCTACATTGAATGCTGATTCTTTAAAAGGCCATATCTTGGGCGTCCAATATCTAAATCAAGCGATTCAAAAGCCCAAATTCATCTAATCTTCCTGATCTACAATTTTTATGAAGAGGCCGAAGCCCAGAACGCGCGTTAACCTATCCGAAATCGGCCGTCAAGTCGCAGTAACCTAGGGTTTCCTCCTAAAACTCTATTTAAGCACCTTAAGAGACCATTAAAGAGACATTCTTGGAGGGCGTGAACAGTAGCCGATTTTTCTCTTCTCTCCATTGTTCTTGTCAAGATGGAGGGCTAAGGATTCTGTAATCAAGTTGCAACACCATCCTTGTTCCCGGTTTGAGTCTTGGATTTAATGGAAATCTGTTTGTTTTAGTTTTAACTTTGTTGTTTTCTTGTTTCCGTTCTCTCTTAAATCTGTGTGTGTGTTGATACCAGTTGGATGAATGCATGCATTGTCTTTGTTTGAGAATCCAAGGTTTTTGTGCTCGGTTGAGGCTTTAACTGGAAACGAGAACAACCTGTTTGGATGGTACTTCAATAAGTCTCAAATCTATGAAATCTGTTTATTGGTTTTCTTTCCAATCTTTGACGGTTGTTAAAGGATTTTTGTGATTTTCGATTTGAGGATTAAAACTAAACAAATTGTGTATTGAGAAGGCGATGAAAACTGGGATAGAGGGTTGGTTTGCAACTGATTGCATCTCGATTTATTGTGTTCTTGCTTAGTTTGTTTTTCTGTTTTGTTCATCAAAAACTCCCCCCTTGTTTAGCCTTGTTTTGACAGATTCGATAGAGGTTCGTTGGGAGACGACTTTGGGTTACACCCTATTGCAAATCCAAATCATCATTTATCTAATCTATCGGTGTTCGACAGCCCCGATCAGATTTTGGCGCCGTTGCCGGGGAACCAATTTCGTTTCTGTCAAAAGAAGACTGATTTTAAAGAAATTTGTGGTTGCTACTTGGTATATAGGTTGGAAACTAGCTGGTTGCAGGCTACTGGTCCAAAGCGAGTTAACCACGCTCGGCACTGCTAGATACAACGCCACGTACCAAGTTTATGCCATAAATAAATCAAGAAGATCAAGAAGACCAGCAAAAAACAGAAAACTCTTATTCTCTTATTCTCTTCTTCTCTTCTTTTCTTTTTCTCTTCTTCTCTTTTTCTCGTTGCTGACTGAAAACTCTTATTCTCTGTTTTGTAGGATACCAACAAGCTGCATCCAAGTGCAAGAGATATCAAAACTCAGCAAAATCAAAACAGCAAACTCCTATTCAGCAGATTTGATAGCCTCCATGACAGATAGCAATATTTAAGGATTGAGATCAAGATACTGGTTCTATCCTCTTCCTTTCTCATCCTTACTTGATGTTCTTTCATGTTTATATGCATCCCTTGATGTTTTCTTGCATTTAGAGTGGTCTTTGAGGCAAAATAGGAGCTGGTTTCAGAAAAAAAAAAAACGATTTTGACAGTTACTGTTTACATTTTTCACTTGCTCCGATTGAGCTGATTTTTGGTTTCCAAAGAAATGGGTGTGTGAGGAATCAATGTCACTACTTTTCAGTGAGGAGACCCTTTTTTGGCCAAATTCCAACGTTTAGACCACTTTTTGGGCCATTTTGTGTTTCTTAGTGGCTGATTTTGTGAGGTTTTCAGTGTTTTTAGGTCCCTCAGTGTTTTTGTGTTGAAATTTTGTGAAAAATTGCATAAAAAAATCATATTAGGGCTTCTTGATTGATAAGGGCTTCTTGATTGATAGATTTTATGTGCCCTACGTTTTTGCATTTTTTGTGTGCATAGGCCAGTTTGTGTGCTGTTCTTTGTGAGTCATTTTGAGCATGTTTTTGTGTTGATCTTTAGTGCATGACCAGATCCTCTAAGGACATACCAATTGACCTAGACCTTGAAATAGAAAGGACCCTTAGGAAGCAAAGGAGGGCTAGAGAGTTAGAGCTTCGGATAGCTGATAATCCTCCTGCCTCTTCTGCCATTGCATCTGATACTCCTTCTGTTGCATCTGATATTCCTTCTGTTTCTATACCTATCCCTGACTTAAACACAATGAAGGGTAATGGGAATGGAAAGAATGGAAATAATGTAAATCATGGTCATTTGGATGGTAGAACCATTAGAGAATTGGCTGCCCCTGATGTGCACTATCAGTCTTTATGCATTCAATATCCCCAATTGGATGCAACCTTTGAATTGAAATCTAGGCTAATCCATTTGCTTCCCAAGTTTCATGGCCTTGCAGGTGAAGATCCGCACAAGCACCTCAAAGAATTCCATGTTGTCTGCTCCACAATGAGGCCACAAGGAGTTGATGAGGAACAGATAAAACTTAGGGCCTTTCCATTTTCATTGGATGGAGCTGCAAAGGATTGGTTATACTACCTACCACCTGCTGCCATCACAAGTTGGGATGGGCTAAAAAGGATCTTTTTGGAGAAGTTCTTTCCAGCATCTCGAACAGCCGCCATTCGGAAAGAAATTTGTGGCATAAGGCAGAATCATGGGGAGACATTACATGAGTATTGGGAACGATTCAAGAAGCTCTGTTCTAGTTGTCCACACCATCAAATCAGTGACCAGCTGCTGGTCCAATACTTCTATGAAGGTCTTATTCCAATGGATAGGTATTTGGTGGATGCATCTAGTGGAGGAGCCCTCTCTGAAAAGACACCAGCAGCTGCTCAAGAGCTAATTTCCAAGATGGCACAAAATGCCCAACAGTTTGGTACCAGATCAGCCACTCCCATGAGGCAGGCCAATGAGATTGGTGTTGCTGCCATCAATGACCAACAGAGGATAGAGAACAAACTGGAGGAATTGGCCTCCATGGTCAGACAGCTAGCCCTTGATAAAGGACAGTCCCAATCTCAGCAGGTATGTGGTATTTGTTCATTATCTTCCCATGTTACTGACCAATGTCTTCAATTGCAGGAGAATACAGAAGCTTGTGCTGGCATTTTTCCAGGAAGACCGTTCCAGCCACAGCAACACAGATATGATCCATATGCTGCCACCTATAATCTAGGGTGGAGAGATCATCCCAACTTGAGGTATGGAGGTCCTTCTAACCAGCCATTCCAGCCACATCATCAGCAACCTCAGCAGCACAGATTCAATGCACAAAGACCAAGTCAACCAATGCAACAACCACAACCAGCCCCTAAATCCGAATCAAGCTTGGAAGATATCATGAAGCAGCTTGTTGCCAACAATCTCCAGTTTCAGCAAAGGACCGACATTGCCATACAAAATTTGGAGACACAGATTGGACAGCTTGCAACCAACATCAGTGAGCTACGGAGTCAAGGTTCGGGTCAGTTGCCTTCACAGCCAGTTTCAAATCCAAGGGGCAATGTAAGTGCTATCGTTCTTCGCAGTGGTAAGGAGTTGAGCAACCCACCCTCTCCACAACCAGAATTTGGGCAGCAACAAGAAAGCCAAAAAGAAGATCAGCCTCCTCCCATTCAAAAGGACAAGCAGCCCACCACCATTGATCAAGATAGAGGAGAGACTTCTTACAACCATCCACTGCCATTCCCTCATCGAGCCACTCAAAATAAAAAGAGAGCAGAAGCTGAGTTGGACAATGAGATCATGGAGACTTTCAAAAAAGTTGAGGTGAACATACCACTCTTGGAGGCCATCAGACAGATTCCCAAGTATGCCAAGTTTCTCAAAGACTTGTGCACCCACAAAAGGAAACTGAAAGGAAATGAAAAAATCAACTTGGGAAGAAATGTGTCAGCATTGATTCAACCTGCCATGCCTCAGAAATGCAAAGATCCAGGGACTTTCACCATTCCTTGCACTATTGGAAATTTGTAATTTCATAATGCTATGTTAGATTTAGGAGCCTCTATTAATGTGATGCCTAAATCTGTGTATTCTTCTTTGCAGGCAGGTGCAGGTACATTGACATCTACAGGAGTGGTGGTCCAGTTGGCAAATAGGAGCACAGCATACCCTGAGGGAGTATTAGAGGATGTGTTAGTGAAGGTAAAGGATTTCATATTCCCTGCTGACTTCTATGTTTTGAATATGGAGGATGATCACACACCCGGACACGCACCACTCATTCTAGGTAGACCCTTCTTGAAAACTGCAAGGACAATAATTAATGTGCATGAGGGTACTTTATCTATGGAGTTTGCTGGTAACACCATTCAATTCAATATCATTGATGCCATGAAATATCCCTTAGAAGATCATTCTGCCTTGCATGTTAACTTTATTGACTTAATGGTGGAGAAAGCATGTGTTGAGTTGTATGATCTTGAGTCTGAATTCCCCACCATCCATAATTTTCCTGATGATATGCATTGCCTTCAGTGTCATGATGGACCCAGTAAGTGTAGTATTTGTTCTGAAATAGATGAATTTTTGAGTATTGTTGAAAGTGCACCTTCTCATACTATATGTGATTCTCATGTGCCTCCCATAGAGGAAGTTTCTGTTGTTGAGAATGTATTGCAGGTAGGTGGCAACATAAGCAGACTGGTGCCTTCAATTCAACAGCCACCCACCTTGGAGTGTAAGCCCCTACCCAAGAATCTGAAGTATGCCTACTTGGCGGATGGAGAAAAGCTACCCGTGATCATCGCCAACAACCTTCAGCCTGACCAAGAGGAGAAGTTGCTGAATCTGTTGAAGCAACATAAGAGAGCCATAGGTTGGTCACTTGCAGACATTCCCGGTATATCCCCTTCCTTATGCATGCACAGGATTCATTTAGAGGAAGGAACTCGACCAGTGAGACAACCCCAAAGGAGACTTAATCCCACCATTCTAGATGTGGTCAAGACAGAGGTAAGTAAACTACTTTCAGCTGGCATTATTTATCCTATCTCTGATAGCAAGTGGGTGAGTCCAGTGTAGGTAGTTCCAAAGAAGACAGGATTCACAGTGGTAGCCAATGAGAAGAATGAGCTAGTGCCCATGCGAGTGCAGAACAGCTGGAGAGTCTGCATTGACTATAGGAGGCTCAACCAAGCTACCAGGAAGGATCATTTCCCACTCCCATTCATTGATCAGATGCTAGAGAGGTTAGCTGGAAAGTCCCATTACTGCTTTCTTGATGGTTTTTCTGGTTATTTTCAGATTTGTATAGCACCGGAGGATCAGGAGAAGACCACCTTCACCTGCCCCTTTGGCACTTTTGCATACCGGAGGATGCCATTTGGTCTATGTAATGCCCAGGTACATTCCAGCGATGCATGGTGAGTATATTTTCAGATTTACTTGAGCATTGCATGGAAGTTTTCATGGATGATTTTTCTGTTTATGGGACCTCCTTTGATGAGTGTCTAATCAGTTTGGGTAGAGTCTTGGAGAGATGTGTTGAGAAGAATCTTGTCCTAAATTTTGAAAAATGTCATTTCATGGTTGAACAGGGGATTGTTTTGGGTTATGTTGTGTCCAAGAAGGGTATAGAGGTTGATAAGTCCAAGGTCGATACCATTTCTTCTTTGCCTTACCCCGCGTCTGTGCGGGAGATACGTTCTTTCCTTGGACATGCAGGATTCTACAGGAGATTCATCCAGGACTTCAGTAAGATTGCCCTTCCCATGTCCAACCTGCTTCAGAAGGATGTGGAATTCAAATTTGATGAGTCTTGCAAGATGGCCTTTGAGGAGCTCAAGAGGCGCTTGACTTCCCCACCCATCATTCAGCCACCCAACTGGGACTTGCCATTCGAGCTCATGTGTGATGCTTCCAATTATGCAGTTGGTGCCGTCCTTTCACAACGAGTGGAGAAGAAGTCACACGTCATTGCTTATGCCTCGCGCACTCTGGACAACGCCCAAGCAAACTACACCACTACTGAAAAAGAGCTTCTTGCCATTGTGTTTGCTTTAGATAAATTTTGTTCTTATCTCCTGGGTTCTAATGTTGTTGTGTTTTCTGATCATGCAGCTCTAAAATATCTCTTGAAAAAGCACGATGCCAAACCCAGGTTGATACGGTGGATGCTCCTACTTCAAGAGTTCAATGTTGAGATCAAAGACAAGAGTGGAGCTGAGAATCTTGTGGCTGATCATTTGAGCAGGCTTCCTTCCTCTTCAGATGCCACTACCATGGACTGTCAGCCTATCAAAGATGACTTCCCAGATGAGTTACTCTATCACTTGCATGGTACTGAGCCCTGGTATGCTGACATTGTTAATTTTCTAGCTGCATCTGATATCCCTGCCCATCTTAAGAGAGATCAGCTAAGTAAATTTAAAAGTCAGGCCAAGTACTATGTATGGGATGATCCATATCTATGGCGCATGTGTAGTGACCAAGTCCTTAGGAGATGTGTGCCCGATATTGAGTTTGCTTTAGTCTTGCATTTCTGTCATTCACTTGCATGTGGTGGTCACTTTGGTCCTCAACGCACAGCTAGAAAGGTCCTAGACTCAGGTTTATATTGGCCATCCCTTTTTCGAGATGCTCATACATTTTGTAAGAATTGCACACGTTGCCAGCACACAGGATCAATATCACGTAGGAATGAAATGCCTCAGCAACCCTTACTATTTTGTGAGATCTTTGATGTTTGGGGCATTGATTTCATGGGTCCTTTTCCTGTCTCCTTTGGTTTTCTGTACATTCTTTTGGCTGTGGATTATGTTTCAAAATGGGTGGAAGCTAAAGCCACCAGGACTGATGATTCTTCTGTGGTTGCAGATTTTGTTAGATCTCATATTTTCTGCAGGTTTGGCATTCCAAAGGCCATCATCAGTGATCAAGGATCCCACTTCTGCAACAGAACGATGCAATCCATGCTCCGAAAGTATGGAGTCTTACATAAAGTGGCGACGCCCTACCATCCACAGACCAATGGGCAGGCTGAGGTTTCAAACAGAGAGATCAAGCACATTTTAGAGAAGACAGTCCAGCCCAACAGGAAAGACTGGAGCAAAAGGTTGGAAGATGCACTTTGGGCCTACCGCACGGCCTACAAGACTCCTATTGGCATGTCCCCATATCGATTGGTCTTTGGAAAATCATGTCTTCTGCCGGTAGAGATCGAGCATAAAGCCTATTGGGCGGTAAAGCAATGCAACATGGATATGACAGAGGCTGGTTCCCAACGAAAGCTTCAATTGCAAGAGCTTGAGGAATTGAGATTGGAAGCATACGAGAACTCCAGAGTTTACAAGGAAAAAACTAAGGCTGCTCATGACAAATTGATTAATAAGAAAGAGTTTGAAGTTGGCAAGAAAGTCCTCCTATACAACTCCCGTCTCAAACTAATGCCAGGTAAGTTGCGTTCTCGTTGGATTAGTCCTTTTGTGGTTACTCATGTTTTTCCTTATGGTGCAGTTGAGCTTATGGATGAGTCAACCACAAGGCGATTCACAGTCAACGGACAGCGGTTTAAGCCATTCTACGAGAGCTTTCAGGGGCATACTATGGAGGAGCTGCATCTCCTCAACGCCGCCTACAATTGACAAAAATCAGGCTGTTCCTCTCTCCCTATTTTGTTTTTTATTATTTACTTGTCCTATACCTGATTCTTGCTGCATGCTTACATTGAGGCAGCTGTAAATCTCTAACGATTTTTGCTCCTGAATTAGCTCTGGGGACGTTAAGAAACCGTAAATCGCGAAAATCGTAGCAAACGTTCAACCCCAACTGTCCAGAACAAAATAAAACTTCGGGGAATACGGTTACGCCGACGCCTACCGGTTTCCCGGCGAGGACTAAAAAGGAGCAAAAAAAGGGGTGCAATAAGAGGACTTCCCAGGGGGTCACCCATCCTAGTACTGCTCTCGCCAAACACGCTTAACTTCGGAGTTTGATGGGATCCGGTGCATTAATGCTGGTATGATCGCACCCGCAGTCTAAGCTTGCCTTTATTCATTTATGGCCTCGTTTAGGAGCCGCGGACCGCTTTCATACCATTTCCACGAGGAGGGGCGACAGCTCGGAATCGGTAGGAAGCCAGAAGCGAAAGTCGCCGGCCAGTTCGGAGGCAATGTACGTTTTTTTTTAAGATCTGCACGCTACAAAGTGTCGGAGCCGGGGGCGGCTGTAAATCTCTAACGATTTTTGCTCTGAAATGAGCTCTAGGGACGTTAAGATACCGTAAATCGCGAGAATCGTAGCAAACGTTCAACCCCAACAGTCCGGAACAAAATAAAACTTCGGGGAATACGGTTATGCCGACGCCCATCGATTTCTTGGCGAGGACTAAAAAGGAGCAAAAAAAAGGTGCAACACGAGGACTTCCCAGGGGGTCACCCATCCTAGTACTGCTCTCGCCCAAGCACGCTTAACTTCGGAGTTCTGATGGGATCTGGTGCATTTGTGCAGGTATGATCGCACCCGCAGTCTAAGCTTGCCTTTATTCATTTAAGGCCTCGTTTTGGAGCCGCGGACCGCTTTCATACCATTTCCACGAGGAGGGGCGACAGCTCGGAATCGATAGGAAGCCAGAAGCGAAAGTCGCCGGCCAGTTCGGAGGCAATGTACGTTTTTTTTTTAAGATCTGCACGCTGCAAAGTGTCGAAGCCGGGGGCGGCTGTAAATCTCTAACGATTTTTGCTTTGAAATGAGCTCTGGGGACGTTAAGAAACCGTAAATCGCAAAAATCGTAGCGAACGTTCAACCCCAACAGTCCTGAACAAAAGGAAACTTCGGGGAATACGATTACGCCGATGCCTACCTATTTCTCGGGGCGGACTAAAAAGGAGAAAAAAGGCGTGCAACACGAGGACTTCCCAGGGGGTCACCCATCCTAGTACTGCTCTCGCCCCAGCACGCTTAACTTCGGAGTTCTGATGGGATCCGGTGCATTAGTGCTGGTAAAATCACACCTACACACTAACCTTGCCTTTATTCATTTATGGCCTCGTTTAGGAGCCGCGGACCGCTTTCATACCATTTCCACGAGGAGGCGCGACCGCTCGAAATCGGTAGGAAGCTAGAAGCGAAAGTCGCCGGCCAGTTCGGAGGCAATGTACGTTTTTTTTTTAAGATCTGCACGCTTCAAAGAGTCGGAGCTGAAGGCGGCTGTAAATCTCTAACAATTTTTGCTCTTAAATGGCTCTGGGGACGTTAAGAAACCGTAAATCGCAAAAATCGTAGCAAACGTTCAACCCCAACAGTCCAGAATAAAATAAAACTTCGTGGAATACGGTTACGCCGACGCCTACCGGTTTCTCGGCGAGGACTAAAAAGGCGCAAAAAAGGGGTGCAACACGAGGACTTCCCAGGGGGTCACTCATCCTAGTACTGCACTCGCCCAAGCACGCTTAACTTCAGAGTTCTGATGGGATCCGGTGCATTAATACTGGTATGATCGCACCCGCAGTCTAAGCTTGCCTTTATTCATTTATGGCCTCATCTAGGAGCCGCAGACCGCTCCCATAAAACTTCCACGAGGAGCGGCGTCCGCTCGGAATCGGTAAGAAGCCAGAAGCGAAAGTCGCTGGCTAGTTCGGAGGCGATGTACGTTTTCTTTTTAAGATCTGCACGCTGCGAAGAGTCGGAGTCGGAGGCGGTTGTAAATCTCTAACGATATTTTCTCTGAAATGAGCTCTGGGGACGTTAGGAAATCGTAAATCGCAAAAATTGTACCGAACGTTCAACCCCAACAGTCCTGAACAAAAGGAAACTTCGGGGAATATGGTTACGCCGACCCCTACCGGTTTCTCGGGGCGGACTAAAAAGGAGCAAAAAAAGGGGTGCAACACAAGGTCTTCCCAGGGGGTCACACATCCTAGTACTGCTCTCGCCCAAGCACGCTTAACTTCAGAGTTCTGATGGGATCCGGTGCATTAGTGCTGGTATGATCGCACCCACACACTAAGCTTGCCTTTATTCATTTATGGCCTCGTTTAGGAGCCGCGGACCGCTTCCATACCACTTCCACGAGGAGGGGCGATCGCTCAGAATCGGTAAGAAGCCAGAAGCGGAAGTCGTCGGCCAGTTCGGAGGCAATGTACGTTTTTTTTTAAGATCTGCACGCTGCAAAGAGTCGGAGCCGGAGGCGGCTGTAAATCTCTAACGATTTTTGCTCTTAAATGAGCTCTGGGGACGTTAAGAAACCGTAAATCGCGAAAATCGTAGCAAACGTTCAACCCCAACTGTCCAGAACAAAATAAAACTTCGGGGAATACGGTTACGCCGACGCCTACCGGTTTCCAGGCGAGGACTAAAAAGGAGCAAAAAAAGGGGTGCAATAAGAGGACTTCCCAGGGGGTCACCCATCCTAGTACTGCTCTCGCCCAACACGCTTAACTTCGGAGTTTGATGGGATCCGGTGCATTAGTGCTGGTATGATCGCACCCGCAGTCTAAGCTTGCCTTTATTCATTTATGGCCTCATCTAGGAGCCGCAAACCGCTCCCATACAACTTGCACGACGAGGGGCTTCCGCTCGGAATCGGTAAGAAGACAGAAGCGGAAGTCGCCAGCCAGATCGGAGGTGATGTACGTTTTCTTCTTATGATCTGCACACTGCGAAGAGTCGAAGACGGGGGCAGCTGTAAATCTCTAACGATTCTTGCTCTGAAATGAGCTCTGGGGACGTTAAGAAACCTTAAATCGCGAAAATCGTAGCAAACGTTCAACCCCAACAGTTCAGAACAAAATAAAACTTCGGGGAATACGGTTATGCCGACGCCTACCGGTTTGTCGGCGAGGACTAAAAAGGAGCAAAAGAAAGGTGCAACACGAGGACTTCCCAGGGGGTTACCCATCCTAGTACTGCTCTCGCCCAAGCACGCTTAACTTCGGAGTTCTGATGGGATCCGGTGCATTAGTGCAGGTATGATCGCACCCGCAGTCTAAGCTTGCCTTTATTCATTTATGGCCTCATCTAGGAGCCGCAGAACGCTCCCATACAACTTCCAAAAGGAGGGGCGTCCGCTCGGAATCGGTAAGAAGCCAGAAGCGGAAGTCGCCGGCCAGTTCGGAGGTGATGTACGTTTTCTTTTTAAGATCTGCACACTACGAAGAGTCGGAGCCGGGGGCGGCTGTAAATCTCAAACGATTTTTGCTCTGAAATGAGCTCTGGGGACGTTAAGAAACCGTAAATCGCGAAAATCGTAGCGAACGTTCAACCCCAACAGTCCTGAACAAAAGGAAACTTCGGGGAATACGGTTACGCCGATGCCTACCGGTTTCTCGGAGAGGACCAAAAAGAAGCAAAAAAAGGGGTGCAACACGAGGACTTCCCAGTGGGTCACCCATCCTAGTACTGCTCTCGCCCAAGCACGCTTAACTTCGGAGTTCTGATGGGATCCGGTGCATTAATGCTGGTATGATCGCACCCGCACACAAGCTTGCCTTTATTCATTTATGGCCTCATCTAGGAGCCGCAGACCGCTCCCATACAACTTCCACGAGGAGGAGAGTCCGCTCGGAATCGGTAAGAAGCCAGAAGCGAAAGTCGACGACTAGTTTGGAGGCGATGTACGTTTTCTTTTTAAGATCTGCACGCTGCGAAGAGTCGGAGTCGGAGGCGGCTGTAAATCTCTAACGATTTTTGCTCTGAAATGAGCTCTGGGGACGTTAAGAAACCGTAAATCCCGAAAATCGTACCGAACGTTCAACCCCAACAGTCCTGAACAAAAGGAAACTTCGGGGAATACGGTTACGCCTACCCCTACTGGTTTCTCGGGGCGGACTAAAAAGGAGGAAAAAAAGGGGTGCAACACGAGGTCTTCCCATGGGGTCACACATCCTAATACTGCTCTCGCCCAAGCACGCTTAACTTCAGAGTTCTGATGGGATCTGGTGCATTAGTGCTGGTATGATCGCATCCCCACACTAAGCTTGCCTTTATTCATTTATGGCCTCGTCTAGGAGCCGCAGACCGCTCCCATACCACTTCCACGAGGAAAGGCGACCGCTCAGAATTGGTAAGAAGCCAGAAGTGGAAGTCGCCGGCCGTTTCGGAGGCGATGTACGTTTTTTTTTTAAGATCTGCACGCTGTGAAGAGTCGGAGCCGGAGGCAGCTGTAAATCTCTAACGATTTTTGCTCTTAAATGAGCTCTGGGGACGTTAAGAAACCGTAAATCGCAAAAATCGCAGCGAACGTTCAACCCCAACAGTCCTGAACAAAAGGAAACTTCGGGGAATACGGTTACGCCGATGCCTACCGATTTCTCGGGGCGGACTAAAAAGGAGGAAAAAAAGAGGTGCAGCACGAGAACTTCCCAGGGGGTCACCCATCCTAGTACTGCTCTCGCCCAAGCACGCTTAACTTCAGAGTTCTGATGGGATCTGGTGCATTAGTGCTGGTATGATCGCATCCGCACACTAAGCTTGCCTTTATTCATTTATGGCCTCGTCTAGGAGCCGCAGACCGCTCCCATACCACTTCCACGAGGAAAGGCGACCGCTCAGAATTGGTAAGAAGCCAGAAGTGGAAGTCGCCGGCCGTTTCGGAGGCGATGTACGTTTTTTTTTTAAGATCTGCACGCTGCGAAGAGTCGGAGCCGGAGGCAGCTGTAAATCTCTAACGATTTTTGCTCTTAAATGAGCTCTGGGGACGTTAAGAAACTGTAAATCGCAAAAATCGCAGCGAACGTTCAACCCCAACAGTCCTGAACAAAAGGAAACTTCGGGGAATACGGTTACACCGATGCCTACCGATTTCTCGGGGCGGACTAAAAAGGAGCAAAAAAAGGGGTGCAGCACGAGAACTTCCCAGGGGGTCACCCATCCTAGTACTGCTCTCGCCCAACCACGCTTAACTTCGAAGTTTTGATGGGATCCGGTGCATTGGTGCTGGTATGATCTCACCCGCACACTAAGCTTTCCTTTATTCATTTATGGTCTCGTCTAGGTGCCGCGGACCGCTCCCATACCACTTCCACGAGGAGGGGCGACCGCTCGGAATCAGTAAGAAGCCAGAAGTGGAAGTCGCCGGCCTGTTCGGAGGCGATGTACATTTTCTTTTTAAGATCTGCGCGCTGCGAAGA
The DNA here is from genome assembly GCA_036245055.1 of Diospyros kaki. Lineage (NCBI taxonomy): Eukaryota > Viridiplantae > Streptophyta > Magnoliopsida > Ericales > Ebenaceae > Diospyros > Diospyros kaki. The sequence continues at coordinate 13,265,583 of BSEG01000011.1, read as the reverse complement.
GTTGGAGCCGGAGGCGGCTGTAAATCTCTAACGATTTTTGCTCTTAGATGAGCTCTGGGGACGTTAAGAAACCGTAAATCGCAAAAATCGTACCGAACGGTCAACCCCAACAGTCCTGAACAAAAGGAAACTTCGGGGAATACGGTAACGCCGACGCCTACCGGTTTCTCGGGACGGACTAAAAAGGTGCAAAAAAATGGGTGCAACACGAGGACTTCCCGGGGGGTCACACATCCTAGTACTGCTCTCGCCCAAGCACGCTTAACTTCGAAGTTCTGATGGGATCCGGTGCATTAGTGCTGGTATGATCGCACCCGCACACTAAGCTTGCCTTTATTCAATTATGGTCTTGTCTAGGAGCCGCAGACCGCTCCCATACTACTTCCACGAGGAGGGGCGACCGCTCGGAATCAGTAAGAAGCCAGAAGCGAAAGTCGCCGACCAGTTCGGAGGCGATGTACGTTTTATTTTTAAGATCTGCACGCTGCGAAGAGTCGGAGCTATGGGCGGCTATAAATCTCTAACGATTTTTTCTCTAAAATGAGCTCTAGGGACGATAAGAAACCGTAAATCGTGAAAATCGTACCGAACGTTCAACCCCAACAGTCATGAACAAAAGGAAACTTCGGGGAATACGGTTACACCGACACCTACCGATTTCTCGGGGCGGACTAAAAAGGAGCAAAAAAAGGGGTGCAACACGAGAACTTCCCATGGGGTCAACCATCCTAGTACTGCTCTCGCCTAAGCACGCTTAACTTCGGAGTTCTGATGGGATCCGGTGCATTAGTGCTGGTATGATCGCAGCCGTACACTAAGCTTGCCTATATTCATTTACGGCCTCATCTAGGAGCCGCGAACCACTCCCATACAACTTCTACGAGGAGGGGCGACCGCTCGGAATCGATAAGAAGCCAGAAGCGAAAGTCGCCGTCCAGTTCGGAGGCGATGTAAGTTTTATTTTTAAGATCTACACGCTGCGAAGAGTCGAAGCAGTGGGCAGCTGTAAATCTCTAACGATTTTTGCTCTGAAATGAGCTCTGGGGACGTTAAGAAACCGTAAATCGTGAAAATCGTACCGAACGTTCAACCCCAACAGTCCTGAACAAAAGGAAACTTCGAGGAATACGGTTACGCCGACGCCTACCGGTTTCTCGGGGCAGACTAATAAGGAGCAAAAAAAGGGGTGCAACACGAGGACTTCCCATTGTTGGAAATGTATGCCCTAAAGACATGTTTTATTTAATTTATGGTAATGATGTTTCTTTTAGTCAGTTTATTGCACATATATTATTTGCATTTAATTGTTGGAAAAAGTGTTCATGCTATTAAGTAAGTGATTCATGTGATGGGTCGTTCTTCACAGTTAGGCATGAATCATGGGTACTTAATAAGCGAGAAAAATATTACTCTTGATCTTTTGATAGAACTGGGCATTCTATCATGATAAGATCATTGTGCAATAGATCCTAATGGAGGATGGCTTGCCTTAGTCAGTAAGCAGTCCGTTTACTCTAATTGTACAAGCGCATTTGGAATGCGTAGAGTGGACCTGTGATAGAAGCTAATGACAAAGTACTGATTATCATGGAGCTAGTCTATCACTGCTACTACGTGGACGAGTACTCTAATACTTGAGTATTAGTTGGTGGTCTAGTGAACCTAGAGCTATATTCTTAGATTCACTATAGGTGAGGTCTATCAAAGATCAGCAACCTTGTGAGTTGGGAATGTGGTTTCTAATTAGCTAAGACAGACTAATACAAGATAGTTTATGTCATTCACCCCCTTGTGATTGTCCAAGAATAATCAAATAATCCAGGGCCCTGGAACGTGACTTAAGAGTGTGTGCTTCTAGGTAGCTCCCAGTGATAAGCAAGTACATTCAAGTAGTCATGGATTATTGGACTAGTGATCTAAGGATGGTAGAAGTCATTTAGAGAGGTGTTAGTACATTATTCCTTTCTAAATGATGGGTGTTACACAGAGGGGTATTTTTGTCATTACACTAGTAGGACAAAGACATCGCACATGCAAAATTATTCGTGGGGTCAGTGTTACCATATGGTGATAGTTGGAACACTTAGAATGACAAAATATAGCTACTGGGTAGCAGGGATATTTTGGTCATTTTAGTAGCCATGAATAATTTGTCTTTTGGTCCCCAGGGTAGCTCGATGTAACTCATGTATTATTTAATACATTTTGGCTTGATTGGGTGAATTACATTTGAGAGAGAATTATTTAATAGTTCATTGGTTTTAATTAATTAATTGGGCTAACCCAATTAGAAAATTAATTAAAATGGACTTGGCCCACTAGGGTTTTAGCCCTAGGGTTCTCCCTATATATATATTCTCTCTCTAGTTGTTTTTGACCTAATTTTAGATTTTCTCTTCTTCACCAAGAGAGGCCACGTGTTTGAGATATACCTTGGAAGATCAAGAGATCTGATGCGAAGGAGCCGACAGATTGCAGGACAGTCGACGTCTCCACCACGCGAAGAAGCAGTCGCGCCTCCTCCTCCTATTGCTCCATTCCGTCCGGTAATCCGAAGGAAAAGTAAGTCTTCTAGATTCTTATCAATACGAGGATAGTTTTTATGCTAAAAACGCTTCCGTTGCATGCTTTGATCCTCGTTGACGGTCCTACACCCATGGGGTCACACATCCTAGTACTGCTCTCGCCCAAGCACGCTTAACTTCGGAGTTCTGATGGCATCTGGTGCATTAGTGCTTGTATGATCGCACCCGCACACTAAGCTTGCCTTTATTCAATTATGGCCTCGTTTAGGAGCCGCAGACCGCTCCCATACAACTTCCACGAGGAGGGGCGTCCGCTCGGAATCGGTAAGAAGCCAGAAGCGGAAGTCGCCAGCCAGTTCGGAGGCGATGTACATTTTTTTTTTAAGATCTGCACGCTGCGAAGAGTCAGAGTCGGAGGCGGCTGTAAATCTGTAACGACTTTTGCTCTTAAATGAGCTCTGGGGACGTTAAGAAACCGTAAATCGCAAAAATCGTAGCAAACGTTCAACCCCAATAGTCCTGAACAAAAGGAAACTTCGGGGAATACGGTTACGCCTACGCCTACTAGTTTCTCGACGAGGACTAAAGAGGAGCAAAAAAAGGGGTGCAACACGAGGACTTCCCAAGGGGTCACCCATCCTAGTAGTGCTCTTACCCAAGCACACTTAACTTCGGAGTTCTAATGGGATCCGGTGCATTAGTGCTAGTATGATCGCACCTGCACACTAAGCTTGCCTTTATTCATTTATGGCCTCGTTTAGGTGCCGCGGACCGCTCCCATACCACTTCCACGAGGAGGGGCGATTGCTAGGAATCAGTAACAAGCCAAAAGCGGAAGTCGCCGGCCAGTTCGGAGGCGATGTACGTTTTCTTTTTAAGATCTGCACGCTGCGAAGAGTCGGAGCCGGAGGCGACTGTAAATCTCTAACGATTTTTGCTCTGAAATGAGCTCTGGGGACGTTAAGAAACCGTAAATCGCGAAAACCGTATCGAACGTTCAACCCCAACAGTCCTGAACAAACTGAAACTTCAGGGAATACAGTTACGTCGACGCTTACCGGTTTCTCGGGGAACACTAAAAAGGAGCAAAAAAAGGGGTGCAACACGAGGACTTCCCAGGGGGTCACCCATCCTAGTACTGCTCTCACCAAAGCACGCTTAACTTCGGAGTTCTGATGGGATCCGGTGCATTAGTGCTGGTATGATCGCACCCGCACACTATGCTTGCCTTTATTCATTTATGGCCTCGTCTAGGAGCCGCGGACCGCTCCCATACAACTTCCACGAGGAGGGGCGACCGCTCGGAATCGGTAAGTAGCCAGAAGCAGAAGTCGCCGGCCAGTTCAGAGGCAATGTACGTTTTCTTTTTAAGATCTACACGCTGCGAAGAGTCGGAGCAGGGGGTGGCTGTAAATCTCTAACGATTTTTGCTCTGAAATGAGTTCTGGGGACGTTAAGAAACCGTAAATCACGAAAATCGTACCGAACGTTCAACCCCAACAGTCCTGAACAAGAGGAAACTTCGGGGAATACGGTTACGCCGACGCCTACCGGTTTCTGGGGGCAGACTAAAAAGGAGAAAAAAGGGGTGCAACACGAGGACTTCCCATGGGGTCACACATCCTAGTATTGCTCTCGCCCAAGCACGCTTAACTTCGGAGTTCTGATGGTATCCGGTGCATTAGTGCTTGTATGATCGCACCCGCACACTAAGCTTGCCTTTATTCATTTAGGGCCTCGTTTAGGAGCCGCAGACCACTCCCATACAACTTCCACGAGGAGGGGCGTCCGCTCAGATCGGTAAGAAGCCAGGAGCGGAAGTCGCCGGCCAGTTCGGAGGCGATGTACGTTTTCTTTTTAAGATCTGCACACTGCGAAGAGTCGGAGTCGGGGGCAGCTGTAAATCTCTAACGATTTTTGCTTTGAAATGAGCTCTGGGGACGTTAAGAAATCGTAAATCGCGAAAATCGTACCGAACGTTCAACCCCAATAGTCCTGAACAAAAGGAAACTTCGGGGAATACGGTTACGCCGACGCCTACTGGTTTCTCGGGCCGAACCAAAAAGGAGCAAAAAAAGGGGTGCAACACGAGGACTTCCCAGGGGTCACACATCCTAGTACTGCTCTCGCCCAAGCACGCTTAACTTCGTAGTTCTGATGGGATCCGGTGCATTACTACTTGTATGATCGCGCCCGCACACTAAGCTTCCCTTTATTCATTTATGGCCTCGTTTAGGAGCCGCAGACCGCTCCCATACCACTTCCACGAGGAGGGGCAACCGCTCGGAATCGGTATGAAGCCAGAAGCGAAAGTCGCCGGCCAGTTCGGAGGCGATGTACGTTTTTTTTTAAGATCTGCACGCTGCGAAGAGTCAGAGCCAGAGGCAGCTGTATCTCTAACGATTTTTGCTCTTAAATGAGCTCTGGGGACGTTAAGAAACCGTAAATCGCAAAAATCGTAGCGAACGTTCAACCCCAACAGTCCTGAACAAAAGGAAACTTCGGGGAATACGGTTACGCCGACACCTATCGGTTTCTCGGCGAGGACTAAAAAGAAGCAAAAAAAGGGGTGCAACACGAGGACTTCCCAGGGGGTCACCCATCCTAGTACTGCACTCGCCCAAGCACGCTTAACTTCGGAGTTCTGATGGGATCCGGTGCATTAATGCTGGTATGATCCCACCCGCAGTCTAAGCTTGCCTTTATTCATTTATGGCCTCATCTAGGAGCCGCAGACCGCTCCCATACAACTTCCACGAGGAGGGGAGTCCGCTCGGAATCGGTAAGAAGCCAGAAGCGAAAGTCGCCGGCTAGTTCGAAGGCGATGTACGTTTTCTTTTTAAGATCTGCACGCTGCGAAGAGTCGGAGTCGGAGGCGGCTGTAAATCTCTAACGATTTTTGCTCTGAAATGAGCTCTGGGGACGTTAAGAAACCGTAAATCGCGAAAATCGTACCGAACGTTCAACCCCAATAGTCCTGAACAAAAGGAAACTTCGGGGAATACGGTTACGCCGACGCCTACCGGTTTCTCGGGCCGGACTAAATAGGAGTAAAAAAAGGGGTGCAACACGAGGACTTCCCAGGGGTCACACATCCTAGTACTGCTCTCGCCTAAGAACGCTTAACTTCGGAGTTCTGATGGGATCCGGTGCATTACTACTTGTATGATCGCACCCGCACACTAAGCTTCCCTTTATTCATTTATGGCCTCGTTTAGGAGCCGCGGACCGCTCCCATACCACTTCCACGAGGAGGGGCAACCGCTCGGAATCAGTATAAAGCCAGAAGCGGAAGTTGCCGGCCAGTTCGTAGGCGATGTATGTTTTTTTTTTAAGATCTGCACGCTGCGAAGATTCGGAGCCGGAGGCAGCTGTAAATCTCTAACGATTCTTCCTCTTAAATGAGCTCTGGGGACGTTAAGAAACCGTAAATCGCAAAAATCGTAGCGAACGTTCAAACCCAACAGTCCTGAACAAAAGGAAACTTCGGGGAATACGGTTACGCCGACGCCTACCAGTTTCTCGGGGCGGACTAAAAAGGAGTAAAAAAAAGGGTGCAACACGAGGACTTCCGAGGGGGTCAGCCATCCTAGTACTACTCTCGCCATAGCATGCTTAACTTCGGAGTTCTGATGGGATCCGGTGCATTAGTGCTGGTATGATCGCACCCGCACACTGAGCCTGCCTTTATTCATTTATGGCCTCGCTTAGGAGACGCGGACCGCTTTCATACCATTTCCACGAGGAGAGGCGACCGCTCGGAATCGGTAGGAAGCAAGAAGTGAAAGTCGCCGGCCAGTTCGGAGGCAATGTACGTTTTTTTTTAAGATCTGCACGCTGCAAAGAGTCGGAGCCGAAGGTGGCTGTAAATCTCTAACAATTTTTGCTCTTAAATGAGCTCTGGGGACGTTAAGAAACCGTAAATCGCAAAAATCGTAGCAAACGTTCAACCCCAACAGTCCAGAATAAAATAAAACTTCGTGGAATACGATTACGCCGACGCCTACCGGTTTCTCGGCGAGGACTAAAAAGGAGCAATAAAAGGGGTGCAACACGAGGACTTCCCAGGGGGTCACTCATCCTAGTACTGCACTCGCCCAAGCACGCTTAACTTCGGAGTTCTGATGGGATCCGGTGCATTAATACTGATATGATCGCACCCGCAGTCTAAGCTTGCCGTTATTCATTTATGGCCTCATCTAGGAGCCGCAGACCGCTCCCATACAACTTCCACGAGGAGGCGCGTCCGCTTGAAATCGGTAAGAAGCCAGAAGCGAAAGTCGCCAGCTAGTTCGGAGGCGATGTACGTTTTCTTTTTAAGATCTGCACGCTGCGAAGAGTCGGAGTCGGAGGCGGCTGTAAATCTCTAACGATTTTTGCTCTTAAATGAGCTCTGGGGACGTTAAGAAACCGTAAATCGCAAAAATCGCAGCGAACGTTCAACCCCAACAGTCCTGAACAAAAGGAAACTTCGGGGAATACGGTTACGCCGATGCCTACCGATTTCTCGGGGCGGACTAAAAAGGAGGAAAAAAAGAGGTGCAGCACGAGAACTTCCCAGGGGGTCACCCATCCTAGTACTGCTCTCGCCCAAGCACGCTTAACTTCAGAGTTCTGATGGGATCTGGTGCATTAGTGCTGGTATGATCGCATCCGCACACTAAGCTTGCCTTTATTCATTTATGGCCTCGTCTAGGAGCCGCAGACCGCTCCCATACCACTTCCACGAGGAAAGGCGACCGCTCAGAATTGGTAAGAAGCCAGAAGTGGAAGTCGCCGGCCGTTTCGGAGGCGATGTACGTTTTTTTTTTAAGATCTGCACGCTGCGAAGAGTCGGAGCCGGAGGCAGCTGTAAATCTCTAACGATTTTTGCTCTTAAATGAGCTCTGGGGACGTTAAGAAACTGTAAATCGCAAAAATCGCAGCGAACGTTCAACCCCAACAGTCCTGAACAAAAGGAAACTTCGGGGAATACGGTTACGCCGATGCCTACCGATTTCTCGGGGCGGACTAAAAAGGAGCAAAAAAAGGGGTGCAGCACGAGAACTTCCCAGGGGGTCACCCATCCTAGTACTGCTCTCGCCCAACCACGCTTAACTTCGAAGTTTTGATGGGATCCGGTGCATTGGTGCTGGTATGATCTCACCCGCACACTAAGCTTTCCTTTATTCATTTATGGTCTCGTCTAGGTGCCGCGGACCGCTCCCATACCACTTCCACGAGGAGGGGCGACCGCTCGGAATCAGTAAGAAGCCAGAAGTGGAAGTCGCCGGCCTGTTCGGAGGCGATGTACATTTTCTTTTTAAGATCTGCGCGCTGCGAAGAGTTGGAGCCGGAGGCGGCTGTAAATCTCTAACGATTTTTGCTCTTAGATGAGCTCTGGGGACGTTAAGAAACCGTAAATCGCAAAAATCGTACCGAACGGTCAACCCCAACAGTCCTGAACAAAAGGAAACTTCGGGGAATACGGTAACGCCGACGCCTACCGGTTTCTCGGGACGGACTAAAAAGGTGCAAAAAAATGGGTGCAACACGAGGACTTCCCGGGGGGTCACACATCCTAGTACTGCTCTCGCCCAAGCACGCTTAACTTCGAAGTTCTGATGGGATCCGGTGCATTAGTGCTGGTATGATCGCACCCGCACACTAAGCTTGCCTTTATTCAATTATGGTCTTGTCTAGGAGCCGCAGACCGCTCCCATACTACTTCCACGAGGAGGGGCGACCGCTCGGAATCAGTAAGAAGCCAGAAGCGAAAGTCGCCGACCAGTTCGGAGGCGATGTACGTTTTATTTTTAAGATCTGCACGCTGCGAAGAGTCGGAGCTATGGGCGGCTATAAATCTCTAACGATTTTTTCTCTAAAATGAGCTCTAGGGACGATAAGAAACCGTAAATCGTGAAAATCGTACCGAACGTTCAACCCCAACAGTCATGAACAAAAGGAAACTTCGGGGAATACGGTTACCCCGACACCTACCGATTTCTCGGGGCGGACTAAAAAGGAGCAAAAAAAGGGGTGCAACACGAGAACTTCCCATGGGGTCAACCATCCTAGTACTGCTCTCGCCTAAGCACGCTTAACTTCGGAGTTCTGATGGGATCCGGTGCATTAGTGCTGGTATGATCGCAGCCGTACACTAAGCTTGCCTATATTCATTTACGGCCTCATCTAGGAGCCGCGAACCACTCCCATACAACTTCTACGAGGAGGGGCGACCGCTCGGAATCGATAAGAAGCCAGAAGCGAAAGTCGCCGTCCAGTTCGGAGGCGATGTAAGTTTTATTTTTAAGATCTACACGCTGCGAAGAGTCGAAGCAGTGGGCAGCTGTAAATCTCTAACGATTTTTGCTCTGAAATGAGCTCTGGGGACGTTAAGAAACCGTAAATCGTGAAAATCGTACCGAACGTTCAACCCCAACAGTCCTGAACAAAAGGAAACTTCGAGGAATACGGTTACGCCGACGCCTACCGGTTTCTCGGGGCAGACTAATAAGGAGCAAAAAAAGGGGTGCAACACGAGGACTTCCCATTGTTGGAAATGTATGCCCTAAAGACATGTTTTATTTAATTTATGGTAATGATGTTTCTTTTAGTCAGTTTATTGCACATATATTATTTGCATTTAATTGTTGGAAAAAGTGTTCATGCTATTAAGTAAGTGATTCATGTGATGGGTCGTTCTTCACAGTTAGGCATGAATCATGGGTACTTAATAAGCGAGAAAAATATTACTCTTGATCTTTTGATAGAACTGGGCATTCTATCATGATAAGATCATTGTGCAATAGATCCTAATGGAGGATGGCTTGCCTTAGTCAGTAAGCAGTCCGTTTACTCTAATTGTACAAGCGCATTTGGAATGCGTAGAGTGGACCTGTGATAGAAGCTAATGACAAAGTACTGATTATCATGGAGCTAGTCTATCACTGCTACTACGTGGACGAGTACTCTAATACTTGAGTATTAGTTGGTGGTCTAGTGAACCTAGAGCTATATTCTTAGATTCACTATAGGTGAGGTCTATCAAAGATCAGCAACCTTGTGAGTTGGGAATGTGGTTTCTAATTAGCTAAGACAGACTAATACAAGATAGTTTATGTCATTCACCCCCTTGTGATTGTCCAAGAATAATCAAATAATCCAGGGCCCTGGAACGTGACTTAAGAGTGTGTGCTTCTAGGTAGCTCCCAGTGATAAGCAAGTACATTCAAGTAGTCATGGATTATTGGACTAGTGATCTAAGGATGGTAGAAGTCATTTAGAGAGGTGTTAGTACATTATTCCTTTCTAAATGATGGGTGTTACACAGAGGGGTATTTTTGTCATTACACTAGTAGGACAAAGACATCGCACATGCAAAATTATTCGTGGGGTCAGTGTTACCATATGGTGATAGTTGGAACACTTAGAATGACAAAATATAGCTACTGGGTAGCAGGGATATTTTGGTCATTTTAGTAGCCATGAATAATTTGTCTTTTGGTCCCCAGGGTAGCTCGATGTAACTCATGTATTATTTAATACATTTTGGCTTGATTGGGTGAATTACATTTGAGAGAGAATTATTTAATAGTTCATTGGTTTTAATTAATTAATTGGGCTAACCCAATTAGAAAATTAATTAAAATGGACTTGGCCCACTAGGGTTTTAGCCCTAGGGTTCTCCCTATATATATATTCTCTCTCTAGTTGTTTTTGACCTAATTTTAGATTTTCTCTTCTTCACCAAGAGAGGCCACGTGTTTGAGATATACCTTGGAAGATCAAGAGATCTGATGCGAAGGAGCCGACAGATTGCAGGACAGTCGACGTCTCCACCACGCGAAGAAGCAGTCGCGCCTCCTCCTCCTATTGCTCCATTCCGTCCGGTAATCCGAAGGAAAAGTAAGTCTTCTAGATTCTTATCAATACGAGGATAGTTTTTATGCTAAAAACGCTTCCGTTGCATGCTTTGATCCTCGTTGACGGTCCTACACCCATGGGGTCACACATCCTAGTACTGCTCTCGCCCAAGCACGCTTAACTTCGGAGTTCTGATGGCATCTGGTGCATTAGTGCTTGTATGATCGCACCCGCACACTAAGCTTGCCTTTATTCAATTATGGCCTCGTTTAGGAGCCGCAGACCGCTCCCATACAACTTCCACGAGGAGGGGCGTCCGCTCGGAATCGGTAAGAAGCCAGAAGCGGAAGTCGCCAGCCAGTTCGGAGGCGATGTACGTTTTTTTTTTAAGATCTGCACGCTGCGAAGAGTCAGAGTCGGAGGCGGCTGTAAATCTGTAACGACTTTTGCTCTTAAATGAGCTCTGGGGACGTTAAGAAACCGTAAATCGCAAAAATCGTAGCAAACGTTCAACCCCAATAGTCCTGAACAAAAGGAAACTTCGGGGAATACGGTTACGCCTACGCCTACTAGTTTCTCGACGAGGACTAAAGAGGAGCAAAAAAAGGGGTGCAACACGAGGACTTCCCAAGGGGTCACCCATCCTAGTAGTGCTCTTACCCAAGCACACTTAACTTCGGAGTTCTAATGGGATCCGGTGCATTAGTGCTAGTATGATCGCACCTGCACACTAAGCTTGCCTTTATTCATTTATGGCCTCGTTTAGGTGCCGCGGACCGCTCCCATACCACTTCCACGAGGAGGGGCGATTGCTAGGAATCAGTAACAAGCCAAAAGCGGAAGTCGCCGGCCAGTTCGGAGGCGATGTACGTTTTCTTTTTAAGATCTGCACGCTGCGAAGAGTCGGAGCCGGAGGCGACTGTAAATCTCTAACGATTTTTGCTCTGAAATGAGCTCTGGGGACGTTAAGAAACCGTAAATCGCGAAAACCGTATCGAACGTTCAACCCCAACAGTCCTGAACAAACTGAAACTTCAGGGAATACAGTTACGTCGACGCTTACCGGTTTCTCGGGGAACACTAAAAAGGAGCAAAAAAAGGGGTGCAACACGAGGACTTCCCAGGGGGTCACCCATCCTAGTACTGCTCTCACCAAAGCACGCTTAACTTCGGAGTTCTGATGGGATCCGGTGCATTAGTGCTGGTATGATCGCACCCGCACACTATGCTTGCCTTTATTCATTTATGGCCTCGTCTAGGAGCCGCGGACCGCTCCCATACAACTTCCACGAGGAGGGGCGACCGCTCGGAATCGGTAAGTAGCCAGAAGCAGAAGTCGCCGGCCAGTTCAGAGGCAATGTACGTTTTCTTTTTAAGATCTACACGCTGCGAAGAGTCGGAGCAGGGGGTGGCTGTAAATCTCTAACGATTTTTGCTCTGAAATGAGTTCTGGGGACGTTAAGAAACCGTAAATCACGAAAATCGTACCGAACGTTCAACCCCAACAGTCCTGAACAAGAGGAAACTTCGGGGAATACGGTTACGCCGACGCCTACCGGTTTCTGGGGGCAGACTAAAAAGGAGAAAAAAGGGGTGCAACACGAGGACTTCCCATGGGGTCACACATCCTAGTATTGCTCTCGCCCAAGCACGCTTAACTTCGGAGTTCTGATGGTATCCGGTGCATTAGTGCTTGTATGATCGCACCCGCACACTAAGCTTGCCTTTATTCATTTAGGGCCTCGTTTAGGAGCCGCAGACCACTCCCATACAACTTCCACGAGGAGGGGCGTCCGCTCAGATCGGTAAGAAGCCAGGAGCGGAAGTCGCCGGCCAGTTCGGAGGCGATGTACGTTTTCTTTTTAAGATCTGCACACTGCGAAGAGTCGGAGTCGGGGGCAGCTGTAAATCTCTAACGATTTTTGCTTTGAAATGAGCTCTGGGGACGTTAAGAAATCGTAAATCGCGAAAATCGTACCGAACGTTCAACCCCAATAGTCCTGAACAAAAGGAAACTTCGGGGAATACGGTTACGCCGACGCCTACTGGTTTCTCGGGCCGAACCAAAAAGGAGCAAAAAAAGGGGTGCAACACGAGGACTTCCCAGGGGTCACACATCCTAGTACTGCTCTCGCCCAAGCACGCTTAACTTCGTAGTTCTGATGGGATCCGGTGCATTACTACTTGTATGATCGCGCCCGCACACTAAGCTTCCCTTTATTCATTTATGGCCTCGTTTAGGAGCCGCAGACCGCTCCCATACCACTTCCACGAGGAGGGGCAACCGCTCGGAATCGGTATGAAGCCAGAAGCGAAAGTCGCCGGCCAGTTCGGAGGCGATGTACGTTTTTTTTTTAAGATCTGCACGCTGCGAAGAGTCAGAGCCAGAGGCAGCTGTATCTCTAACGATTTTTGCTCTTAAATGAGCTCTGGGGACGTTAAGAAACCGTAAATCGCAAAAATCGTAGCGAACGTTCAACCCCAACAGTCCTGAACAAAAGGAAACTTCGGGGAATACGGTTACGCCGACACCTATCGGTTTCTCGGCGAGGACTAAAAAGAAGCAAAAAAAGGGGTGCAACACGAGGACTTCCCAGGGGGTCACCCATCCTAGTACTGCACTCGCCCAAGCACGCTTAACTTCGGAGTTCTGATGGGATCCGGTGCATTAATGCTGGTATGATCCCACCCGCAGTCTAAGCTTGCCTTTATTCATTTATGGCCTCATCTAGGAGCCGCAGACCGCTCCCATACAACTTCCACGAGGAGGGGAGTCCGCTCGGAATCGGTAAGAAGCCAGAAGCGAAAGTCGCCGGCTAGTTCGGAGGCGATGTACGTTTTCTTTTTAAGATCTGCACGCTGCGAAGAGTCGGAGTCGGAGGCGGCTGTAAATCTCTAACGATTTTTGCTCTGAAATGAGCTCTGGGGACGTTAAGAAACCGTAAATCGCGAAAATCGTACCGAACGTTCAACCCCAATAGTCCTGAACAAAAGGAAACTTCGGGGAATACGGTTACGCCGACGCCTACCGGTTTCTCGGGCCGGACTAAATAGGAGTAAAAAAAGGGGTGCAACACGAGGACTTCCCAGGGGTCACACATCCTAGTACTGCTCTCGCCTAAGAACGCTTAACTTCGGAGTTCTGATGGGATCCGGTGCATTACTACTTGTATGATCGCACCCGCACACTAAGCTTCCCTTTATTCATTTATGGCCTCGTTTAGGAGCCGCGGACCGCTCCCATACCACTTCCACGAGGAGGGGCAACCGCTCGGAATCAGTATAAAGCCAGAAGCGGAAGTTGCCGGCCAGTTCGTAGGCGATGTATGTTTTTTTTTTAAGATCTGCACGCTGCGAAGATTCGGAGCCGGAGGCAGCTGTAAATCTCTAACGATTCTTCCTCTTAAATGAGCTCTGGGGACGTTAAGAAACCGTAAATCGCAAAAATCGTAGCGAACGTTCAAACCCAACAGTCCTGAACAAAAGGAAACTTCGGGGAATATGGTTACGCCGACGCCTACCAGTTTCTCGGGGCGGACTAAAAAGGAGTAAAAAAAAGGGTGCAACACGAGGACTTCCGAGGGGGTCAGCCATCCTAGTACTACTCTCGCCATAGCATGCTTAACTTCGGAGTTCTGATGGGATCCGGTGCATTAGTGCTGGTATGATCGCACCCGCACACTGAGCCTGCCTTTATTCATTTATGGCCTCGCTTAGGAGACGCGGACCGCTTTCATACCATTTCCACGAGGAGAGGCGACCGCTCGGAATCGGTAGGAAGCAAGAAGTGAAAGTCGCCGGCCAGTTCGGAGGCAATGTACGTTTTTTTTTAAGATCTGCACGCTGCAAAGAGTCGGAGCCGAAGGTGGCTGTAAATCTCTAACAATTTTTGCTCTTAAATGAGCTCTGGGGACGTTAAGAAACCGTAAATCGCAAAAATCGTAGCAAACGTTCAACCCCAACAGTCCAGAATAAAATAAAACTTCGTGGAATACGATTACGCCGACGCCTACCGGTTTCTCGGCGAGGACTAAAAAGGAGCAAAAAAAGGGGTGCAACACGAGGACTTCCCAGGGGGTCACTCATCCTAGTACTGCACTCGCCCAAGCACGCTTAACTTCGGAGTTCTGATGGGATCCGGTGCATTAATACTGATATGATCGCACCCGCAGTCTAAGCTTGCCGTTATTCATTTATGGCCTCATCTAGGAGCCGCAGACCGCTCCCATACAACTTCCACGAGGAGGCGCGTCCGCTTGAAATCGGTAAGAAGCCAGAAGCGAAAGTTGCCAGCTAGTTCGGAGGCGATGTACGTTTTCTTTTTAAGATCTGCACGCTGCGAAGAGTCGGAGTCGGAGGCGGCTGTAAATCTCTAACGATTTTTGCTCTTAAATGAGCTCTGGGGACGTTAAGAAACCGTAAATCGCAAAAATCGCAGCGAACGTTCAACCCCAACAGTCCTGAACAAAAGGAAACTTCGGGGAATACGGTTACGCCGATGCCTACCGATTTCTCGGGGCGGACTAAAAAGGAGGAAAAAAAGAGGTGCAGCACGAGAACTTCCCAGGGGGTCACCCATCCTAGTACTGCTCTCGCCCAACCACGCTTAACTTCAGAGTTCTGATGGGATCTGGTGCATTAGTGCTGGTATGATCGCATCCGCACACTAAGCTTGCCTTTATTCATTTATGGCCTCGTCTAGGAGCCGCAGACCGCTCCCATACCACTTCCACGAGGAAAGGCGACCGCTCAGAATTGGTAAGAAGCCAGAAGTGGAAGTCGCCGGCCGTTTCGGAGGCGATGTACGTTTTTTTTTTAAGATCTGCACGCTGCGAAGAGTCGGAGCCGGAGGCAGCTGTAAATCTCTAACGATTTTTGCTCTTAAATGAGCTCTGGGGACGTTAAGAAACTGTAAATCGCAAAAATCGCAGCGAACGTTCAACCCCAACAGTCCTGAACAAAAGGAAACTTCGGGGAATACGGTTACGCCGATGCCTACCGATTTCTCGGGGCGGACTAAAAAGGAGCAAAAAAAGGGGTGCAGCACGAGAACTTCCCAGGGGGTCACCCATCCTAGTACTGCTCTCGCCCAACCACGCTTAACTTCGAAGTTTTGATGGGATCCGGTGCATTGGTGCTGGTATGATCTCACCCGCACACTAAGCTTTCCTTTATTCATTTATGGTCTCGTCTAGGTGCCGCGGACCGCTCCCATACCACTTCCACGAGGAGGGGCGACCGCTCGGAATCAGTAAGAAGCCAGAAGTGGAAGTCGCCGGCCTGTTCGGAGGCGATGTACATTTTCTTTTTAAGATCTGCGCGCTGCGAAGAGTTGGAGCTGGAGGCGGCTGTAAATCTCTAACGATTTTTGCTCTTAGATGAGCTCTGGGGACGTTAAGAAACCGTAAATCGCAAAAATCGTACCGAACGGTCAACCCCAACAGTCCTGAACAAAAGGAAACTTCGGGGAATACGGTAACGCCGACGCCTACCGGTTTCTCGGGACGGACTAAAAAGGTGCAAAAAAATGGGTGCAACACGAGGACTTCCCGGGGGGTCACACATCCTAGTACTGCTCTCGCCCAAGCACGCTTAACTTCGAAGTTCTGATGGGATCCGGTGCATTAGTGCTGGTATGATCGCACCCGCACACTAAGCTTGCCTTTATTCAATTATGGTCTTGTCTAGGAGCCGCAGACCGCTCCCATACTACTTCCACGAGGAGGGGCGACCGCTCGGAATCAGTAAGAAGCCAGAAGCGAAAGTCGCCGACCAGTTCGGAGGCGATGTACGTTTTATTTTTAAGATCTGCACGCTGCGAAGAGTCGGAGCTATGGGCGGCTATAAATCTCTAACAATTTTTTCTCTAAAATGAGCTCTAGGGACGATAAGAAACCGTAAATCGTGAAAATCGTACCGAACGTTCAACCCCAACAGTCATGAACAAAAGGAAACTTCGGGGAATACGGTTACACCGACACCTACCGATTTCTTGGGGCGGACTAAAAAGGAGCAAAAAAAGGGGTGCAACACGAGAACTTCCCATGGGGTCAACCATCCTAGTACTGCTCTCGCCTAAGCACGCTTAACTTCGGAGTTCTGATGGGATCCGGTGCATTAGTGCTGGTATGATCGCAGCCGTACACTAAGCTTGCCTATATTCATTTACGGCCTCATCTAGGAGCCGCGAACCACTCCCATACAACTTCTACGAGGAGGGGCGACCGCTCGGAATCGATAAGAAGCCAGAAGCGAAAGTCGCCGTCCAGTTCGGAGGCGATGTAAGTTTTATTTTTAAGATCTACACGCTGCGAAGAGTCGAAGCAGTGGGCAGCTGTAAATCTCTAACGATTTTTGCTCTGAAATGAGCTCTGGGGACGTTAAGAAACCGTAAATCGTGAAAATCGTACCGAACGTTCAACCCCAACAGTCCTGAACAAAAGGAAACTTCGAGGAATACGGTTACGCCGACGCCTACCGGTTTCTCGGGGCAGACTAATAAGGAGCAAAAAAAGGGGTGCAACACGAGGACTTCCCATTGTTGGAAATGTATGCCCTAAAGACATGTTTTATTTAATTTATGGTAATGATGTTTCTTTTAGTCAGTTTATTGCACATATATTATTTGCATTTAATTGTTGGAAAAAGTGTTCATGCTATTAAGTAAGTGATTCATGTGATGGGTCGTTCTTCACAGTTAGGCATGAATCATGGGTACTTAATAAGCGAGAAAAATATTACTCTTGATCTTTTGATAGAACTGGGCATTCTATCATGATAAGATCATTGTGCAATAGATCCTAATGGAGGATGGCTTGCCTTAGTCAGTAAGCAGTCCGTTTACTCTAATTGTACAAGCGCATTTGGAATGCGTAGAGTGGACCTGTGATAGAAGCTAATGACAAAGTACTGATTATCATGGAGCTAGTCTATCACTGCTACTACGTGGACGAGTACTCTAATACTTGAGTATTAGTTGGTGGTCTAGTGAACCTAGAGCTATATTCTTAGATTCACTATAGGTGAGGTCTATCAAAGATCAGCAACCTTGTGAGTTGGGAATGTGGTTTCTAATTAGCTAAGACAGACTAATACAAGATAGTTTATGTCATTCACCCCCTTGTGATTGTCCAAGAATAATCAAATAATCCAGGGCCCTGGAACGTGACTTAAGAGTGTGTGCTTCTAGGTAGCTCCCAGTGATAAGCAAGTACATTCAAGTAGTCATGGATTATTGGACTAGTGATCTAAGGATGGTAGAAGTCATTTAGAGAGGTGTTAGTACATTATTCCTTTCTAAATGATGGGTGTTACACAGAGGGGTATTTTTGTCATTACACTAGTAGGACAAAGACATCGCACATGCAAAATTATTCGTGGGGTCAGTGTTACCATATGGTGATAGTTGGAACACTTAGAATGACAAAATATAGCTACTGGGTAGCAGGGATATTTTGGTCATTTTAGTAGCCATGAATAATTTGTCTTTTGGTCCCCAGGGTAGCTCGATGTAACTCATGTATTATTTAATACATTTTGGCTTGATTGGGTGAATTACATTTGAGAGAGAATTATTTAATAGTTCATTGGTTTTAATTAATTAATTGGGCTAACCCAATTAGAAAATTAATTAAAATGGACTTGGCCCACTAGGGTTTTAGCCCTAGGGTTCTCCCTATATATATATTCTCTCTCTAGTTGTTTTTGACCTAATTTTAGATTTTCTCTTCTTCACCAAGAGAGGCCACGTGTTTGAGATATACCTTGGAAGATCAAGAGATCTGATGCGAAGGAGCCGACAGATTGCAGGACAGTCGACGTCTCCACCACGCGAAGAAGCAGTCGCGCCTCCTCCTCCTATTGCTCCATTCCGTCCGGTAATCCGAAGGAAAAGTAAGTCTTCTAGATTCTTATCAATACGAGGATAGTTTTTATGCTAAAAACGCTTCCGTTGCATGCTTTGATCCTCGTTGACGGTCCTACACCCATGGGGTCACACATCCTAGTACTGCTCTCGCCCAAGCACGCTTAACTTCGGAGTTCTGATGGCATCTGGTGCATTAGTGCTTGTATGATCGCACCCGCACACTAAGCTTGCCTTTATTCAATTATGGCCTCGTTTAGGAGCCGCAGACCGCTCCCATACAACTTCCACGAGGAGGGGCGTCCGCTCGGAATCGGTAAGAAGCCAGAAGCGGAAGTCGCCAGCCAGTTCGGAGGCGATGTACGTTTTTTTTTTAAGATCTGCACGCTGCGAAGAGTCAGAGTCGGAGGCGGCTGTAAATCTGTAACGACTTTTGCTCTTAAATGAGCTCTGGGGACGTTAAGAAACCGTAAATCGCAAAAATCGTAGCAAACGTTCAACCCCAATAGTCCTGAACAAAAGGAAACTTCGGGGAATACGGTTACGCCTACGCCTACTAGTTTCTCGACGAGGACTAAAGAGGAGCAAAAAAAGGGGTGCAACACGAGGACTTCCCAAGGGGTCACCCATCCTAGTAGTGCTCTTACCCAAGCACACTTAACTTCGGAGTTCTAATGGGATCCGGTGCATTAGTGCTAGTATGATCGCACCTGCACACTAAGCTTGCCTTTATTCATTTATGGCCTCGTTTAGGTGCCGCGGACCGCTCCCATACCACTTCCACGAGGAGGGGCGATTGCTAGGAATCAGTAACAAGCCAAAAGCGGAAGTCGCCGGCCAGTTCGGAGGCGATGTACGTTTTCTTTTTAAGATCTGCACGCTGCGAAGAGTCGGAGCCGGAGGCGACTGTAAATCTCTAACGATTTTTGCTCTGAAATGAGCTCTGGGGACGTTAAGAAACCGTAAATCGCGAAAACCGTATCGAACGTTCAACCCCAACAGTCCTGAACAAACTGAAACTTCAGGGAATACAGTTACGTCGACGCTTACCGGTTTCTCGGGGAACACTAAAAAGGAGCAAAAAAAGGGGTGCAACACGAGGACTTCCCAGGGGGTCACCCATCCTAGTACTGCTCTCACCAAAGCACGCTTAACTTCGGAGTTCTGATGGGATCCGGTGCATTAGTGCTGGTATGATCGCACCCGCACACTATGCTTGCCTTTATTCATTTATGGCCTCGTCTAGGAGCCGCGGACCGCTCCCATACAACTTCCACGAGGAGGGGCGACCGCTCGGAATCGGTAAGTAGCCAGAAGCAGAAGTCGCCGGCCAGTTCAGAGGCAATGTACGTTTTCTTTTTAAGATCTACACGCTGCGAAGAGTCGGAGCAGGGGGTGGCTGTAAATCTCTAACGATTTTTGCTCTGAAATGAGTTCTGGGGACGTTAAGAAACCGTAAATCACGAAAATCGTACCGAACGTTCAACCCCAACAGTCCTGAACAAGAGGAAACTTCGGGGAATACGGTTACGCCGACGCCTACCGGTTTCTGGGGGCAGACTAAAAAGGAGAAAAAAGGGGTGCAACACGAGGACTTCCCATGGGGTCACACATCCTAGTATTGCTCTCGCCCAAGCACGCTTAACTTCGGAGTTCTGATGGTATCCGGTGCATTAGTGCTTGTATGATCGCACCCGCACACTAAGCTTGCCTTTATTCATTTAGGGCCTCGTTTAGGAGCCGCAGACCACTCCCATACAACTTCCACGAGGAGGGGCGTCCGCTCAGATCGGTAAGAAGCCAGGAGCGGAAGTCGCCGGCCAGTTCGGAGGCGATGTACGTTTTCTTTTTAAGATCTGCACACTGCGAAGAGTCGGAGTCGGGGGCAGCTGTAAATCTCTAACGATTTTTGCTTTGAAATGAGCTCTGGGGACGTTAAGAAATCGTAAATCGCGAAAATCGTACCGAACGTTCAACCCCAATAGTCCTGAACAAAAGGAAACTTCGGGGAATACGGTTACGCCGACGCCTACTGGTTTCTCGGGCCGAACCAAAAAGGAGCAAAAAAAGGGGTGCAACACGAGGACTTCCCAGGGGTCACACATCCTAGTACTGCTCTCGCCCAAGCACGCTTAACTTCGTAGTTCTGATGGGATCCGGTGCATTACTACTTGTATGATCGCGCCCGCACACTAAGCTTCCCTTTATTCATTTATGGCCTCGTTTAGGAGCCGCAGACCGCTCCCATACCACTTCCACGAGGAGGGGCAACCGCTCGGAATCGGTATGAAGCCAGAAGCGAAAGTCGCCGGCCAGTTCGGAGGCGATGTACGTTTTTTTTTTAAGATCTGCACGCTGCGAAGAGTCAGAGCCAGAGGCAGCTGTATCTCTAACGATTTTTGCTCTTAAATGAGCTCTGGGGACGTTAAGAAACCGTAAATCGCAAAAATCGTAGCGAACGTTCAACCCCAACAGTCCTGAACAAAAGGAAACTTCGGGGAATACGGTTACGCCGACACCTATCGGTTTCTCGGCGAGGACTAAAAAGAAGCAAAAAAAGGGGTGCAACACGAGGACTTCCCAGGGGGTCACCCATCCTAGTACTGCACTCGCCCAAGCACGCTTAACTTCGGAGTTCTGATGGGATCCGGTGCATTAATGCTGGTATGATCCCACCCGCAGTCTAAGCTTGCCTTTATTCATTTATGGCCTCATCTAGGAGCCGCAGACCGCTCCCATACAACTTCCACGAGGAGGGGAGTCCGCTCGGAATCGGTAAGAAGCCAGAAGCGAAAGTCGCCGGCTAGTTCGGAGGCGATGTACGTTTTCTTTTTAAGATCTGCACGCTGCGAAGAGTCGGAGTCGGAGGCGGCTGTAAATCTCTAACGATTTTTGCTCTGAAATGAGCTCTGGGGACGTTAAGAAACCGTAAATCGCGAAAATCGTACCGAACGTTCAACCCCAATAGTCCTGAACAAAAGGAAACTTCGGGGAATACGGTTACGCCGACGCCTACCGGTTTCTCGGGCCGGACTAAATAGGAGTAAAAAAAGGGGTGCAACACGAGGACTTCCCAGGGGTCACACATCCTAGTACTGCTCTCGCCTAAGAACGCTTAACTTCGGAGTTCTGATGGGATCCGGTGCATTACTACTTGTATGATCGCACCCGCACACTAAGCTTCCCTTTATTCATTTATGGCCTCGTTTAGGAGCCGCGGACCGCTCCCATACCACTTCCACGAGGAGGGGCAACCGCTCGGAATCAGTATAAAGCCAGAAGCGGAAGTTGCCGGCCAGTTCGTAGGCGATGTATGTTTTTTTTTTAAGATCTGCACGCTGCGAAGATTCGGAGCCGGAGGCAGCTGTAAATCTCTAACGATTCTTCCTCTTAAATGAGCTCTGGGGACGTTAAGAAACCGTAAATCGCAAAAATCGTAGCGAACGTTCAAACCCAACAGTCCTGAACAAAAGGAAACTTCGGGGAATACGGTTACGCCGACGCCTACCAGTTTCTCGGGGCGGACTAAAAAGGAGTAAAAAAAAGGGTGCAACACGAGGACTTCCGAGGGGGTCAGCCATCCTAGTACTACTCTCGCCATAGCATGCTTAACTTCGGAGTTCTGATGGGATCCGGTGCATTAGTGCTGGTATGATCGCACCCGCACACTAAGCCTGCCTTTATTCATTTATGGCCTCGTTTAGGAGACGCGGACCGCTTTCATACCATTTCCACGAGGAGAGGCGACCGCTCGGAATCGGTAGGAAGCAAGAAGCGAAAGTCGCCGGCCAGTTCGGAGGCAATGTACGTTTTTTTTTTAAGATCTGCACGCTGCAAAGAGTCGGAGCCGAAGGTGGCTGTAAATCTCTAACAATTTTTGCTCTTAAATGAGCTCTGGGGACGTTAAGAAACCGTAAATCGCAAAAATCGTAGCAAACGTTCAACCCCAACAGTCCAGAATAAAATAAAACTTCGTGGAATACGATTACGCCGACGCCTACCGGTTTCTCGGCGAGGACTAAAAAGGAGCAAAAAAAGGGGTGCAACACGAGGACTTCCCAGGGGGTCACTCATCCTAGTACTGCACTCGCCCAAGCACGCTTAACTTCGGAGTTCTGATGGGATCCGGTGCATTAATACTGATATGATCGCACCCGCAGTCTAAGCTTGCCGTTATTCATTTATGGCCTCATCTAGGAGCCGCAGACCGCTCCCATACAACTTCCACGAGGAGGCGCGTCCGCTTGAAATCGGTAAGAAGCCAGAAGCGAAAGTCGCCAGCTAGTTCGGAGGCGATGTACGTTTTCTTTTTAAGATCTGCACGCTGCGAAGAGTCGGAGTCGGAGGCGGCTGTAAATCTCTAACGATTTTTGCTCTGAAATGAGCTCTGGGGACGTTAAGAAACCGTAAATCGCGAAAATCGTACCGAACGTTCAACCCCAACAGTCCTGAACAAAAGGAAACTTCGGGGAATACGGTTACGCCGACCCCTACCGGTTTTTCGGGGCAGACTAAAAAGGAGCAAAAAAAGGGGTGCAACACGAGGTCTTCCCAGGGGGTCACACGTCCTAGTACTGCTCTCTGCTAAGCACGCTTAACTTCAGAGTTCTGATGGGATCCAGTGCATTAGTGCTGGTATGATCGCATCCGCACACTAAGCTTGCCTTTATTCATTTATGGCCTCGTCTAGGAGAAGCGGACCGTTCCCATACCACTTCCACGAGGAGGGGCGACCGCTCAGAATTGGTAAGAAGCCAGAAACGGAAGTCGCCGGCCGGTTCGGAGGTGATGTACGTTTTCTTTTTAAGATCTGCACACTGCGAAGAGTCGGAGCTGGAGGCGGCTATAAATCTCTAACGATTTTTACTCTGAAATGAGCTCTAGGGACGTTAAGAAACCGTAAATCGCGAAAATCGTATCGAACGTTCAACCCCAACAGTCCTGAACAAAATGAAACTTCGGGGAATACGGTTACGCTAACGCCTACCAGTTTCTCGGCGAGGACTAAAGAGGAGCAAAAAAAAGGGGTGCAACACGAGGACTTCCCAAGGGGTCACCCATTCTAGTAGTGCTCTTGCCCAAGCACGCTTAACTTCGGAGTTTTGATGGGATCTGGTGCATTAGTGCTGGTATGATCGCACCCGCACACTAAGCTTGCCTTTATTCATTTATGGCCACGTTTAGGAGCCGCGGACCACTCCCATACCACTTCCACGAGGAGGGGCGACCTCTCGGAATTGGTAAGAAACTAGAAGCGGAACTCGCCGGCCAGTTCGGAGGCGATGTACGTTTTTTTTTTAAGATCTGCACGCTGCGGAGAGTCGGAGCAGTGGGCAGTTGTGAATCTCTAACGATTTTTGCTCTGAAATGAGCTCTGGGGACGTTAAGAAACCGTAAATCGTGAAAATTGTACCGAACGTTCAACCCCAACAGTCCTGAACAAAATGAAACTTCGAGGAATACGGTTACGCCGACGCCTACCGATTTCTCGGGGCAGACTAATAAGGAGCAAAAAAAGGGGTGCAACACGAGGATTTCCCATTGTTGGAAATGTATGCCCTAAAGACACGTTTTATTTAATTTATGGTAATGATGTTTCTTTTAGTCAGTTTATTGCACATATATTATTTGCATTTAATTGTTGGAAAAAGTGTTCATGCTATTAAGTAAGTGATTCATGTGATGGGTCGTTCTTCACAGTTAGGCATGAATCATGGGTACTTAATAAGCGAGAAAAATATTACTCTTGATCTTTTGATAGAACTGGGCATTCTATCATGATAAGATCATTGTGCAATAGATCCTAATGGAGGATGGCTTGCCTTAGTCAGTAAACAGTCCGTTTACTCTAATTGTACAAGCGCATTTGGAATGCGTAGACTGGACCTGTGATAGAAGCTAATGACAAAGTACTGATTATCATGGAGCTAGTCTATCACTGCTACTACGTGGATGAGTACTCTAATACTTGAGTATTAGTTGGTGGTCTAGTGAACCTAGAGCTATATTCTTAGATTCACTATAGGTGAGGTCTATCAAAGTTCAGCAACCTTATGAGTTGGGAGTGTGGTTTCTAATTAGCTAAGACAGACTAATACAAGATAGTTTCTGTGATTCACCCCCTTGTGATTGTCCAAGAATAATCAAATAATCCCGTGCCCTGGGAACGTGACTTAAGAGTGTGTGCTTCTAGGTAGCTCCCAGTGATAAGCAAGTACATTCAAGTAGTCATGGATTATTGGACTAGTGATCTAAGGATGGTAGAAGTCATTTAGAGAGGTGTTAGTACATTATTCCTTTCTAAATGATGGGTGTTACACAGAGGGGTATTTTCGTCATTACACTAGTAGGACAAAGACATCGCACATGCAAAATTATTCGTGGGGTCAGTGTTACCATATGGTGATTGTTGGAACACTTAGAATGACAAAATATAGCTACTGGGTAGCAGGGATATTTTGGTCATTTTAGTAGTCATGAATAATTTGTCTTTTGGTCCCCAGGGTAGCTCGATGTAACTCATGTATTATTTAATACATTTTGGCTTGATTGGGTGAATTACATTTGAGAGAGAATTATTTAATAGTTCATTAGTTTTAATTAATTAATTGGGCTAACCCAATTAGAAAATTAATTAAAATGGACTTGGCCCACTAGGGTTTGGCCCACTAGGGTTTTAGCCCTAGGGTTCTCCCTATATATATATTCTCTCTCTAGTTGTTTTTGACCTAATTTTAGATTTTCTCTTCTTCACCAAGAGAGGCCACGAGTTTGAGATATACCTTGGAAGATCAAGAGATCTGATGCGAAGGAGCCGACGGATTGCAGGACAGTCGACGTCTCCACCACGCGAAGAAGCAGTCGCGCCTCCTCCTCTTATTGCTCCGTTCCGTCCGGTAATCCGAAGGAAAAGTAAGTCTTCTAGATTCTTATCAATACGAGGATAGTTTTTATGCTAAAAACGCTTCCGTTGCATGCTTTGATCCTCGTTGACGGTCCTACACCCATGGGGTCACACATCCTAGTACTGCTCTCGCCCAAGCACGCTTAACTTCGGAGTTCTGATGGCATCTGGTGCATTAGTGCTTGTATGATCGCACCCGCACACTAAGCTTGCCTTTATTCAATTATGGCCTCGTTTAGGAGCCGCAAACCGCTCCCATACAACTTCCATGAGGAGGGGCGTCCGTTCGGAATCGGTAAGAAGCCAGAAGCGGAAGTCGCCGGCCAGTTTGGAGGCAATGTACGTTTTCTTTTGAAGATCGGCACGTTGCGAAGAGTCAGAGCCGGGGGCGGCTGTAAATCTCTAACGATTTTTGCTCTGAAATGAGCTCTGGGGACGTTAAGAAACCGTAAATCGTGAAAATCGTATCGAACGTTCAACCCCAACAGTCCTGAACAAAAGGAAACTTCGGGGAATACGGTTATGCTGACGCCTGCCAGTTTCTCGGGGAGGACTAAAAATGAGCAAAAAAATGGGTGCGACACTAGGATTTCCCAGGGGGTCACCCATCCTAGTACTGCTCTCGCCCAAGCACGCTTAACTTCAGAGTTCTGATGGGATCCGGTGCATTAGTGCTGGTAGGATCGCACCCGCACACTAAGCTTGCCTTTATTCATTTATGGCCTCGTCTAGGAGCCGCGGACTGCTCCCATACCACTTCCACGAGGAGGGGCGACCGCTCGGAATCGGTAAGAAGCCAGAATCAGAAGTCGCCAGCCAGTTCGGAGGCGATGTACGTTTTTTTTTAAGATCTGCACGCTGCGAAGAGTCAGAGCCGAAGGCGGCTGTAAATCTGTAACGACTTTTGCTCTTAAATGAGCTCTGGGGGCGTTAAGAAACCGTAAATCGCAAAAATCGTAGCAAACGTTCAACCCCAATAGTCCTGAACAAAATGAAACTTCGGGGAATACGGTTACGCCGACGCCTACTAGTTTCTCGGCGAGGACTAAAGAGGAGCAAAAAAAGGGGTGCAACACGAGGACTTCCCAGGGGGTCACCCATCCTAGTAGTGCTCTTACCCAAGCACACTTAACTTCGGAGTTCTGATGGGATCCGGTGCATTAGTGCTGGTATGATCACACCTGCACACTAAGCTTGCCTTTATTCATTTATGACCTCGTTTAGGTGCCGCGGACCGCTCCCATACCACTTCCACGAGGAGGGGCGATTGCTAGGAATCGGTAAGAAGCCAAAAGCGGAAGTCGCCGGCCAGTTCGGAGGCGATGTACGTTTTCTTTTTAAGATCTGCACGCTGCGAAGAGTCGGAGACGGAGGCGGCTGTAAATCTCTAACGATTTTTGCTCTTAAATGAGCTCTGGGGACGTTAAGAAACCGTAAATCACGAAAATCGTACCGAACGTTCAACCCCAACAGTCCTGAACAAAAGGAAACTTCGGGGAATACGGTTACGCCTGTTGGAAATGTATGCCCTAAAGACACGTTTTATTCAATTTATGGTAATGATGTTTTCTTTTAGTCAGTTTATGGCACATATATCATTTGCATTTAATTGTTGGAAAAGTGTCCATGCTATTAAGTAAGTGATTCATGTGATGGATCGTTCTTCACAGTTAGGCATGAATCATGGGTACTTAATATGCAAGAAAAATATTACTCTTGATCTTTTGATAGAACTGGGCATTCTATCATGATAAGATCATTGTGCAATAGATCCTAATGGAGGATGGCTTGCCTTAGCTAGTAAACAGTCCGTTTACTCTAATTGTACAAGCGCATTTGGAATGCGTAGAGTGGACCTGTGATAGAAGCTAATGAGAAAGTACTAATTATCATGGAGCTAGTCTATCACTGCTTCTACCTAGACGAGTACTCTAATACTTGAGTATTAGTTGGTGGTCTGGTGAACCTAGAGCTATATTCTCAGATTCACTATAGGTGAGGTTTATCAAAGATCAGCAACCTTGTGAGTTGGGAGTGTGGTTTTCTAATTAGCTAAGACAGACTAATACAAGATAGTTTCTGTGATTCACCCCCTTGTGATTGTCTAAGAATAATCTAATAATCCAGGGCCCTGGGAACGTGACTTAAGAATGTGTGCTTCTGGGTAGCTCCCAGTGATAAGCAAGTACATTCGAGTAGTCACGGATTATTGGACTAGTGATCTAAGGATGGTAGAAATCATTTAGAGAGGTGTTAGTACATTATTCCTTTCTAAATGATGGGAGTTACACAGAGGGGTATTTTCGTCATTACACTAGTAGGTCAAAGACATCGCATATGCAAAATTATTCGTGGGGTCAGTGTTACCATATGGTGATAGTTGGAACACTTAGAATGACAAAATATAGCTACTGGGTAGCAGGGATATTTTGGTCATTTTAGCAGCCATGAATAATTTGTCTTTTGGTCCCCAGGGTAGCTCGATGTAACTCATGTATTTTTGATACATTTTGGCTTGTTGGGTAAATCACATTGGGAGAGAATTATTTAATAGTTCATTGGGTTTTAATTAATTAATTGGGCTAACCCAATTAGAGAATTAATTTAAAATGGACTTGGCCCACTAGGGTTTGGCCCACTAGGGTTTTTAACCCTTGGGTGCTCCCTATATATATTCTCTCTCTAGTTGTTATAAACCCTAATTTCGATTTTCTCTTCTTCACTAAGAGAGGCCACGAGTTCGAGTCATATCTTGGAAGATCGAGAGATCTGATGCGAAGGAGCCGAAGGATCGCAGGACAGCCATCGTCTCCACAACGTGAAGAAGCTGTCGCCCCTCCTCCTCCTGTCGCCCCATTCAGTCCAGTAATTCGTTTCGGGAAAAAGTAAGTCTCCTAGACTCAAATCAATACGAGGATAGTTTTGATGCTTAAAACGCTTCCGTTGCATGCTTTGATCCTCGTTGTCGGTCCATCAGACGGTCCTACACCCATGGGGTCACACATCCTAGTACTACTCTCGCCCAAGGACGCTTAACTTCGGAGTTCTGATGGCATCTGGTGCATTAGTGCTTGTATGATCGCACCCGCATGAAGGACCGATTACGAGGAAATAAAGCATGCAACGGAAGCGATTTAACCATTAAATCTATCCTCGTATTGATTTGAGTCTAGGAGACTTACTTTTTCTTCGGATTACCGGTCGGAATGGAGCGATCGAAGGAGGAGGGGCGACAGCTTCTTCACGTTGTGGAGATGATGGCTGTCCTGCGATCCTTCGGCTCCTACGCATCAGATCTTTCGATCTTCCAAGATATGGCTCGAACTCGTGGCCTCTCTTTGGTGAACAAGAGAAAATCGAAAATCAGAGATTAGTGTTAATAACAACTAGAGAGAGATATATATAGGGAGCATCCTAGGGTTAAAAACCCTAGTGGGCCAAGTCCATTTTTTTTAATTAATTCTCTAATTGGGTTAGCCCAATTAATTAATTAAAAACCCAATGAACTATTAAACAATTATCTCTCAATGTAATTTACCCAACAAGCCAAAATGTATTTAAAAAATACATGAGTTACATCGAGCTACCCTGGGGACCAAAAGACAAATTATTCATGGCTGCTAAAATGACCAAAATATCCCTGCTACCCAGTAGCTATATTTTGTCATTCTAAGTGTTCCAACTATCACCATATGGCAACACTGACCCCACGAATAATTTTGCATGTGCGATGTCTTTGACCTACTAGTGTAATGATGAAAATACCCCTCTGTGTAACACCCATCATTTAGAAAGGAATAATGTACTAACACCTCTCTAAATGATTTCTACCATCCTTAGATCACTAGTCCAATAATCCGTGACTACTCGAATGTACTTGCTTATCACTGGGAGCTACCCAGAAGCACACACTCTTAAGTCACGTTCCCAGGGCCCTGGATTATTAGATTATTCTTGGACAATCACAAGGGGGTGAATCACAGAAACTATCTTGTATTAGTCTGTCTTAGCTAATTAGAAACCACACTCCCAACTCACAAGGTTGCTGATCTTTGATAGACCTCACCTATAGTGAATCTAAGAATATAGCTCTAGGTTCACTAGACCACCAACTAATACTCAAGTATTAGAGTACTCGTCCACGTAGTAGCAGTGATAGACTAGCTCCATGATAATCAGTACTTTGTCATTAGCTTCTATCACAGGTCCACTCTACGCATTCCAAATGCGCTTGTACAATTAGAGTAAACGGACTGTTTACTGGCTAAGGCAAGCCATCCTCCATTAGGATCTATTGCACAATGATCTTATCATGATAGAATGCCCAGTTCTATCAAAAGATCAAGAGTAATATTTTTCTTGCATATTAAGTACCCATGATTCATGCCTAACTGTGAAGAACGACCCATCACATGAATCACTTACTTAATAGCATGGACACTTTTCCAACAGTTAAATGCAAATGATATATGTGTCATAAACAGACTAAAATAAAACATCATTACCATAAATTAAATAAAACGTGTCTTTAGGGCATACATTTCCAACACCGCACACTAAGCTTGCCTTTATTCAATTATGGCCTCGTTTAGGAGCCGCAGACCGCTCCCATACAACTTCCACGAGGAGGGGCGTCCGCTCGGAATCGGTAAGAAGCCAGAAGCGGAAGTTGTCGGCCAGTTTGGAGGCGATCTACGTTTTCTTTTGAAGATCGGCACGTTGCGAAGAGTCGGAGCCGGGGGCGGCTATAAATCTCTAACGATTTTTGCTCTGAAATGAGCTCTGGGGACGTTAAGAAACCGTAAATCGCGAAAATCGTATCGAACGTTCAACCCCAACAGTCCTGAACAAAAGGAAACTTCGGGGAATACGATTATGCTGACGCCTGCCAGTTTCTCGAGGAGGACTAAAAAGGAGCAAAAAAAGGGGTGCAACACGAGGATTTCCCAGGGGGTCACCCATCCTAGTACTGCTCTCGCCCAAGCATGCTTAACTTCGGAGTTTTGATGGGATCCGGTGCATTAGTGCTGGTATGATCGCACTCGCACACTAAGCTTGCCTTTATTCATTTATGGCCTCGTCTAGGAGCCGCGGACCGCTCTCATACCACTTCCACGAGGAGGGGCGACCGCTCGGAATTGGTAAGAAGCCAGAAGCGAAAGTCTACGGCCAGTTCGGAGGTGATGTACGTTTTCTTTTTAAGATCTGCATGCTGCAAAGAGTCGGAGCCGAAGGCGGCTGTAAATCTCTAACGATTTTTGCTCTGAAATGAGCTCTGGGGACGTTAAGAAACCGTAAATCGCGAAAATCGTATCGAACGTTTAACCCCAACAGTCCTGAACAAAATGAAACTTCGGGGAATACGGTTACGTCGACGCTTACCGGTTTCTCGGGGAGGACTAAAAAGGAGCAAAAAAAGGGGTGCAACACGAGGACTTCCCAGGGGGTCACCCATCCAAGTACTGCTCTCACCAAAGCACGCTTAACTTCGGAGTTCTGATGGGATCCGGTGCATTAGTGCTGGTATGATCGCACCCGCACACTATGCTTGCCTTTATTCATTTATGGCCTCGTCTAGGAGCCGCGAACCGCTCCCATACAACTTCCACGAGGAGGGGCGACCGCTCGGAATCTGTATGTAGCCAGAAGCGGAAGTCGTTGGCCAGTTCGGAGGCAATGTACGTTTTCTTTTAAAGATCTGCACGCTGCGAAGAGTCGGAGCAGGGGGTGGCTGTAAATCTCTAACGATTTTTTCTCTGAAATAAGTTCTGGGACGTTAAGAAACCGTAAATCGCAAAAATCATACCGAACGTTCAACCCCAACAATCCTGAACAAGAGGAAACTTCGGGGAATACGGTTACGCCGACGCCTACCGGTTTCTGGGGGCAGACTAAAAAGGAGAAAAAAGGGGTGCAACACGAGGACTTCCCATGGGGTCACACATCCTAGTACTGCTCTCGCCCAAGCACGCTTAACTTCGGAGTTCTGATGGGATCCGGTGCATTAGTGCTTGTATGATCGCACCCGCACACTAAGCTTGCCTTTATTCATTTAGGGCCTCGTTTAGGAGCCGCAGACCGCTCCCATAAAACTTCCACGAGGAGGGGCGTCCGCTCGGAATCGGTAAGTAGCCAGGAGCGGAAGTCGTCGGCCAGTTCGTAGGCGATGTACGTTTTTTTTTTAAGATCTGCACGCTGCGAAGAGTCGGAGCCGGAGGCAGCTGTAAATCTCTAACGATTTTTGCTCTTAAATGAGCTCTGGGCATGTTAAGAAACCGTAAATCGCAAAAATCGTAGCGAACGTTCAAACCCAACAGTCCTGAACAAAAGGAAACTTCGGGGAATACGGTTACGCCTACCATTTTCTCGGGGCGGACTAAAAAAGAGCAAAAAAAAGGGTGCAACACGAGGACTTCCTAGTACTACTCTCACCATAGCATGCTTAAGTTCGGAGTTCTGTTGGGATCCGGTGCATTAGTGCTGGTATGATCGCACCCGCACACTGAGCCTGCCTTTATTCATTTATGGCCTCGTTTAGGAGTCGCGGACCGCTTTCATACCATTTCCACGAGGAGAGGCGACCGCTCGGAATCGGTAGGAAGCAAGAAGCGAAAGTCGCCGGCCAGTTCGGAGGCAATGTACGTTTTTTTTTAAGATCTGCACGCTGCAAAGATTCGGAGCCGAAGGTGGCTGTAAATCTCTAACAATTTTTGCTCTTAAATGAGCTCTGGGGACGTTAAGAAACCGTAAATCGCAAAAATCCTAGCAAACGTTCAACCCCAACAGTCCAGAATAAAATAAAACTTCGTGGAATACGGTTACGCCGACGCCTACCGGTTTCTCGGCGCGAACTAAAAAGGAGCAAAAAAAGGGGTGCAACACGAGGACTTCCCAGGGGGTCACTCATCCTAGTACTGCACTCACCCAAGCACGCTTAACTTCGGAGTTCTGATGGGATCCGGTGCATTAATACTGATATGATCGCACCCGCAGTCTAAGCTTGCCTTTATTCATTTATGGCCTCATCTAGGTGCCGTAGACCGCTCCCATACAACTTCCACGAGGAGGGGCGTTCGCTCGAAATCGGTAAGAAGCCAGAAGCGAAAGTCGCCGGCTAGTTCAGAGGCGATGTACGTTTTCTTTTTAAGATCTGCACGCTGGGAAGAGTCGGAGTCGGAGGCAGCTGTAAATCTCTAACGATTTTTGCTCTGAAATGAGCTCTGGGACGTTAAGAAACCGTAAATCGTGAAAATCGTACTGAACGTTCAACCCCAACAGTCCTGAACAAAAGGAAACTTCGGGGAATACGGTTATGCCGACCCCTACCGATTTCTCGGGGCAGACTAAAAAGGAGCAAAAAAAGGGGTGCAACACGAGGTCTTCCCAGGGGGTCACACATCCTAGTACTGCTCTCGGCCAAGCACGCTTAACTTCAGAGTTCTGATGGGATCCAGTGCATTAGTGCTGGTATGATCGCATCCGTACACTAAGCTTGCCTTTATTCATTTATGGCCTCGTCTAGGAGAAGCGGACCGCTCCCATACCACTTCCACGAGGAGGGGCGACCGCTCAGAAGCGGAAGTCGCCGGCCGGTTCGGAGGTGATGTACGTTTTCTTTTTAAGATCTGCACGCTGCGAAGAGTCAGAGCCGGAGGCGGCTATAAATCTCTAACGATTTTTACTCTGAAATGAGCTCTAAGGACGTTAAGAAACCGTAAATCGCGAAAATCGTATCGAACGTTCAACCCCAACAGTCCTGAACGAAATGAAACTTCGGGGAATACGGTTACGCTGACGCCTACTAGTTTCTCGGCGAGGACTAAAGAGGAGCAAAAAAAAGGGTGCAACACGAGGACTTCCCATGGGGTCACCCATCCTAGTAGTGCTCTTGCCCAAGCACGCTTAACTTCGGAGTTTTGATGGGATCTGGTGCATTAGTGCTGGTATGATCGCACCCGCACACTAAGCTTGCCTTTATTCATTTATGGCCACGTTTAGGAGCCGCGGACCACTCCCATACCACTTCCACGAGGAGGGGCGACCTCTCGGAATTGGTAAGAAACCAGAAGCGAAACTCGCCGGCCAGTTCGGAGGCGATGTACGTTTTTTTTTTAAGATCTTCACGCTGCGGAGAGTCGGAGCAGTGGGCAGTTGTGAATCTCTAACGATTTTTGCTCTGAAATGAGCTCTGGGGACGTTAAGAAACCGTAAATCGTGAAAATTGTACCGAACGTTCAACCCCAACAGTCCTGAACAAAATGAAACTTCGAGGAATACGGTTACGCCGACGCCTACCGGTTTCTCGGGGCAGACTAATAAGGAGCAAAAAAAGGGGTGCAGCACGAGGATTTCCCATTGTTGGAAATGTATGCCCTAAAGACACGTTTTATTTAATTTATGGTAATGATGTTTCTTTTAGTCAGTTTATTGCACATATATTATTTGCATTTAATTGTTGGAAAAAGTGTTCATGCTATTAAGTAAGTGATTCATGTGATGGGTCGTTCTTCACAGTTAGGCATGAATCATGGGTACTTAATAAGCGAGAAAAATATTACTCTTGATCTTTTGATAGAACTGGGCATTCTATCATGATAAGATCATTGTGCAATAGATCCTAATGGAGGATGGCTTGCCTTAGTCAGTAAACAGTCCGTTTACTCTAATTGTACAAGCGCATTTGGAATGCGTAGAGTGGACCTGTGATAGAAGCTAATGACAAAGTACTGATTATCATGGAGCTAGTCTATCACTGCTACTACGTGGATGAGTACTCTAATACTTGAGTATTAGTTGGTGGTCTAGTGAACCTAGAGCTATATTCTTAGATTCACTATAGGTGAGGTCTATCAAAGATCAGCAACCTTGTGAGTTGGGAGTGTGGTTTCTAATTAGCTAAGACAGACTAATACAAGATAGTTTATGTGATTCACCCCCTTGTGATTGTCCAAGAATAATCAAATAATCCCGGGCTCTGGGAACGTGACTTAAGAGTGTGTGCTTCTGGGTAGCTCCCAGTGATAAGCAAGTACATTCAAGTAGTCATGGATTATTGGACTAGTGATCTAAGGATGGTAGAAGTCATTTAGAGAGGTGTTAGTACATTATTCCTTTCTAAATGATGGGTGTTACACAGAGGGGTATTTTCGTCATTACACTAGTAGGACAAAGACATCGCACATGCAAAATTATTCGTGGGGTCAGTGTTACCATATGGTGATAGTTGGAACACTTAGAATGACAAAATATAGCTACTGGGTAGCAGGGATATTTTGGTCATTTTAGTAGCCATGAATAATTTGTCTTTTGGTCCCCAGGGTAGCTCGATGTAACTCATGTATTATTTAATACATTTTGGCTTGATTGGGTGAATTACATTTGAGAGAGAATTATTTAATAGTTCATTGGTTTTAATTAATTAATTGGGCTAACCCAATTAGAAAATTAATTAAAATGGACTTGGCCCACTAGGGTTTGGCCCACTAGGGTTTTAGCCCTAAGGTTCTCCCTATATATATATTCTCTCTCTAGTTGTTTTTGACCTAATTTTAGATTTTCTCTTCTTCACCAAGAGAGGCCACGAGTTTGAGATATACCTTGGAAGATCAAGAGATCTGATGCGAAGGAGCCGACGGATTGCAGGACAGTCGACGTCTCCACCACGCTAAGAAGCAGTCGCGCCTCCTCCTCTTATTGCTCCGTTCCGTCCGGTAATCCGAAGGAAAAGTAAGTCTTCTAGATTCTTATCAATACGAGGATAGTTTTTATGCTAAAAACGCTTCCGTTGCATGCTTTGATCCTCGTTGACGGTCCTACACCCATGGGGTCACACATCCTAGTACTGCTCTCGCCCAAGCACGCTTAACTTCAGAGTTCTGATGGCATCTGGTGCATTAGTGCTTGTATGATCGCACCCGCACACTAAGCTTTCCTTTATTCAATTATGGCCTCGTTTAGGAGCCGCAAACCGCTCCCATACAACTTCAACGAGGAGGAGCGTCCGTTCGAAATCGGTAAGAAGCCAGAAGCGGAAGTCGCCGGCCAGTTTGGAGGCGATGTACGTTTTCTTTTGAAGATCGGCACGTTGCGAAGAGTCGGAGCCGGGGGCGGCTATAAATCTCTAACGATTTTTGCTCTGAAATGAGCTCTGGGGACGTTAAGAAACCGTAAATCGCAAAAATCGTATTGAACGTTCAACCCCAACAGTCCTGAACAAAAGGAAACTTCAGGGAATACGGTTATGCTGACGCCTGCCAGTTTCTCGGGGAGGACTAAAAAGGAGCAAAAAAAGGGGTGCGACACGAGGATTTCCCAGTGGGTCACCCATCCTAGTACTGCTCTCGCCCAAGCACGCTTAACTTCGGAGTTTTGATGGGATCCGGTGCATTAGTGCTGGTAGGATCGCACCCGCACACTAAGCTGGCCTTTATTCATTTATGGCCTCGTCTAGGAGCCACGGACTGCTCCCATACCACTTCCACGGGGAGGGGCGACCGCTCGGAATCGGTAAGAAGCCAGAAGCGGAAGTCGCCAGCCAGTTCGGAGGCGATGTACATTTTTTTTTAAGATCTGTACGCTGCGACGTGTCAGAGCCGGAGGCGGCTGTAAATCTGTAACGACTTTTGCTCTTAAATGAGCTCTGGGGACGTTAAGAAACCGTAAATTGCAAAAATCGTAGCAAACGTTCAACCCCAATAGTCATGAACAAAAGGAAACTTTGGGGAATACGGTTACGCCGACGCCTACTAGTTTCTCGGCGAGGACTAAAGAGGAGCAAAAAAAGGGGTGCAACACGAGGACTTCCAAGGGGGTCACCCATCCTAGTAGTGCTCTTACCCAAGCACACTTAACTTCGGAGTTCTGATGGGATCCGGTGCATTAGTGCTGGTATGATCGCACCTGCACACGAAGCTTGCCTTTATTCATTTATGGCCTCGTTTAGGTGCCGCGGACCGCTCCCATACCACTTCCACGAGGAGGGCGATTGCTAGGAATCGGTAAGAAGCCAAAAGCGGAAGTCGCCGGCCAGTTCGGAGGCGATGTACGTTTTCTTTTTAAGATCTCCACGCTGCGAAGAGTCGGAGCCGGAGGCGGCTGTAAATCTCTAACGATTTTTGCTCTTAAATGAGCTCTGGGGACGTTAAGAAACCGTAAATCGCGAAAATCGTACCGAACGTTCAACCCCAACAGTCCTGAACGAAAGGAAACTTCAGGGAATACGGTTACGCCGACGCCTACCGGTTTCTCGGGGCGGACTAAAAAGGTGCAAAAAAAGGGGTGCAACACGAGGACTTCCCGGGGGGTCACAAATCCTAGTACTGCTCTCACCCAAGCACGCTTAACTTCGGAGTTTTGATGGGATCCAGTGCATTAGTGCTGGTATGATCGCACCCGCGCACAAAGCTTGCCTTTATTCATTTATGGTCTCGTCTAGGAGCCGCGGACCGCTCCCATACAACTTCCACGAGGAGGGGCGACCGTTCAGAATCAGTAAGAAGCCAGAAGCGAAAGTCTACGGCCAGTTCGGAGGTGATGTACGTTTTCTTTTTATGATCTGCATGCTGCGAAGAGTCGGAGTCGAAGGCGGCTGTAAATCTCTAACGATTTTTGCTCTTAAATGAGCTCTGGGGACGTTAAGAAACCGTAAATCTCAAAAATCGTATCGAACGTTCAACCCCAACAGTCCTGAACAAACTGAAACTTCAGGGAATACGGTTACGTCGACGCTCACCGGTTTCTCGGGGAAGACTAAAAAGGAGCAAAAAAAGGGGTGCAACACGAGGACTTCCCAGGGGGTCACCCATCCTAGTACTACTCTCACCAAAGCACGCTTAACTTCAGAGTTCTGATGGGATCCGGTGCATTAGTGCTGGTATGATCGCACCCACACACTATGCTTGCCTTTATTCATTTATGGCCTCGTCTAGGAGCCGCGGACCGCTCCCATACAACTTCCACGAAGAGGGGCGACCGCTCGGAATTGGTAAGTAGCCAGAAGCGGAAGTCGCCGGCCAGTTCGGAGGCAATGTACGTTTTCTTTTTAAGATCTGCACGCTGTGAAGAGTCGGAGCTGGGGGTGGCTGTAAATCTCTAACGATTTTTGCTCTGAAATGAGTTCTGGGGAGGTTAAGAAACCGTAAATCGCGAAAATCGTACCGAACGTTCAACGCCAACAGTCCTGAACAAGAGGAAACTTCGGGGAATATGGTTACGCCGACGCCTACCGGTTTCTGGGGGCAGACTAAAAAGGAGAAAAAAGGGGTGCAACACGAGGACTTCCCATGGGGTCACACATCCTAGTACTGCTCTCACCCAAGCACGCTTAACTTCGGAGTTCTGATGGGATCCGGTGCATTAGTGCTTGTATGATCGCACCCGCACACTAAGCTTGCCTTTATTCATTTAGGGCCTCGTTTAGGAGCCGCAGACCACTCCCATACAACTTCCACGAGGAGGGGCGTCCGCTCAGAATCGGTAAGAAGCCAGGAGCGGAAGTCGCCGGCCAGTTTAGAGGCGATGTACGTTTTCTTTTTAAGATCTGAACACTGCGAAGAGTCGGAGTCGGGGGCGGCTGTAAATCTCTAACTATTTTTGCTCTGAAATGAGCTCTGGGGACGTTAAGAAACCGTAAATCGCGAAAATCGTACCGAACGTTCAGCCCCAATAGTCCTGAACAAAAGGAAACTTCGGGGAATACGGTTACGCCGACGCCTACCGGTTTCTCGGGCCAGACTAAAAAGGAGCAAAAAAAGGGGTGCAACACGAGGACTTCCTAGGGGTCACACATCCTAGTACTGCTCTCGCCCAAGCACGCTTAACTTCGTAGTTCTGATGGGATCCGGTGCATTACTACTTGTATGATCGCACCTGCACACTAAGCTTCCCTTTATTCATTTATGGCCTCGTTTAGGAGCCGCGGACCGCTCCCATACCACTTCCACGAGGAGGGGCAACCGCTCGGAATCGGTATGAAGCCAGAAGCGAAAGTCGCCGGCCAGTTCAGAGGCGATGTACGTTTTTTTTTTAAGATCTGCACGCTGCGAAGAGTCGGAGCCGGAGGCAGCTGTATCTCTAAGGATTTTTGCTCTTAAATGAACTCTGGGGACGTTAAGAAACCGTAAATTGCAAAAATCGTAGCGAACGTTCAACCCCAACAGTCCTGAACAAAAGGAAACTTCGGGGAATACGGTTACGCCGACGCCTATCAGTTTCTCGGCGAGGACTAAAAAGAAGCAAAAAAAGGGGTGCAACACGAGGACTTCCCAGGTGGTCACCCATCCTAGTACTGCACTCGTCCAAGCATGCTTAACTTCAGAGTTCTGATGGGATCCGGTGCATTAATGCTGGTATGATCGCACCCGCAGTCTAAGCTTGCCTTTATTCATTTATGGCCTCATCTAGGAGCCGCATACCGCTCCCATACAACTTCCACGAGGAGGGGAGTCCGCTCGGAATCGGTAAGAAGCCAGAAGCGAAAGTCGCCGGCTAGTTCGGAGGCGATGTACGTTTTCTTTTTAAGATCTGCACGCTGCGAAGAGTCGGAGTCGGAGGCGGCTGTAAATCTCTAACGATTTTTGCTCTGAAATGAGCTCTGGGGACGTTAAGAAACCGTAAATCGCGAAAATCGTACCGAACGTTCAACCCCAACAGTCCTGAACGAAAGGAAACTTCGGGGAATACGGTTACGCCGACCCCTACCAGTTTCTCGAGCCAGACTAAAAAGGAGCAAAAGAAGGGTTGCAACACGACGTCTTCCCAGGGGGTCACACATCCTAGTACTGCTCTAGCCCAAGCATGCTTAACTTTAGAGTTTTGATGGGATCCGGTGCATTAGTGCTGGTATGATCGCATCCGCACACTAAGCTTTCCTTTATTCATTTATGGCCTCGTCTAGGAGCCGCGGACCGCTCCCATACCACTTCCACGAGGAAAGGCGACCGCTCAGAATTGGTAAGAAGCCAGAAGCGGAAGTCGCAGGCCGTTTCGGAGGCGATGTACGTTTTTTTTTTAAGATCTGCACGCTGCAAAGAGTCAGAGCCGGAGGCAGCTGTAAAATTCTAACGATTTTTGCTCTTAAATGAGCTCTGGGGACTTTAAGAAACCGTAAATCGCAAAAATCGCAGCGAATGTTCAACCCCAACAGTCCTGAACAAAAGGAAACTTCGGGGAATACGGTAATGCCGACGCCTACCGGTTTCTCGGGGTGAACTAATAAGGTGCAAAAAAATGGGTGCAACACGAGGACTTCCCGGGGGGTCACCCATCCTAGTACTGCTCTCGCCCAAGCACGCTTAACTTTGGAGTTCTGATGGGATCCGGTGCATTAGTGCTGGTATGATCGCACCCGCACACTAAGCTTGCCTTTATTCAATTATGGTCTAGTCTAGGAGCCGCGAACCGCTCCCATACTACTTCCGCGAGGAGGGGCGACCGCTCGGAATCAGTAAGAAGCCAGAAGCGAAAGTCGCCGGCAAGTTCGGAGGCGATGTACGTTTTCTTTTTAAGATCTGCACGCTGCGAAGAGTCGGAGCTATGGGCGGCTGTAAATGTCTAACGATTTTTGCTCTGAAATGAGGTCTGGGGACGATAAGAAACCGTAAATCGTGAAAATCGTACCGAATGTTCAACCCCAACAGTCCTGAACAAAAGGAAACTTCGGGGAATACGGTTACACCGACACCTACCGGTTTCTCGGGGTGGACTAAAAAGGAGCAAAAAAAGGGGTGCAACACGAGAACTTCCCATGGGGTCAAACATCCTAGTACTGCTCTCGCCTAAGCACGCTTAACTTCGGAGTTCTGATGGGATCCGGTGCATTAGTGCTGGTATGATCGCAGCCGCACACTAAGCTTGCCTTTATTCATTTACGGCCTCATCTAGGAGCCGCGAACCGCTCCCATACAACTTCTACGAGGAGGGGCGACCGCTCGGAATCGGTAAGAAGCCAGAAGCGAAAGTCGTCGGCCAGTTCGGAGGCGATGTACGTTTTATTTTTAAGATCTACACGCTGCGAAGAGTCGGAGCAGTGGACAGCTGTAAATCTCTAACGATTTTTGCTCTGAAATGAGCTCTGGGGATGTTAAGAAACCGTAAATCGTGAAAATCGTACCAAACATTCAACCCCAACAGTCCTGAACAAAAGGAAATTTCGAGGAATACGGTTACGCCGACGCCTACCGGTTTCTCGGGGCAGACTAAAAAGGAGCAAAAAAAGGGGTGCAACACGAGGACTTCCCATTGTTGGAAATGTATGCCCTAAAGACACGTTTTATTTAATTTATGGTAATGATATTTCTTTTAGTCAGTTTTTTACACATATATTATTTGCATTTAATTGTTGGAAAAAGTGTCCGTGCTATTAAGTAAGTGATTCATGTGATGGGTCGTTCTTAACAGTTAGGCATGAATCATGTGTACTTAATAAGCGAGAAAAATATTACTCTTGATCTTTTGATAGAACTGGGCATTCTATCATGATAAGATCATTGTGCAATAGATCGTAAGGGAGGATGGCTTGCCTTAGTCAGTAAATAGTCCGTTTACTCTAATTGTACAAGCGGATTTGGAATGCGTAGAGTGGACCTGTGATAGAAGCTAATGACAAAGTACTGATTATCATGGAGCTAGTCTATCACTGCTACTACGTGGACGAGTACTCTAATACTTGAGTATTAGTTAGTAGCCATGAATAATTTGTCTTTTGGTCCCAAGGGTAGCTCGATATAACTCATGTATTATTTAATACATTTTGGCTTGATTGGGTGAATTACATTTGAGAGAGAATTATTTAATAGTTCATTGGTTTTAATTAATTAATTGGGCTAACCCAATTAGAAAATTAATTAAAATGGACTTGGCCCACTAGGGTTTGGCCCACTAGGGTTTTAGCCCTAGGGTTCTCCCTATATATATATATTCTCTCTCTAGTTGTTTTTGACCAAATTTTAGATTTTCTCTTCTTCACCAAGAGAGGCCACGAGTTTGAGATATACCTTGGAAGATCAAGAGATCTGATGCGAAGGAGCTGATGGATTGCAGGACAGTCGATGTCTCCTCCTATTGCTCCGTTCCGTCCAGTAATCCGAAGGAAAAGTAAGTCTTCTAGATTCTTATCAATACGAGGATAGTTTTTATGCTAAAAACGCTTTCGTTGCATGCTTTGAACCTCGTTGACGGTCCCACACCCATGGGGTCACACATCCTAGTACTACTCTCGCCCAAGCACGCTTAACTTTGGAGTTCTGATGGCATCTGGTGCATTAGTGCTTGTATGATCGCACCCGCACACTAAGCTTGCCTTTATTCAATTATGGTCTAGTCTAGGAGCCGCGAACCGCTCCCATACTACTTCCGCGAGGAGGGGCGACCGCTCGGAATCAGTAAGAAGCCAGAAGCGAAAGTCGCCGGCAAGTTCGGAGGCGATGTACGTTTTCTTTTTAAGATCTGCACGCTGCGAAGAGTCGGAGCTATGGGCGGCTGTAAATGTCTAACGATTTTTGCTCTGAAATGAGGTCTGGGGACGATACGAAACCGTAAATCGTGAAAATCGTACCGAACGTTCAACCCCAACAGTCCTGAACAAAAGGAAACTTCGGGGAATACGGTTACACCGACACCTACCAGTTTCTCGGGGTGGACTAAAAAGGAGCAAAAAAAGGGGTGCAACACGAGAACTTCCCATGGGGTCAAACATCCTAGTACTGCTCTCGCCTAAGCACGCTTAACTTCGGAGTTCTGATGGGATCCGGTGCATTAGTGCTGGTATGATCGCAGCCGCACACTAAGCTTGCCTTTATTCATTTACGGCCTCATCTAGGAGCCGCGAACCGCTCCCATACAACTTCTACGAGGAGGGGCGACCGCTCGGAATCGGTAAGAAGCCAGAAGCGGAACTCGCCGGCCAGTTCGGAGGCGATGTACGTTTTATTTTTAAGATCTGCACGCTGCGAAGAGTCAGAGCTATGGGCGTCTGTAAATGTCTAATGATTTTTGCTCTGAAATGAGGTCTGGGGACGATAAGAAACCGTAAATCGTGAAAATCGTACCGAACGTTGAACCCCAACAGTCCTGAACAAAAGGAAACTTCGAGGAATACGGTTACGCCGACGCCTACCGGTTTCTCGGGGCAGACTAAAAAGGAGCAAAAAAAGGGGTGCAACACGAGGACTTCCCATTGTTGGAAATGTATGCCCTAAAGACACGTTTTATTTAATTTATGGTAATGATATTTCTTTTAGTCAGTTTTTTACACATATATTATTTGCATTTAATTGTTGGAAAAAGTGTCCATGCTATTAAGTAAGTGATTCATGTGATGGGTCGTTCTTAACAGTTAGGCATGAATCATGTGTACTTAATAAGCGAGAAAAATATTACTCTTGATCTTTTGATAGAACTGGGTATTCTATCATGATAAGATCATTGTGCAATAGATCCTAAGGGAGGATGGCTTGCCTTAGTCAGTAAACAGTCCGTTTACTCTAATTGTACAAGCGGATTTGGAATGCGTAGAGTGGACCTGTGATAGAAGCTAATGACAAAGTACTGATTATCATGGAGCTAGTCTATCACTGCTACTACGTGGACGAGTACTCTAATACTTGAGTATTAGTTAGTAGCCATGAATAATTTGTCTTTTGGTCCCAAGGGTAGCTCGATATAACTCATGTATTATTTAATACATTTTGGCTTGATTGGGTGAATTACATTTGAGAGAGAATTATTTAATAGTTCATTGGTTTTAATTAATTAATTGGGCTAACCCAATTAGAAAATTAATTAAAATGGACTTGGCCCACTAGGGTTTGGCCCACTAGGGTTTTAGCCCTAGGGTTCTCCCTATATATATATATATTCTCTCTCTAGTTGTTTTTGACCAAATTTTAGATTTTCTCTTCTTCACCAAGAGAGGCCACGAGTTTGAGATATACCTTGGAAGATCAAGAGATCTGATGCGAAGGAGCCGACGGATTGCAGGACAGTCGATGTCTCCTCCTATTGCTCCGTTTCGTCCAGTAATCCGAAGGAAAAGTAAGTCTTCTAGATTCTTATCAATACGAGGATAGTTTTTATGCTAAAAACGCTTTCGTTGCATGCTTTGAACCTCGTTGACGGTCCCACACCCATGGGGTCACACATCCTAGTACTACTCTCGCCCAAGCACGCTTAACTTTGGAGTTCTGATGGCATCTGGTGCATTAGTGCTTGTATGATCGCACACGCACACTAAGCTTGCCTTTATTCAATTATGGTCTAGTCTAGGAGCCGCGAACCGCTCCCATACTACTTCCGCGAGGAGGGGCGACCGCTCGGAATCAGTAAGAAGCCAGAAGCGGAAGTCGCCAGCCAGTTTGGAGGCGATGTACGTTTTCTTTTGAAGATCGGCACGTTGCGAAGAGTCGGAGCCGGGGGCGGCTGTAAATCTCTAACGATTTTTGCTCTGAAATGAGCTCTGGGGACGTTAAGAAACTGTAAATCGCGAAAATCGTATCGAACGTTCAACCCCAACAGTCCTGAACAAAAGGAAACTTCGGGGAATACGAATATGCTGACGCCTGCCAGTTTCTCGGGGAGGACTAAAAAGGAGCAAAAAAAGGGGTGCAACACGAGGATTTCCTAGGGGGTCACCCATCCTAGTACTGCTCTCGCCCAAGCACGCTTAACTTCGGAGTTCTGATGGAATCCGATGCATTAGTGCTGGTATGATCGCACCCGCACACTAAGCTTGCCTTTATTCATTTATGGCCTCGTCTAGGAGCTGCAGACCGCTCCCATACCACTTCCACGAGGAGGGGCGACCGCTCGGAATCGGTAAGAAGCCAAAAGCGAAAGTCTACGGCCAGTTCGGAGGCGATGTACGTTTTATTTTTAAGATCTGCATGCTGCAAAGAGTCGGAGCCGAAGGCGGCTGTAAATCTCTAACGATTTTTGCTCTGAAA
Source organism: Diospyros kaki (assembly GCA_036245055.1). Lineage (NCBI taxonomy): Eukaryota > Viridiplantae > Streptophyta > Magnoliopsida > Ericales > Ebenaceae > Diospyros > Diospyros kaki. Next base: position 13,221,507 of record BSEG01000011.1, on the reverse strand, counting down.
TGAGCTCTGGGGACGTTAAGAAACTGTAAATCGCGAAAATCGTATCGAACGTTCAACCCCAACAGTCCTGAACAAAATGAAACTTCGGGGAATACGGTTACGTCGACGCTTACCGGTTTGTCGGGGAGGACTAAAAAGGAGCAAAAAAAGGGGTGCAACACGAGGACTTCCCAGGGGGTCACCCATCCTAGTACTGCTCTCACCAAAGCACGCTTAACTTCGGAGTTCTGATGGGATTCGGTGCATTAGTGCTGGTATGATCGCACCCGCACACTATGCTTGCCTTTATTCATTTATGGCCTCGTCTAGGAGCCGCAGACCGCTCCCATACAACTTCCACGAGGAAGGGCGTCCGCTCGGAATCGGTAAGAAGCCAGGAGCGGAAGTCGCCGGCCAGTTCGGAGGCGATGTACGTTTTCTTTTTAAGATCTGCACACTGCGAAGAGTCGGAGCCGGGGGCGGCTGTAAATCTCTAACGATTTTTGCTCTGAAATGAACTCTGGGGACGTTAAGAAACCGTAAATCGCGAAAATCGTACCGAACGTTCAACCCCAATAGTCCTGAACAAAAGAAAACTTCGGGGAATACGGTTACGCCGACGCCTACCGGTTTCTCGGGCCAGACTAAATAGGAGTAAAAAAAGGGGTGCAACACGAGGACTTCCCAGGGGTCACGCATCCTAGTACTGCTCTCGCCCAAGCACGCTTAACTTCGGAGTTCTGATGGGATCCGGTGCATTACTACTTGTATGATCGCACCCGCACACTAAGCTTCCCTTTATTCATTTATGGCCTCCTTTAGGAGCCGCGGACTGCTCCCATACCACTTCCACGAGGAGTGGCAACCGCTCGGAATCGGTATAAAGCCAGAAGCGGAAGTCGCCGGCCAGTTCGTAGGCGATGTACGTTTTTTTTTTAAGATCTGCACGCTGCGAAGAGTCGGAGCCGGAGGCAGCTGTAAATCTCTAACGATTTTTTCTCTTAAATGAGCTCTGGGGACGTTAAGAAACCGTAAATCGCAAAAATCGTAGCGAACGTTCAAACCCAACAGTCTTGAACAAAAGGAAACTTCGGGGAATACGGTTACGCCGACGCCTACCAGTTTCTCGGGGCGGACTAAAAAGGAGCAAAAAAAAGGGTGCAACACGAGGACTTCCCAGGGGGTCACCCATCCTAGTACTACTCTCGCCATAGCATGCTTAACTTCGGAGTTCTGATGGGATCCGGTGCATTAGTGCTGGTATGATCGCACCTGCACACTGAGCCTGCCTTTATTCATTTATGGCCTCGTTTAGGAGCCGCGGACCGCTTTCATACCATTTCCACGAGGAGAGGCGACCGCTCGGAATCGGTAGGAAGCAAGAAGCGAAAGTCGCCGACCAGTTCGGAGGCAATGTACGTTTTTTTTTTAAGATCTGCACGCTGCAAAGAGTCGGAGCCGAAGGTGGCTGTAAATCTCTAATAATTTTTGCTCTTAAATGAGCTCTGGGGGCGTTAAGAAACCGTAAATCGCGAAAATTGTAGCAAACGTTCAACCCCAACAGTCCAGAATAAAATAAAACTTTGTGGAATACGGTTACGCCGACGCCTACCGGTTTCTCGGCGAGGACTAAAAAGGAGCAAAAAAAGGGGTGCAACACGAGGACTTCCCAGGGGGTCACTCATCCTAGTACTGCACTCGCCCAAGCACGCTTAACTTCGGAGTTCTGATGGGATCCGGTGCATTAATACTGATATGATCGCACCCGCAGTCTAAGCTTGCCTTTATTCATTTATGGCCTCATCTAGGAGCCGCAGACCGCTCCCATACAACTTCCACGAGGAGGGGCGTCCGCTCGGAATCGGTAAGAAGCCAGAAGCGAAAGTCGTCGGCTAGTTCAGAGGCGATGTACGTTTTCTTTTTAAGGTCTGCACGCTGGGAAGAGTCGGAGTCGGAGGCGGCTGTAAATTTCTAACGATTTTTGCTCTGAAATGAGCTCTGGGGACGTTAAGAAACCGTAAATCGCGAAAATTGTACCGAACGTTCAACCCCAACAGTCCTGAACAAAAGGAAACTTCGGGGAATACGGTTACGCCGACCCCTACCGGTTTCTCGGGGCAGACTAAAAAGGAGCAAAAAAAGGGGTGCAACACGAGGTCTTCCCAGGGGGTCACACATCCTAGTACTGCTCTCGGCCAAGCACGCTTAACTTCAGAGTTCTGATGGGATCCAGTGCATTAGTGCTGGGATGATCGCATCCGCATACTAAACTTGCCTTTATTCATTTATGGCCTCGTCTAGGAGAAGCAGACCGCTCCCATACCACTTCCACGAGGAGGGGCGACCGCTCAGAATTGGTAAGAAGCCAGAAGCGGAAGTCGCCGGCCGGTTCGGAGGTGATGTACGTTTTCTTTTTAAGATCTGCACACTGCGAAGAGTCGGAGCCGGAGGCGGCTATAAATCTCTAACGATTTTTACTCTGAAATGAGCTCTAGGGACGTTAAGAAACCGTAAATCGCGAAAATCGTATCGAACGTTCAACCCCAACAGTCTTGAACAAAATGAAACTTCGGGGAATACGGTTACGCTGACGCCTACCAGTTTCTCGGCGAGGACTAAAGAGGAGCAAAAAAAATGGGGTGCAACACGAGGACTTCCCAGGGGGTCACCCATCGTAGTACTGCTCTCGCCCAAGCACGCTTAACTTCGGGGTTCTGATGGGATCCGGTGCATTAGTGCTGGTATGATCGCACCCGCACACTAAGCTTGCCTTTATTCATTTATGGCCACGTTTAGGAGCCGCGGACAACTCCCATACCACTTCCACGAGGAGGGGCGACCTCTCGAAATCGGTAAGAAACCAGAAGCGGAACTCGCCGGCCAGTTCGGAGGCGATGTACATTTTTTTTTTAAGATCTGCACGCTGCGAAGAGTCGAAGCCAGAGGCAGCTGTAAATCTCTAACGATTTTTGCTCCTAAATGAGCTCTGGGGACGTGAAGAAACCGTAAATCTCGAAAATCGCAGCGAACGTTCAACCCCAACAGTCCTGAACAAAATGAAACTTCGGGGAATACAGTTACGCCGATGCCTACCTGTTTCTCAGGGCGGACTAAAAAGGAGCAAAAAAAGGGGTGCAGCACGAGGACTTCCCAGGGGGTCACCCATCCTAGTACTGCTCTCGCCCAAGCACGCTTAAGTTCGAAGTTCTGATGGGATCCGGTGCATTGGTGCTAGTATGATCGCACCCGCACACTAAGCTTGCCTTTATTCATTTATGGTCCCGTCTAGGTGTCGCGAACCTCTCCCATACCACTTCCACGAGGAGGGGCGACCGCTCGGAATCAGTAAGAAGCCAAAAGCGGAAGTCGCCGGCCAGTTCGGAGGTGATGTACATTTTCTTTTTAAGATCTGCGCGCTGCGAAGAGTTGGAGCAGGAGGCGGCTATAAATCTCTAACGATTTTTGCTCTTAAATGAGCTCAGGGGACGTTAAGAAACCGTAAATCGCAAAAATCGTACCGAACGGTCAACCCCAACAGTCCTGAACAAAAGGAAACTTCGGGGAATACGGTAATGCCGACGCCTACCGGTTTCTCGGGGCAGACTAAAAAGGAGCAAAAAAAGGGGTGCAGCACGAGGACTTCCCAGGGGGTCACCCATCCTAGTACTGCTCTCGCCCAAGCACGCTTAAGTTCGAAGTTCTGATGGGATCCGGTGCATTGGTGCTAGTATGATCGCACCCGCACACTAAGCTTGCCTTTATTCATTTATGGTCCCGTCTAGGTGTCGCGAACCTCTCCCATACCACTTCCACGAGGAGGGGCGACCGCTCGGAATCAGTAAGAAGCCAGAAGCGGAAGTCGCCGGCCAGTTCGGAGGTGATGTACATTTTCTTTTTAAGATCTGCGCGCTGCGAAGAGTTGGAGCAGGAGGCGGCTATAAATCTCTAACGATTTTTGCTCTTAAATGAGCTCTGGGGACGTTAAGAAACCGTAAATCGCGAAAATCGTACCGAACGGTCAACCCCAACAGTCCTGAACAAAAGGAAACTTCGGGGAATACGGTAATGCCGACGCCTACCGGTTTCTCGGGGCGGACTAAAAAGGTGCAAAAAAATGGGTGCAACACGAGGACTTCCCAAGGGGTCACCAATCCTAGTACTGCTCTCGCCCAAGCACGCTTAACTTCGAAGTTCTGATGGGATCCGGTGCATTAGTGCTGGTATGATCGCACCCGCACACTCAGCCTACCTTTATTCATTTATAGCATCGTTTAGGTGCCGCGGACCGCTACCATACCACTTCCACGAGGAAGGGCGACCGCTCGGAATCGGTAAGAAGCCAGAAGAAGAAGTCGCTGGCCAGTTCGGAGGCGATGTACGTTTTTTTTTCTAAGATTTGCACGATGCGAAGAATCGAAGCCGGAGGCAGCTATAAATCTCTAACGATTTTCGCTCTTAAATGAGCTCTAGGGACGCTAAGAAACCGTAAATCGCGAAAATCATAGCAAATGTTCAACCCCAACAGTACTGAACAAGAGGAAACTTCGGGGAATACGGTTACGCCGATGCCTACTGGTTTCTCGGGGCGGACTAAAAAGGGGGAAAAAAAGGGGTGCAACACGAGGACGTCCCAGGGGGTCACCCATCCTAGTACTGCTCTCGCCCAAGCATGCTTAACTTCGGAGTTCTGATGGGATCCGGTGCATTAGTGCTGGTAGTGCTTGTATGATTGCACCCGCACACTAAGCTTGCCTTTATTCAATTATGGCCTCGTTTAGGAGCCATAGACCGCTCCCATAATACTTCCACGAGGAGGGGCGTCCGCTCGGAATCGGTAAGATGCCAGAAGCGGAAGTCGCCGGCCAGTTTGGAGGCGATGTACGTTTTCTTTTGAAGATCGGCACGTTGCGAAGTGTCGGAGCCAGGGGCGGCTGTAATTCTCTAACGATTTTTGCTCTGAAATGAGCTCTAGGAACGTTAAGAAACCGTAAATCACGAAAATCGTATCGAACGTTCAACCCCAACAGTCCTGAACAAAAGGAAACTTCGAGGAATACTGTTACGCCGACGTCTACCGGTTTCTCAGGGCGGACTAAAAAGGTGTAAAAAAATGGGTGCAACACGAGGACTTCCGGGGGGGTCACAAACCCTAGTACTACTCTCGCCTAAGCACGCTTAACTTCAGAGTTCTGATGGGATCCGGTGCATTAGTGCTGGTATGATCGCACCCGCACACTAAGCTTGCCTTTATTCATTTATGGCCTCGTCTAGGAGCCGCGGACCGCTCCCATACAACTTCCACGAGGAGGGGCAACCGCTCGGAATTTGTAAGAAGCCAGAAGCAGAAGTCGCCGGCCAGTTCGGAGGCGATGTACGTTTTTTTTTTAAGATCTGCACGCTGCGAAGAGTCAGAGCCGGAGGCGGCTGTAAATCTGTAATGACTTTTGCTCTTAAATGAGCTCTGGGGACGTTAAGAAACAGTAAATCGCAAAAATCATAGCAAACGTTCAACCCCAATAGTCCTGAACAAAAGGAAACTTCGGGGAATACGGTTACGCCGACGCCTGCCAGTTTCTCGGCGAGGACTAAAGAGGAGCAAAAAAAAGGGGTGCAACACGAGGACCTCCCAGGGGGTCACCCATCCTAGTAGTGCTCTTACCGAAGCACACTTAACTTCGGAGTTCTAATGGGATCCGGTGCATTAGTGCTGGTATGATAGCACCTACACACTAAGCTTGCCTTTATTCATTTATGGCCTCGTTTAGGAGCCGCGGACCGCTCCCATACCACTTCCATGAGGAGGGGCGACAGCTCGGAATCGGTAAGAAGCGAGAAGTGGAAGTCACCGGCCAGTGCGGAGGGGATGTAAGTTTTTTTTTTAAGATCTGCACGCTGCGAAGAGTCGGAGCCGGAGGCAGCTGTAAATCTCTAATGATTTTTTCTCTTAAATGAGCTCTGGGGACGTTAAGAAACCGTAAATCGCGAAAATCGTAGCGAACGTTCAACCCCGACAGTCCTAAACAAAAGGAAACTTCGGGGAATACGGTTACGCCGATGCCTACCGGTTTCTCGGGGAGGACTAAAAAGGAGCGAAAAAAGGGGTGCAGCACGAGGACTTCCCAGTGGGTCACCCATCCTGCTACTGCTCTCACACAAGCACGCTTAACTTCGGGGTTTTGATGGGATCCGATGCATTGGTGCTGGTATGATCGCACCCGCACACTAAGCTTGCCTTTATTCATTTATGGTCTCGTCTAGGAGCCGCGGACCGCTCCCATACCACTTCCACGAGGAGGGGCGACCGCTGGGAATCCGTAAGAAGCCAAAAGTGGAAGTCGCCGGCCAGTTCAGAGGCTATGTACGTTTTCTTTTTTAGATCTGCACACTGCGAAGAGTCAAAGCCGGAGGCGGCTGTAAATCTCTAATGATTTTTGCTCTGAAATGAGCTCTGGGGACGTTAAGAAACCGTAAATCACGAAAATCGTATCGAACGTTCGACCCCAACAGTCCTGAACAAAATGAAACTTTGGAGAATACGGTTACGTCGACGCCTACCAGTTTCTCGGGGAGGACTAAAAAGGAGCAAAAAAAGGGGTGCAACACGAGGACTTCCCAAGGGGTCACCCATCCTAGTACTGCTCTCACCCAAGCACGCTTAACTTCGGAGTTCTGATGGGATCCGGTGCATTAGTGCCGGTATGATCGCACCCGCACACTATATGCTTGCCTTTATTCATTTATGGCCTCGTCTAGGAGTCGCGGACCGCTCCCATACAACTTCCACGAGGAGCGGTGACCGCTCGGAATCGGTAAGTAGCCAGAAGCGGAAGTCGCAGGCCAATTCGGAGGCGATGTACGTTTTCTTTTTAAGATCTACATGCTGCGAAGAGTCGGAGCAGGGGGTGGCTGTAAATCTCTAACGATTTTTGCTCTGAAATGAGTTCTAGGGACATTAAGAAATCGTAAATCGCGAAAATCGTACCGAACGTTCAACCCCAACAGTCCTGAACAAAAGGAAACTTCGGGGAATACGGTTACGCCGACGCCTACCGGTTTCTGGCGGCAGACTAAAAAGGAGAAAAAAGGGGTGCAACACGGGGACTTCCCATGAGGTCACACATCCTAGTACTGCTTGCTCTCGCCCAAGCAAGCTTAACTTCGGAGTTCCGATGGGATCCGGTGCATTAGTGCTTGTATGATCGCACCCGCACACTAAGCTTGCCTTTATTCATTTAGGGCCTCGTTTAGGAGCCGCAGACCGCTCCCATACAACTTCCACGAGGAGGGGCGTCCGCTCGGAATCGGTAAGAAGCCAGGAGCAGAAGTCGCCGGCCAGTTCGGAGGCGATGTACGTTTTCTTTTTAAGATCTGCACGCTGCGATGAGTCGGAGCCGGGGGTGGCTATAAATCTCTAACGATTTTTGCTCTGAAATGAGCTCTGGGGACGTTAAGAAACCGTAAATCGCAAAAATCATACCGAACGTTCAACCCCAACTGTCCTGAACAAAAGGAAACTTCGGGGAATACGGTTACACTGACGCCTACCGGTTTCTCGGGGAGGACTAAAACGGAGAAAAAAAAGGGTGCAACACGAGGACTACCCAGGGGGTCACCCATCCTAGTACTGCTCTCGCCCAAGCACGTTTAACTTCGGAGTTCTGATGGGATCGGGTGCATTAGTGCTCGTATGATCGCACCCGCACACTAAGCTTGCCTTTATTCATTTATGGCCTCGTTTAGGAGCCGCGGACCACTCCCATACCACTTCCACGAGGAGGGGCGACAGTTAGGAATCGGTAAGAAGCCAAAAGCGGAAGTCGCTGGCCAGTTCGGAGGCGATGTATGTTTTTTTCTTAAGATCTGCACGCTGCGAAGAGTCGGAGCCGGAGGCAGCTGTAAATCTCTAATGATTTTTTCTCTTAAATGAGCTATGGGACGTTAAAAACCGTAAATCGCAAAAATCGTAGCAAACGTTAACCCCCAATAGTCCTGAACAAAAGGAAACTTCGGGGAATACGGTTACGCCGACGCCTACCAGTTTCTCGGCGAGGACTAAAGAGGAGCAAAAAAAGGGGTGCAACACGAGGACTTCCCAGGGGGTCACCCATCCTACTAGTGCTCTTGGCCAAGCACACTTAACTTCAGAGTTCTGATGGGATCCGGTGCATTAGTGCTGGTATGATTGCACCAGCACACTAAGCTTGCCTTTATTCATTTATGGCCTCGTTTAGGAGCCGCGGACCGCTCCCATAGCACTTCCACGAGGAGGGGCGACAGCTCGGAATTGGTAAGAAGCCAGAAGCGGAAGTCGACGGCCAGTTCGGAGGCGATGTACGTTTTTTTTTAAGATCTGCACGCTACGAAGAGACGGAGCCGGAGGCAGCTGTAAATCTCTAACGATTTTCGCTCTTAAATGAGCTCTGGGGATGTTAAGAAACCGTAAATCGCGAAAATCGTAGCAAACGTGCAACCCCAACAGTCCTGACCAAAATAAAACTTCGGGGAATACGGTTACGCCGACGCCTACCGGTTTCTCGACGAGGACTAAAAAGGAGCAAAAAAAGGGGTGCAACACGAGGACTTCCCAGGGGGTCACCCATCCTAGTACTACTCTCACCCAAGCACGCTTAACTTCGGAGTTCAGATGGGATCCGGTGCATTAGTGCTGGTATGATCGCACCCGCACACTAAGCTTGCCTTTATTCATTTATGGCCTCGTTTAGGAGCCGCGGACCGCTCCCATAGCACTTTCATGAGGAGGGGCGACAGCTCGGAATCGGTAAGAAGCCAGAAGCGGAAGTCGACGGCCAGTTCGGAGGCGATGTACGTTTTTTTTTAAGATCTGCACGCTACGAAGAGACGGAGCCGGAGGCGGCTGTAAATCTCTAACGATTTTCGCTCTTAAATGAGCTCTGGGGATGTTAAGAAATCGTAAATCGCGAAAATCGTAGCAAACGTGCAACCCCAACAGTCCTGACCAAAATAAAACTTCGGGGAATACGGTTACGCCGACGCCTATCGGTTTCTCGACGAGGACTAAAAAGGAGCAAAAAAAGGGGTGCAACACGAGGACTTCGCAGGGGGTCACCCATCCTAGTACTGCTCTCGCCCAAGGACGCTTAACTTCGGAGTTCTGATGGGATCTGGTGCGTTAGTGCAGGAATGATCGCACCCATAGTCAAAGTTTACCTTTATTCACTTATGGCCTCATCTAGGACTCGCGGACCGCTCCCATACAACTTCCACGAGGAGGGGCGTCCGCTCGGAATCGGTTAGAAGCCAGAAGCGGAAGTCGCTGGCCAGTTCGGAGGCGATGTATTTTTTTTTTTAAGATCTGCACGCTGCGAAGAGTCAGAGCCGGAGGCAGCTGTAAATCTCTAATGATTTTTGCTCTTAAATGAGCTCTGGGACGTTAAAAACCGTAAATCGCAAAAATCTTAGCAAACGTTCACCCCCAATAGTCCTGAACAAAAGGAAACTTCGGGGAATACGGTTACTGTAATACCCGGTATTACATAGAATTGAAAATAAATAATTTTAATTATTTTGGCAGGACCTCGGGTGGTCCAGGAAGCCCAAGAGTTAATCTCGAGAAATTAATTAAAGAAATTCCCGAATTGGTGGCAAGGAGTGCCTCGGGACTTTGTTGTCTAGCGAAGAGAGCAAGAGATTGATGAGCGTCTCGAGGCGAGATTTATGACGCTGGAAGTGGTCCGACCGGGAATAACTTTCGGAATACATTCTATATAAGGCCGAGTGGGTGCCAATACCGAATAATCGGAATGGGACCTCCTGGAAGCTGAGGGGACCCTAGGGGTGGTTCGGTTTTTTGAGTAAGGCAACCCTTAAGTGTTTTCGGGTCGAATAAAGGTCCCATGTAGGCGCAGGGACGAGGTCAGTATTCCCAAGTAGCGGTCGGCTATTAATTTTGATAAATCGAGATTTTGTGTAGCTTAATTATAATTAATTTAAGCATTGGGAGGGCCCAAGTGTAATTATAAAAGCTTCAAGTGTAATTAAAATTCCTTAAATGGAATTAATGTGATTAATGGGGGTTAAATGTGTAATTTAATTCACATATATATATACATATAGGCGAGGAAGCTTCCTTGAAGCTTCGTGAATGCCTCTGCCATTTAAAATAGCCGAATGGAGCAGAGCCGATTGAGAGATGAGATTGAGAGTGAGAAGAAGAGAGGAGAAAGAGGGAGATCAAAGAGTCGGGCTGAGAGCAGTCGAGAGAGGGAGATGCAGTGATGGTTGGCGGCTGGAAGATGGTCGATCGAGTGCAGCCATGGCAGACGCACGAGGGGGGCAGCAGCAATCGGGAGGCTCGCGTCAAGACCTTACGAAGGAGGCCGATGGCCGTGATGGAGGCCAGCGTTGCAGCAGCAGCATGGTTCGGCGGTGCCAGTAGCTTCAAGAGGCTTCAGTCGCGGCATTAGAAGCTCCAACGGCCGTCAATGGCCGCTGGTTGCGCATAGGCAGGGCATGCACGGGGGGAGGCCGATGGCAGTTGCGACGGCACGGGGAATCGTCGGAGAGGGCCGGAGGCGCTGCCATAGCAGCGGGAAGCTGCTGTTGCAGCAGCTAGGCAGCCATGGCAGCGCGCAGCTGCTGCAAGCAGCGAAGCGGGCGAACGATGGCAACGGCTCAGGCGCGCGAGGAGGCTGGTCCGGTGGCAGCGGATCGCAGCGGAGGTGGTGGCCAGCCTATGGCCGCGGGTAGCAGCGGCGGTCGGCGAGCCAGGCGTGGGCAGCAGCTGCCTTGCGCGAAGAAGAAGGAGGAATAGTGCTCGGGCGCGGGAAAGAAGAAGACCAAGGAAGAAGAAGGAAAAGAATAAAAGAAAATAGAAAATATGGAAAATTCTGAAAAATGAGGGAAAATAGGAGAAAATTTCAAAGAAAAATCTAGAAAAATTCTGAAAATTGTTTCAAGGCTCGTGGAGCATACTAGAAGCTCGAGAATGGGATTTTGGGCTTGAGATAGCAGTCAATGAGGCAATGCCGGTATGGGCGATTGGCCGATTTTCGTTTCCAAATTGACCGAGGTAAATTAATATTTCCTTCTCAAATTATTTACATTAAGCGAGTTAATGTAGAATAATTATTTGTTGGATTAAACCCTATGTCAAGGTTGTTTGGGAAGTTGTTGATGTCTGGTTTATGCCGTGATTGGTATTGTTTTTGTTGAGTTGTTGATGGATGGTTCTATCGGTGTGTGTGGCGAAGTTGAGGGCATTGGTTTAATGCCGGATGTTAATAGAGTTGGGGTTTTGCCCGTTTGTCTCTAGGTTCGACCGGGAAGGCAGTGATCCTAGAGGAACTTGAGATTCAGGCTGGAATTCGTGCCGAGACAGGGATGAGGCTTCGAGCCAGGTAAGGGACGGCCCCATGTGGAGGCGGCCTTGCAAGTTGGTAAATGTGTTTGATAATGATTTTATGTTGTATTTGCATGTAGTGGTTATCTTGTGTGATGCAGGATCCAGTGGTTAACTTGTGTGATGCAAGACCTAGTGGACCTATGGCCATATGGAGGACTAGGGTGGTGGGGGCTGATAGGTTGATGCCTCAAACCTTAGTGGGTTGTGAGGATAAGTGGGCCTAGCCTCATTTGCATGCATTGGGCATACATGATCATCATTATATTCATATTTACATGTATTGCACCCTTACTGAGTCTTTATGACTCATGAGGTTTTACCTCATGTGTAGATGATGCAAGTCCGGATGCAAGCAGGGATGGCGCAGGGAGGCTGTTGTGGCAACTAGCTGTGTTGCCTGAGTTATGTATTTTATTACTGCTTATATGTAGCCAGGGGGCGTTGTGTTTGTATACCCTTGTGAGTAAATGTCTGTGTTATTGAGCTTAAATGTATTTAATTGTTGTAATCATCATAATGTGATAGATGATTGCGAGATTGCTTGTTGAATGTGGCATAGTCGATAAAGCCAAGTTTCAGACCGAGTAAAGATCAGCGATGTATGTTCTCATAAATCCCCAATAGTCAGCGAAGTATTTGTATGCTAGCTTTGTGCCTGGGTCACTTCTGGCTTGCTATGGGGCGAGCTGAAGAGAGGTGAAGCTCACTCGGGTTTCGAGTCTTGGTCCGCTGGATTTTTCTTATTTGAGTTGGGACTGATTCCTGAGTGGAGCGAAGGGAAGGACGAAGCCTAGTTCCCACCTAGGGCGTTTCCTGTTAAAACATAGTCCAACCCTTCAGTTGTGATTATTTACCGGTGGCACCCGTTAGTGGGAGCGGGTCGTTACAGTTACGCCGACGCCTACCAGTTTGTCGGCGAGGACTAAAGAGGAGCAAAAAAAGGGGTGCAACACGAGGACTTCCCAGGGGGTCACCCATCCTAGTAGTGCTCTTGGCCAAGCACACTTAACTTCGGAGTTCTGATGGGATCCGGTGCATTAGTACTGGTATGATCGCACCCGCACACTAAGCTTGCCTTTATTCATTTATGGCCTCGTTTAGGAGCCGCGGACCGCTCCCATAGCACTTCCAAGAGGAGGGGCGACAGCTCGGAATCGGTAAGAAGCCAGAAGCGGAAGTCGACGGCCAGTTCGGAGGCGATGTACGTTTTTTTTTTAAGATCTGCACGCTGCGAAGAGTCGAAGCCGGAGGCAGCTGTAAATCTCTAATGATTTTTGCTCTTAAATGAGCTCTGGGGACGTTAAGAAACCGTAAATCGCGAAAATCGTAGCGAACGTTGAACCCCAACAGTCCTGAACAAAAGGAAACTTTGGGGAATACGTTTACACTGACGCCTACCAGTTTCTCGGCGAGTACTAAAAAGGAGCAAAAAAAGGGGTGCAATACAAGGACTTCCCAGGGTGTCACCCATCTTAGTACTGCTCTCGTCCAAGCACGCTTAACTTCGGAGTTCTGATGGGATCTGGTGCGTTAGTGCTGGTATGATCGCACCCACAGTCTAAGCATGGCTTTATTCACTTATGGCCTCATCTAGGACCCGCAGACCGCTCCCATACAACTTCCACGAGGAGGGGCGTCCACTCAGAATCGGTAAGAAGCCAGAAGCGGAAGTCGTCGGCCAGTTCGGAAGCGATGTACGTTTGATTTTTAAGATCTGCATGCTGCAAAGAGTCGGAGCCGGAGGCGATCCTAAATCTCTAACTATTTTTGCTCTTAAATGAGCTCTGGGGATGTTAAGAAACTGTAAATCGCGAAAATCGTAGCAAACGTTAAACCCCAGGAGTCCTGAACAAAATAAAACTTCGAGGAATACGGTTACGCCGACGCATACCGATTTCTCGGCGAGGACTAAACAGGAGAAAAAACGAGTTCAACACGAGGACTTCCCAGGGGGTCACCCATCCTAGTACTGCACTCGCCCAAGCATGCTTAACTTCGGAGTTCTGATGGGATCCAGTGCATAAGTACTGGTATGATCGCACCCGCACACTAAGCTTGCCATTATTCATTTAAGGCCTCTATTAGGAGCCGCGGACCGCTCCCATACCACTTCCACGAGGAGGGGCGACCGTTCGGAATCGGTAAAAAGCCAGAAGCGGAAGTCGCCGGCCAGTTCGGAGGCGATGTACGTTTTTCTTTAAGATCTGCACGCTGCGAAGAGTCAGAGCCGGAGGCAGCTGTAAATCTCTAACGATTTTTGTTGTTAAATGAGCTCTGGGGACGTTAAGAAACTGAAAATCGTCAAAATCGTAGCGAACATTCAACCCCAACAGTCCTGAACTAAAGGAAACTTCGGGGAATACGGTTACGCCGATGCCTACCGGTTTCTCGGGGCGGACTAAAAAGGAGAAAAAAAGGGGTGCAACACGAGGACTTCCCAGGGGGTCACCCATCCTAGTACTTCTCTCGCCCAAGCACGCTTAACTTCGGAGTTCTGATAGGATCCGGTGCATTAGTGCTCGTATGATCGCACCCGCACACTAAGCTTGCCTTTATTCATTTATGGCCTCGTTTAGGAGCCGCGGACCGCTCCCATACCACTTCCACGAGGAGGGGCGACAGCTCAAAATCGGTAAGAAGCCAGAAGCGGAAGTCGTCGGCCAGTTCGGAGGCGATGTACGTTTTTTTTTGAAGATCTGCACGCTGCGAAGAGTCGAAGCCGGAGGCATCTGTAAATCTCTAATGATTTTTGCTCTTAAATGAGCTCTGGCGACGTTAAGAAACCGTAAATCGCAAAAATCGTAGCGAACGTTCAACCCCAACAGTCCTAAATAAAAGGAAACTTTGGGGAATACGTTTACGCTGACGCCTACCAGTTTCTCGGCTAGTACTAAAAAGGAGCAAAAAAAAAGGTGCAACACGAGGACTTCCTAGGGGGTCACCCATCCTAGTACTGCTCTCGCCCAAGCACGCTTAACTTCGGAGTTCTGATGGGATCTGGTGCGTTTGTGCTGGTATGATCGCACCCGCAGTCTAAGCATGCCTTTATTCACTTATGGCCTCATCTAGGACCCGCAGACCGCTCCCATACAACTTCCACGAGGAGGGGCGTCCGCTCGGAATCGGTAAGAAGCCAGAAGCGGAAGTCGCCGGCAGTTCGGAGGCGATGTACGTTTGATTTTTAAGATCTGCACGCTACCAAGAGTCGGAGCCGGGGGCGGCTGTAAATCTCTAACTATTTTTGCTGTTAAATGAGCTCTGGGATGTTAAGAAACTCTAAATCGCGAAAATCGTAGCAGACGTTAAACCCCAGCAGTCCTAAACAGAATAAAACTTCGAGGAATACGGTTACGCCGACGCATACCGGTTTCTCGGCGAGGACTAAAAAGGAGAAAAAATGGGTGCAACACGCGGACTTCCCAGGGGGTCACCCATCCTAGTACTGCACTCGCCCAATCATGCATAACTTTGGAGTTATGATGGGATCCGGTGCATTAGTGCTGGTATGATCGCACCTGCACACTAAGCTTGCCATATTTCATTTATGGCCTCTATTAGGAGCCGCAGACCGCTCCCATACCGCTTCCACGAGGAGGGGCGACCGCTCGGAATCGGTAAGAAGCCAGAAGCGGAAGTCGCTGGCCAGTTCGGAGGCGATGTAAGTTTTTTTTTTAAGATCTTCACGCTGCGAAGAGTCGGAGCCGGAGGCAGCTGTAAATCTCTAACGATTTTTGCTATTAAATGAACACTGGGGACGTTAAGAAACCGAAAATCGCGAAAATCGTAGCGAACATTCAACCCCGACAGTCCTGAACAAAAGGAAACTTCGGGAATATGGTTACGCCGATTCCTACCGGTTTCTCGGGGCGGACTAAAAAGGAGCAAAAAAAGGGGTGCAACACGAGTACTTCACAGGGGGTCACCCATCCTAGTACTGCTCTCGCCCAAGCACGCTTAACTTCAGAGTTCTGATGGGATCCAGTGCATTAGTGCTGGTATGATTGCACCCGCACACTAAGCTTGCCTTTATTCATTTATGGCCTCGTTTAGGAGCCGCGGACCGCTCCACTACCACTTCCACGAGGAGGGGCGACCACTCGGAATCGGTAAGAAGCCAGAAGAGGAAGTCGTCGGCCAGTTCGGATGCAATGTACGTTTTTTTTTTTAAGATCTGCACACTGCAAAGAGTCGGAGCCAGAGGCAGCTGTAAATCTCTAACGATTTTTGCTCTTAAATGAGCTCTGGGGATGTTAAGAAACAGTAAATCGCGAAAATCGTAGCAAATGTTCAACCCCAACAATCCTGAACAAAATCAAACTTCGGGGAATACGGTTACGCCGACGCCTACTGGTTTCTTGGCGAGGACTAAAAAGGAGCAAAAAAAGAGGTGCAACACGAGGACTTCCCAGGGGACCACCCATCCTAGTACTGCTCTCGCTCAAGCACGCTTAACTTCGGAGTTCTGATGGGATCTGGTGCGTTAGTGCTGGTATGATCGCACCCGCAGTCTAAGCTTGCCTTTATTCATTTATGGCCTCTATTAGGAGCCGCAGACCGCTCCCATACAACTTCCACGAGGAGGGGCGTCTGCTCAAAATCGGTAAGAAGTTAAAAGCGGAAGTTGCCGGTCAGTTCAGAGGCGATGTACGTTTTATTTTTAAGATCTGCACGCTGCGAAGAGTCGGAGCTGGAGGCAGCTGTAAATCTCTAACGATTTTTGCTGTTAAATGAGCTCTGGGGACGTTAAGAAACCGAAAATCGTGAAAATCGTAGCGAACATTCAACCCCAACAGTCCTGAACAAAAGGAAACTTCGGGGAATACGGTTACGCCGATGCCTACCGGTTTCTCGGGGCGGACTAAAAAGGAGCAAAAAAAGGGGTGCAACACGAGGACTTCCCAGGGGGTCACCCATCCTAGTACTGCTCTCGCCCAAGCACGCTTAACTTCGGAGTTCTGATGGGATTCGGTGTATTAGTGCTCGTAAGATCGTACCCGCACACTAAGCTTGCTTTATTCCTTTATGGCCTCGTCTAGGAGCCGCAGACCGCTCCCATACCACTTCCACGAGGAGACGCGACCGCTCGGAATCGGTAAGAAGCTAGAAGCAGAAGTCGCCGGCCAGTTCGGAGGCGATGTACGTTTTTTTTTTAAGATCTGCATGCTGCGAAGAGTCGGAGCCGGAGGCTGCTGTATATCACTAACGATTTTTGCTCTTAAATGAGCTCTGGGGACATTAAGAAACCATAAATCGCAAAAATCGTAGCAAACGTTCAACCCCAACAGTCTTGAACAAAAGGAAACTTCGGGGAATACTGTTACGCTAACGCCTACCAGTTTCTCGGTGAGGGCTAAATAGGAGCAGAAAAAGGGGTGCAACACGAGGACTTCCCAGGGGGGTCACCCATCCTAGTACTGCTCTCGCCCAAGCACGCTTAACTTCGGAGTTCTGATGGGATCTGGTGCGTTAGTGCTGGTATGATCGCACCCGCAGTCTACGCTTGCCTTTAATCACTTATGGCCTCATCTAGGACCCGCAGACCGCTCCCATACAACTTCCACGAGGAGGGGCGTCCACTCGAAATCGGTAAGAAGCTAGAAGTGGAAGTCGCCGGCCAGTTCAGAGGCGATGTACGTTTTATTTTTAAGATCTGCATGTTGCGAAGAGACGGAGCCGGGGGCTGTTATAAATCTCTAACGATTTTTGCTCTGAAATGAGCTCTGGGGACGTGAAGAAACCGAAAATCGCGAAAATCGTTCCGAACGTTCAACCCCAACAGTCCTGAACAAAAGGAATCTTCGGGGAATACGGTTACGCTGACGCCTACCGATTTCTCGGGGAGGACTAAAAAGGAGCAAAAAAAAGGGGTGCAACACGAGGACTTTCCAGGGTGTCACCAATCCTAGTACTGCTCTTGCCCAAGCACACCTAACTTCGAAGTTCTGATGGGATCCGGTGCATTTGTAACACCCGAGATTTTTAGACTGAAATATGATGTAATACTTGAGATTTCTAAATTCAAATACTTGAAGAAATATGATATTTCAAAGGATTATGAAAGTCTTGAGACAAAGGTTCAGTTTTTGAGCCAGTGGCAAAATCGTAAATATTGAAGTTCGGGTAAAAGTGTAATTTACCTAAAATTTAGGGGTATTAGCGTAATTAGTCCTTTCTTCGGGGACTAAAATGCAATTAAAAATTGGCCTAGGGACTAAGTTGGAAAGGGTCTAAGTGCAATTACCTGAAAAGTTTGGGCCAAAGTGTAATTCTTGAAACCTTTTTACTAAGGGCATTTAGGAGATTCAAGAAAAGCCTCATAAATGATTTTAGAGATAATGATGAAGCCTCATGATGACTTTAGAGATAAGATAAAGGTTCATGATGATTTTAGAGATAATGATGAAGCCTCATGATGACTTTAGAGATAAGATAAAGGTTCATGATGACTTTAGAGAAAAAGATTAAGCCTCATGATGACTTTAAGGATAAGATTTGATTTGATTTGGATAAGATTTGATAAGATCTTATTTGGATAAGATTTGATTCAGATAAAAATAATTTCAGAAAAATCTAAGAAGATTTGGAATGATTGGAATATCTTGAAAAGATTTGAAATGATTGTGGCTTACTTGGTGGCCAAGTTTCCAAGCCTATAAATAGGGCTCATGGCCAAGGGTTTTTCCTCATTCTAAGTTGGGATAAATTCGTGCTAGACGGGGGTGCTTCGAGCTTTTTGTAAAGGTGAAGCCTTCAACGTTCAAATCTCATCAAACCAAGTTAAGGTAAGTACATTATGAACTATTTATGATGTTTAAGCATGACTATGAATTATGTTATGTGGTCCCTCATGTTATGTTATGTTCACGCAAGTTTCGGGACCGGAGCTTGGTAGCGCTACGCGCGAGGGTTCTTACCCCTACAAGTTGGTGGAACCTCTCGTGTCTCCATATGATATGTTATGTTATGTTATGTCATGACTTGTTTAAATACATATGATGGTTCTCTTGTACTTACTGAGACTCGCAAGAATCTCATCCCCTTTATGTTTCCCCCCCCAGGTGAGCATGAATGAGGAGATCGGGACATGGACGTAGAGCGTGGTGGCTTGTTTAAAAAGGATTTTCAAGAATTTAAGTTTAGTTTCCTTTTGAAAACAATGTTTTTTTAGGGTTGAACTCTGATCTTTTCCTATATGTATGCCATAAAACATGTTTTGGAATTTTATAAAATTTGTAAGGAAGTATGGTTTTGGTTTTAAGCTCCGAATATTTTTATATGAATATTATTATCATTAAGCATGTAAGTAAGTTACGGGTGTCACAGCATTAGTGCTGGTATGATCGCACCCGCACACTAAGCTTGCCTTTATTAATTTATGGCCTCGTTTAGGAGCCGCGGACCGCTCCCATACCACTTCCACGAGGAGGGGCGACCGCTCGGAATCAGTAAGAAGCCAGAAGCAGAAGTCGCCGGCCAGTTCGGAGGCGATGTACGTTTTTTTTTTTAAGATTTGAACGCTGCGAAGAATCGAAGCCAGAGGCAGCTGTAAATCTCTAACGATTTTTGGTCTTAAATGAGCTCTTGGGACGTTAAGAAACCGTAAATCGTAAAAATTGTACCGAATGTTCAACCCCAACAGTCCTGAACAAAAGGAAACTTCGGGGAATACAGTTACGCCGATGCCTACCGGTTTCTCGGGGCGGACTAAAAAGGTGGAAAAAAAGGGGTGCAACACGAGGACATCCCAGGGGGTCACCCATCCTAGTACTGCTCTCGCCCAAGCATGCTTAACTTCGGAGTTCTGATGGGAACCGATGCATTAGTGCTGGTATGATCGCACCCGCACACCAAGCTTGCCTTTATTCATTTATGGCCTCGTTTAGGAGCCGTGGACCGCTCCCATACCACTTCGACGAGGAGGGGCGACCACTCGGAATCGATAAGAAGCCAGAAGCGGAAGTCGTCGGCCAGTTCAGAGGCAATGTACGTTTTTTTTTTAAGATCTGGACGCTGCAAAGAGTCGGAGCCGGAGGCGATTCTAAATATCTAACTATTTTTGCTATTAAATGAGCTCTGGGATGTTAAGAAACTGTAAATCGCGAAAATCGTAGCTAACGTTAAACCCCAGCAGTCCTGAAC
Source organism: Diospyros kaki (assembly GCA_036245055.1). NCBI lineage: Eukaryota > Viridiplantae > Streptophyta > Magnoliopsida > Ericales > Ebenaceae > Diospyros > Diospyros kaki. The sequence continues at coordinate 13,202,006 of BSEG01000011.1, read as the reverse complement.
AGAATAAAACCTCGAGGAATACGGTTACGCCGACGCATACCGGTTTCTCGGCAAGGACTAAACAGGAGAAAAAAGGGGTGCAACACGAGGACTTCCCAGGGGGTCACCCATCCTAGTACTGCACTCGCCCAAGCATGCTTAACTTCGGAGTTCTGATGGGATCCGGTGCATTAGTGCTGGTATGATTGCACCAGCACACTAAGCTTACCTTTATTCATTTATGGCCTCGTTTAGGAGCCGCGGACCGCTCCCATACCACTTCCACGAGGAGAGGCGACCGCTCGGAATCGGTAAGAAGCCGGAAGCGGAAGTCACCGGCCAGTTCGGAGGCGATGTACGTTTTTTTTTTTAAGATCTGTACGCTGCGAAGAGTCGAAGCCGGCGGCTGTAAATCTCTAACGATTTTTGCTCTTAAAAGAGCTCTGGGGACGTTATGAAACCGTAAATAGCGATAATCGTAGCGAACGTTCAACCCCAACAATCCTGAACAAAAGGAAACTTCAGGGAATACGGTTACACCGATGCCTACCGGTTTCTCGGGGCGGACTAAAAAGGAGGAAAAAAAGGGGTGCAACACGAGGACATCCCAGGGGGTCACTCATCCTAGTACTTCTCTTGCCCAAGCACGCTAAACTTTGGAGTTCTGATGGGAACCGGTGCATTAGTGCTGGTATGATCGTACCCGCACACTAAGCTTGCCTTTATTCATTTATTGCGTCATTTAAGAGCCGCGAACCGCTCCCATACCTCTTCCACGAGGAGGGGCGACCACTCGGAATCGGTAAGAAGCCAGAAGCGGAAGTCGTCGGCCAGTTCGGAGGCAATGTACGTTTTTTTTAAGATCTGCACGCTGCAAAGAGTCAGAGCCGGAGGCGGCTGTAAATCTCTAACGATTTTTGCTCTTAAATGAGCTCTAGCGGTGTTAAGAAACCGTAAATCGCAAAAATCGTAGCAAACGTTCAACCCCAACAGTCCTGAACAAAATAAAACTTCGGGGAATACGGTTATGCCGACGCCTATCGGTTTCTCGGCGAGGACTAAAAGGGAGCAAAAAAAGGGGTGCAACACGAGGACTTCCTGGGGGGTCACCCATCCTAGTACTGCTCTCGCCAAAGTACGCTTAACTTCGGAGTTCTGGTGGGATCCGGTGCATTAGTGCTGGTATGATTGCACCCGCACACTAAGCTTGCCTTTATTCATTTATGGCCTCGTCTAGGAGACGCGGACCGCTCCCATACAACTTCCATGAGGAGGGCAACTGCTTGGAATCGGTAAGAAGCCAGAAGCGGAAGTCGTCGGCCAGTTCGGAGGCGATGTACGTTTTCTTTTTAAGATCTGCGCGCTGCGAAGAGTCGGAGCCGGGGCGGCTATAAATCACTAACGATTTTTGCTCTGAAATGAGCTCTGGGGACGTTAAGAAACCGTAAATCGCGAAAATCGTACCGATCGTTCAACCCCAACAGTCCTGAACAAAAGAAAACTTCAGGGAATAAGGTTACGCCGACGCCTACCGGTTTCTCGGGGAGGACTAAAAAGGAGCAAAAAAAAGGGTGCAACACGAGGACTTCCCAGGGGGTCACCTATCCTAGTACTACTCTCGCCCAAGCACGCTTAACTTCGAAGTTCTGATGGGATCCGGTGCATTAGTGCTAGTATGATCGCACCCGCACATTAAGCTTGCCTTTATTCATTTATGGCCTCGTTTAGGAGCCGCGGACCGCTCCCATACCACTTCCATGAGGAGGGGCGACCGCTCGGGATCGGTAAGAAGCCAGAAGCGGAAGTCGCCGGCCAGTTCGGAGGCGATGTACGTTTTTTTTAAAGATCTGCACGCTGCGAAGAGTCGGAGCCGGAGGCAGCTGTAAATCTCTAACGATTTTTGCTCTTAAATGAGCTCTGGGGACGTTAAGAACCGAAAATCGCGAAAATCGTAGCGAACGTTCAACCCCAACAGTCCTGAACAAAAAGAAACATCGGGGAATACGGTTACGCCGATGCCTACCGGTTTCTCGGGGCGGACTAAAATGGAGCAAAATAAGGGGTGCAACACGAGGACTTCCCAGGGGGTCACCCATCCTAGTACTGCTCTCGCCCACGCACGCTTAACTTCGGAGTTCTGATGGGATCCGGTCCATTAGTGCTCGTATGATCGCACCCGCACACTAAGCTTGCCTTTATTCCTTTATGGCCTCGTCTAGGAGCCGCGGACCACTCCCATACCACTTCCACGAGGAGGGGCGACCACTTGAATCGGCAAGAAGCCAGAAGCGGAAGTCACCGGCCAGTTCGGAGGCGATGTAAGTTTTCTTTTTAAGATCTGCACGCTGCGAAGAGTCGGAGCCGGGGCGGCTGTAAATCTCTAACGATTTTTGCTTTGAAATGAGATCTGGGGACGTTAAGAAACCGTAAATCGCGAAAATCGTACCGAACATTCAACCCCAACAGTCCTGAACAAAAGAAAACTTCAGGGAATAAGGTTACGCCGACGCCTACCGGTTTCTCGGGGAGGACAAAAAAGGAGCAAAAAAAAGGGTGCAACACGAGGACTTCCCAGGGCGTCACCCATCCTAGTACTGCTCTCGCCCAAGCACGCTTAACTTCGGAGTTCTGATGGGATCCGGTGTATTAGTGCTCGTAAGATCGTACCCGTACACTAAGCTTGCTTTATTCCTTTATGGCCTCGTCTAGGAGCCGCGGACCGCTCCCATACCACTTCCACGAGGAGACGCGACCGCTCGGAATCGGTAAGAAGCTAGAAGCAGAAGTCACTGGCCAGTTCGGAGGCGATGTACATTTTTTTTTAAGATCTGCATGTTGCGAAGAGTCGGAGCCGGAGGCTGCTGTATATCTCTAACGATTTTTGCTCTTAAATGAGCTCTGGGACATTAAGAAACCATAAATCGCAAAAATTGTAGCAAACGTTCAACCCCAACAGTCCTGAACAAAAGAAAACTTCGGGGAATACTGTTACGCTAATGCCTACCAGTTTGTCGGCGAGGGCTAAAGAGGAGCAGAAAAAGGGGTGCAACACGAGGACTTCCCAGGGGGTCACCCATCCTAGTACTGCTCTCGCCCAAAAACGCTTAACTTCGAAGTTCTGATGGGATCCGGTGCGTTAGTGCTGGTATGATCGCACCCGCACACTAAGCTTGCCTTTATTAATTTATGGCCTCGTTTAGGAGCCGCGGACCGCTCCCACACCACTTCCACGAGGAGGGACGACCGCTCGGAATCGGTAAGAAGCCAGAAGCAAAAGTCGCCGGCCAGTTCGGAGGCGATGTACGTTTTTTTTTTAAGATTTGCACGCTGCGAAAAATCGAAGCCGGAGGCAGCTGTAAATCTATAACGATTTTTGCACTTAAATGAGCTCTAGGGACGTTAAGAAACCGTAAATCGCGAAAATTGTACCGAACGTTCAACCACAACAGTCCTGAACAAAAGGAAACTTTGGGGAATACGGTTACGCCGATGCCTACCGGTTTCTCGGGGCGGACTAAAAAGGTTGAAAAAAAGGGGTGCAACACGAGGACATCCCAGGGGGTCACCCATCCTAGTACTGCTCTTGCCCAAGCACGCTTAACTTCGGAGTTCTGATGGGAACCGGTGCATTAGTGCTGGTATGATCGCACCCGCACACCAAGCTTGCCTTTATTCATTTATGGCCTCGTTTAGCAGCCGCGGACCGCTCCCATACCACTTCCACGAGGAGGGGCGACCACTCGGAATCGGTAAGAAGCCAGAAGCGGAAGTCGTCGGCCAGTTCGGAGGCAATGTACGTTTTTTTTTTAAGATCTGCACGCTGCAAAGAGTCGGAGCTGGAGGCGATTCTAAATCTATAAGTATTTTTGCTCTTAAATGAGCTCTGGGAAAGAAACTTTAAATCGCGAAAATCGTAGCTAACGTTAAACCCCAACAGTCATGAACAGAATAAAACTTCAAGGAATACGGTTACGCCGACGCATACCGGTTTCTCGTCGAGGACTAAACAGGAGAAAAAAGGGGTGCAACACGAGGACTTCCCAGGGGGTCACCCATCCTAGTACTGCACTCGCCCAAGCATGCTTAACTTCGGAGTTCTGATGGGATCCGGTGCATTAGTGCTGGTATGATTGCACCAGCACACTAAGCTTGCCTTTATTCATTTATGGCCTCGTTTAGGAGCCGCGGACCGCTCCCATACCACTTCCACGAGGAGGGGCGACCGCTCGGAATCGGTAAGAAGCCAGAAGCGGAAGTCATCGGCCAGTTCGGAGGTGATGTACGTTTTTTTTTTAAGATCTGCACGCTGCGAAGAGTCGGAGCCAGAGGCAGCTGTAAATCTATAACGATTTTTGCTCTTAAATGAGCTCTGGGGACGTTAAGAAACCGTAAATCGCGAAAATCGTAGCGAACATTCAACCCCAACAGTCCTGAACAAAAGGAATCTTCGGGGAATACGGTTACGCCGGCGCCTACCGATTTCTCGGGGCGGACTAAAAAGGAGCAAAAAAAAAGGTGCAACACGAGGACTGCCCAGGGGGTCACCAATCCTAGTACTGCTCTCGCCCAAGCACGCTTAACTTCGAAGTTCTGATGGGATCCGGTGCATTAGTGCTGGTATGATCGCACCCGCACACTAAGCTTGCCTTTATTCATTTATGGCCTCGTTTAGGAGCCGCAGACCGCTCCCATACCACTTCCCCGAGGAGGGGCGACCGCTCGGAATCGGTAAGAAGCCAGAAGCGGAGGTCATCGGCCAGTTCGGAGGTGATGTACGTTTTTTTTTTAAGATCTACACGCTGCGAAGAGTCGGAGCCAGAGGCAGTTGTAAATCTATAACGATTTTTGCTCTTGAATGAGCTCTGGGGATGTTAAGAAACCGTAAATCGCGAAAATCGTAGCGAACGTTCAACCCCAACAGTCCTGAACAAAAGGAATCTTCGGGGAATACAGTTACGCCGGCGCCTACCGATTTCTCGGGGCGGACTAAAAAGGAGCAAAAAAAAAGGTGCAACACGAGGACTTCCCAGGGGGTCACCAATCCTAGTACTGCTCTCGCCCAAGCACGCTTAACTTCGAAGTTCTGATGGGATCCGATGCATTAGTGCTGGTATGATCGCACCCGCACACTAAGCTTGCCTTTATTCATTTATGGCCTCGTTTAGGAGCCGCGGACCGCTCCCATACCACTTCCACGAGGAGGGACGATCGCTCGGAATCGGTAAGAAGCCAGAAGCGGAAGTCGCCGGCCAGTTCGGAGGCGATGTACGTTTGATTTTTAAGATCTGCACGCTACCAAGAGTCGGAGCCGGGGGCGGCTGTAAATCTCTAACGATTTTTGCTCTGAAATGAGCTCTGGGGACGTTAAGAAACAGTAAATCGTGAAAATCGTACCGAATGTTCAACCCCAACATTCCTGAACAAAAGAAAACTTCAGGGAATAAGGTTACGCCGACGGCTACCGGTTTCTCGGGGAGGACGAAAAAGGAGCAGAAAAAGGGGTGCAACACGAGGACTTCCCAGGGGGTCACCCATCCTAGTACTGCTCTCACACAAGCACGCTTAACTTCGGAGTTCTGATGGGAACCGGTGCATTCGTGCTGGTATGATCGCACCAGCACACTAAGCTTGCCTTTATTCATTTATGGCGTCATTTAGGAGCCGCGGACCGCTCCCATACCTCTTTTACGAGGAGGGGCGACCACTCGGAATCGGTAAGAAGCCAAAAGCGGAAGTTGTTGGCCAGTTCGGAGGCAATGTACGTTTTTTTTTTAAGATCTGCACGCTACAAGGAGTCGTAGCCGGAGGCGGCTGTAAATCTCTAACGATTTTTGCTCTTAAATGAGCTCTGGCGGTGTTAAGAAACCGTAAATCGCAAAAATCGTAGCAAACGTTCAACCCCAACAGTCCTGAACAAAATAAAACTTCGGGGAATACGATTACGCCGACGCCTATCGGTTTCTCGGCGAGGACTAAAAGGGAGCAAAAAAAGGGGGTGCAACACGAGGACTTCCCGGGGGGTCACCCATCCTAGTACTGCTCTCGCCAAAGTACGCTTAACTTCGGAGTTCTGATGGGACACGGTGCATTAGTGCTGGTATGATTGCACCCGCACACTAAGCTTGCCTTTATTCATTTATGGCCTCGTCTAGGAGACGCGGACCGCTCCCATACAACTTCCACGAGGAGGGCGACCGCTTGGAATCGGTAAGAAGCCAGAAGCGGAAGTCACCGGCCAGTTCGGAGGCAATGTACGTTTTCTTTTTAAGATCTGCGCGCTGCGAGGACTCGGAGCCGGGGCGGCTGTAAATCTCTAACGATTTTTGCTCTGAAATGAGCTCTGGGGACGTTAAGAAACCGTAAATCACGAAAATCGTATCGAACGTTCAGCCCCAACAGTCCTGAACAAAAGAAAACTTCAGGGAATAAGGTTACGCTGACGCCTATCGATTTCTCGGGGAGGACTAAAAAGGAGCAAAAAAAGGGGTGCAACACGAGGACTTCCCAGGGGATCACCCATCCTAGTACTGCTCTCGCCCAAGCACGCTTAACTTCGGAGTTCTGATGGGATCCGGTGCATTAGTGCTCGTATGATCGCACCCGCACACTAAACTTGCCTTTATTCCTTTACGGCCTTGTTTAGGAGCCGCGGACCACTCCCATACCACTTGCACGAGGAGGGGCGACCGCTCGAATCGGTAAGAAGCCAGAAGCGGAGGTCACCGGCCAGTTCGGAGGTGATGTACGTTTTCTTTTTAAGATTTGCACGCCGCTAAGAGTCGGAGCCGGGGCGGCTGTAAATCTCTAACGATTTTTGCTCTGAAATTAGATCTGGGGACGTTAAGAAACAGTAAATCGTGAAAATCGTACCGAACGTTCAACCCCAACATTCCTGAACAAAAGAAAACTTCAGGGAATAAGGTTACGCCGACGCCTACCGGTTTCTCAGGGAGGACGAAAAAGGAGCAGAAAAAGGGGTGCAACACGAGGACTTCCCAGGGGGTCACCCATCCTAGTACTGCTCTCGCCCAAGCACGCTTAACTTCAGAGTTCTGATGGGATCTGGTGCATTAGTGCTGGTATGATCGCACTCGCACAGTAAGCTTGCCTTTATTCATTTATGGCGTCATTTACGAGCCGCGGACCGCTCCCATACCTTTTCCACGAGGAGGGGCGACCACTCAGAATCGATAAGAAGCCAGAAGCGGAAGTTGTCGGCCAGTTCGGAGGCGATGTACGTTTGATTTTTAAGATCTGCACGCCGCGAAGAGTCGGAGCCAGAGGCAGCAGTAAATCTATAACGATTTTTGCTCTTGAATGAGCTCTGGGGACGTTAAGAAACCGTAAATCGCGAAAATCGTAGCGAACGTTCAACCCCAACAGTCCTGAACAAAAGGAATCTTCGGGGAATACAGTTACGCCGGCGCCTACCGATTTCTCGGGGCGGACTAAAAAGGAGCAAAAAAAAAGGTGCAACACGAGGACTTCCCAGGGGGTCACCAATCCTAGTACTACTCTCGCCCAAGCACGCTTAACTTCGAAGTTCTGATGGGATCCGGTGCATTAGTGCTAGTATGATCGCACCTGCACACTAAGCTTGCCTTTATTCATTTATGGCCTCGTGTAGGAGCCGCGGACCGCTCCCATACCACTTCCACGAGGAGGGTCGACTGCTCGGAATCGGTAAGAAGCCGGAAGCAGAAGTCACCGGCCAGTTCGGAGGCGATGTACGTTTTTTTTTTTTAAGATCTGTACGCTGCGAAGAGTCGAAGCCGGCGGCTGTAAATCTCTAACGATTTCTGCTCTTAAATGAGCTCTGGGGACGTTAAGAAACCGTAAATCGCGATAATCGTAGCGAACGTTCAACCCCAACAATCCTGAACAAAAGGAAACTTCAGGGAATATGGTTACGCCGATGTCGATCGGTTTCTCGGGGCGGACTAAAAAGGAGGAAAAAAAGGGGTGCAACACGAGGACATCCCAGGGGGTCACTCATCCTAGTACTGCTCTCGCCCAAGCACGCTAAACTTCGGAGTTCTGATAGGAACCGGTGCATTAGTGCTGGTATGATCGCACCCGCACAGTAAGCTTGCCTTTATTCATTTATGGCGTCATTTACGAGCCGCGGACCGCTCCCATACCTTTTCCACGAGGAGGGGCGACCACTCGGAATCGATAAGAAGCCAGAAGCGGAAGTTGTCGGCCAGTTCGGAGGCAATGTACGTTTTTTTTTTAAGATCTGCACGTTGCAAAGAGTCGGAGCCGGAGGCGGCTATAAATCTCTAACGATTTTTGCTTTTAAATGAGCTCTGGCGGTGTTAAGAAACCGTAAATCGTAAAAATCGTAGCAAACGTTCAACCCCAACAGTCCTGAACAAAATAAAACTTCGGGGAATACGGTTACGCCGACACCTATCGGTTTCTAGGCGAGGACTAAAAGGGAGCAAAAAAAGGGGGTGCAACACGAGGACTTCCCGGGGGGTCACCCATCCTAGTACTGCTCTCGCCAAAGTACGCTTAACTTCGGAGTTCTGATGGGATCCGGTGCATTAGTGTTGGTATGATTGCACCCGCACACTAAGCTTTCCTTTATTCATTTATGGCCTCGTTTAGGAGTCGCGGACCGCTCCCATACCACTTCCACGAGGAGGGGCGACCGCTCGGGATCGGTAAGAAGCCAGAAGCGGAAGTCGCCGGCCAGTTCGGAGGCGATGTACATTTTTTTTTAAGATCTGCACGCTGCGAATAGTCGGAGGCGGAGGCAGCTGTAAATCTCTAACGATTTTTGCTCTTAATTGAGCTTTGGGGACATTAAGAACCGAAAATCGCAAAAATCGTAGCGAACGTTCAACCCCAACAGTCCTGAACAAAAGGAAACATCGAGGAATACGGTTACGCCGATGCCTACCGGTTTCTCGGGGCGGACTAAAAAGGAGCAAAAAAAGGGGTGCAACACGAGGACTTCCCAGGGGGTCACCCATCCTAGTACTGCTCTGGCCCAAGCATGCTTAACTTCGGAGTTTTGATGGGATCCAGTCCATTAGTGCTCGTATGATCCCAACCGCACACTAAGCTTGCCTTTATTCCTTTATGGCCTCGTCTAGGAGCCGCGGACCAGTCCCATACCACTTCGACGAGGAGGGGCGACCGCTTGAGTCGGTAAGAAGCCAGAAGCGGAAGTCACCGGCCAGTTCGGAGGCGATGTAAGTTTTCTTTTTAAGATCTGCACGCTGCGAAGAGTCGGAGCCGGGGCGGCTGTAAATCTCTAACGATTTTTGCTTTTAAATGAGATCTGGGGATGTTAAGAAACCGTAAATCGCGAAAATCGTACCGAACATTCAACCCCAACAGTCCTGAACAAAAGAAAACTTCAGGGAATAAGGTTACGCCGACGCCTACCGGTTTCTCGGGGAGGACGAAAAAGGAGCAAAAAAAAGGGTGCAACACGAGGACTTCCCAGGGGGTCACCCATCCTAGTACTGCTCTCGCCCAAGCACGCTTAACTTCGGAGTTCTGATGGGATCTGGTGCGTTAGTGCTGGTATGATCGCACCCGCAGTCTACGCTTGCCTTTAATCACTTACGGCCTCATCTAGGACCCGCAGACCGCTCCCATACAACTTCCACGAGGAGGGGCGTCCACTCGAAATCGGTAAGAAGTTAGAAGCGAAAGTCGCCGGCCAGTTCGGAGGCGATGTACGTTTTATTTTTAAGATCTGCACGCTGCGAAGAGATGGAGTTGGGGGCGGCTGTAAATCTCTATCGATTTTTGCTCTGAAATGAGCTCTGGGGACGTGAAGAAACCGAAAATCGCGAAAATCGTACCGAACGTTTAACCCCAACTGTCCTGAACAAAAGGAATCTTCGGGGAATACGGTTACGCCGACGCCTACCGATTTCTTGGGGAGGACTAAAAAGGAGCAAAAAAAAGGGGTGCAACACGAGGACTTCCCAGGGTGTCACCAATCCTAGTACTGCTCTCGCCCAAAAACGCTTAACTTCGAAGTTCTGATGGGATCCGGTGCATTAGTGCTGGTATGATCGCACCCGCACACTAAGCTTGCCTTTATTAATTTATGGCCTCGTTTAGGAGCCGCGGACCGCTCCCACACCACTACCACGAGGAGGGACGACCGCTCGGAATCGGTAAGAAGCCAGAAGCAGAAGTCGTCGGCCAGTTCGGAGGTGATGTACGTTTTTTTTTTAAGATTTGCACGCTGCGAAAAATCGAAGCCGGAGGCAGCTGTAAATCTATAACGATTTTTGCACTTAAATGAGCTCTGGGGATGTTAAGAAACCGTAAATCGCGAAAATTGTACCGAACGTTCAACCACAACAGTCCTGAACAAAAGGAAACTTTGGGGAATACGGTTACGCCGATGCCTACCGGTTTCTCGGGGCGGACTAAAAAGGTTGAAAAAAAGGGGTGCAACACGAGGACATCCCAGGGGGTCACCCATCCTAGTACTGCTCTTGCCCAAGCACGCTTAACTTCGGAGTTCTGATGGGAACCGGTGCATTAGTGCTGGTATGATCGCACCCGCACACCAAGCTTGCCTTTATTCATTTATGGCCTCGTTTAGCAGCCGCGGACCGCTCCCATACCACTTCCACGAGGAGGGGCGACCACTCGGAATCGGTAAGAAGCCAGAAGCGGAAGTCGTCGGCCAGTTCGGAGGCAATGTACGTTTTTTTTTTAAGATCTGCACGCTGCAAAGAGTCGGAGCTGGAGGCGATTCTAAATCTATAAGTATTTTTGCTCTTAAATGAGCTCTGGGATGTTAAGAAACTGTAAATCGCGAAAATCGTAGCTAACGTTAAACCCCAGCAGTCCTGAACAGAATAAAACTTCAAGGAATACGGTTACGCCGACGCATACCGGTTTCTCGTCGAGGACTAAACAGGAGAAAAAAGGGGTGCAACACGAGGACTTCCCAGGGGGTCACCCATCCTAGTACTGCACTCGCCCAAGCATGCTTAACTTCGGAGTTCTGATGGGATCCGGTGCATTAGTGCTGGTATGATTGCACCAGCACACTAAGCTTGCCTTTATTCATTTATGGCCTCGTTTAGGAGCCGCAGACCGCTCCCATACCACTTCCACGAGGAGGGGCGACCGCTCGGAATCGGTAAGAAGCCAGAAGCGGAAGTCATCGGCCAGTTCGGAGGTGATGTACGTTTTTTTTTTAAGATCTGCACGCTGCGAAGAGTCGGAGCCAGAGGCAGCTGTAAATCTATAACGATTTTTGCTCTTAAATGAGCTCTGGGGACGTTAAGAAACCGTAAATCGCGAAAATCGTAGCGAACATTCAACCCCAACAGTCCTGAACAAAAGGAATCTTCGGGGAATACGGTTACGCCGGCGCCTACCGATTTCTCGGGGCGGACTAAAAAGGAGCAAAAAAAAAGGTGCAACACGAGGACTTCCCAGGGGGTCACCAATCCTAGTACTGCTCTCGCCCAAGCACGCTTAACTTCGAAGTTCTGATGGGATCCGATGCATTAGTGCTGGTATGATCGCACCCGCACACTAAGCTTGCCTTTATTCATTTATGGCCTCGTTTAGGAGCCGCGGACCGCTCCCATACCACTTCCACGAGGAGGGACGATCGCTCGGAATCGGTAAGAAGCCAGAAGCGGAAGTCGCCGGCCAGTTCGGAGGCGATGTACGTTTGATTTTTAAGATCTGCACGCTACCAAGAGTCGGAGCCGGGGGCGGCTGTAAATCTCTAACGATTTTTGCTCTGAAATGAGCTCTGGGGACGTTAAGAAACAGTAAATCGTGAAAATCGTACCGAATGTTCAACCCCAACATTCCTGAACAAAAGAAAACTTCAGGGAATAAGGTTACGCCGACGGCTACCGGTTTCTCGGGGAGGACGAAAAAGGAGCTGAAAAAGGGGTGCAACACGAGGACTTCCCAGGGGGTCACTCATCCTAATACTGCTCTCGCCCAAGCACGCTACACTTCGGAGTTCTGATGGGAACCGGTGCATTCGTGCTGGTATGATCGCACCAGCACACTAAGCTTGCCTTTATTCATTTATGGCGTCATTTAGGAGCCGCGGACCGCTCCCATACCTCTTTTACGAGGAGGGACGACAACTCGGAATCGGTAAGAAGCCAGAAGCGGAAGTTGTCGGCCAGTTCGGAGGCAATGTACGTTTTTTTTTTAAGATCTGCACGCTACAAGGAGTCGTAGCCGGAGGCGGCTGTAAATCTCTCACGATTTTTGCTCTTAAATGAGCTCTGGCGGTGTTAAGAAACCGTAAATCGCAAAAATCGTAGCAAACGTTCAACCCCAACAGTCCTGAACAAAATAAAACTTCGGGGAATACGATTACGCCGACGCCTATCGGTTTCTCGGCGAGGACTAAAAGGGAGCAAAAAAAGGGGGTGCAACACGAGGACTTCCCGGGGGGTCACCCATCCTAGTACTGCTCTCACCAAAGTACGCTTAACTTCGGAGTTCTGATGGGACACGGTGCATTAGTGCTGGTATGATTGCACCCGCACACTAAGCTTGCCATTATTCATTTATGGCCTCGTCTAGGAGACGCGGACCGTTCCCATACAACTTCCACGAGGAGGGCGACCGCTTGGAATCGGTAAGAAGCCAGAAGCGGAAGTCACCGGCCAGTTCGGAGGCGATGTACGTTTTCTTTTTAAGATCTGCGCGCTGCGAGGAGTCGGAGCCGGGGCGGCTGTAAATCTCTAACGATTTTTGCTCTGAAATGAGCTCTGGGGACGTTAAGAAACCGTAAATCACGAAAATCGTATCGAACGTTCAGCCCCAACAGTCCTGAACAAAAGAAAACTTCAGGGAATAAGGTTACGCTGACGCCTATCGATTTCTCGGGAGGACTAAAAAGGAGCAAAAAAAGGGGTGCAACACGAGGACTTCCCAGGGGGTCACCCATCCTAGTACTGCACTCGCCCAAGCATGCTTAACTTCGGAGTTCTGATGGGATCCGGTGCATTAGTGCTGGTATGATTGCACCAGCACACTAAGCTTGCCTTTATTCATTTATGGCCTCGTTTAGGAGCCGCAGACCGCTCCCATACCACTTCCACGAGGAGGGGCGACCGCTCGGAATCGGTAAGAAGCCAGAAGCGGAAGTCATCGGCCAGTTCGGAGGTGATGTACGTTTTTTTTTTAAGATCTGCACGCTGCGAAGAGTCGGAGCCAGAGGCAGCTGTAAATCTATAACGATTTTTGCTCTTAAATGAGCTCTGGGGACGTTAAGAAACCGTAAATCGCGAAAATCGTAGCGAACATTCAACCCCAACAGTCCTGAACAAAAGGAATCTTCGGGGAATACGGTTACGCCGGCGCCTACCGATTTCTCGGGGCGGACTAAAAAGGAGCAAAAAAAAAGGTGCAACACGAGGACTTCCCAGGGGGTCACCAATCCTAGTACTGCTCTCGCCCAAGCACGCTTAACTTCGAAGTTCTGATGGGATCCGATGCATTAGTGCTGGTATGATCGCACCCGCACACTAAGCTTGCCTTTATTCATTTATGGCCTCGTTTAGGAGCCGCGGACCGCTCCCATACCACTTCCACGAGGAGGGACGATCGCTCGGAATCGGTATGAAGCCAGAAGCGGAAGTCGCCGGCCAGTTCGGAGGCGATGTACGTTTGATTTTTAAGATCTGCACGCTACCAAGAGTCGGAGCCGGGGGCGGCTGTAAATCTCTAACGATTTTTGCTCTGAAATGAGCTCTGGGGACGTTAAGAAACAGTAAATCGTGAAAATCGTACCGAATGTTCAACCCCAACATTCCTGAACAAAAGAAAACTTCAGGGAATAAGGTTACGCCGACGGCTACCGGTTTCTCGGGGAGGACGAAAAAGGAGCTGAAAAAGGGGTGCAACACGAGGACTTCCCAGGGGGTCACTCATCCTAATACTGCTCTCGCCCAAGCACGCTACACTTCGGAGTTCTGATGGGAACCGGTGCATTCGTGCTGGTATGATCGCACCAGCACACTAAGCTTGCCTTTATTCATTTATGGCGTCATTTAGGAGCCGCGGACCGCTCCCATACCTCTTTTACGAGGAGGGGCGACCACTCGGAATCGGTAAGAAGCCAGAAGCGGAAGTTGTCGGCCAGTTCGGAGGCAATGTACGTTTTTTTTTTAAGATCTGCACGCTACAAGGAGTCGTAGCCGGAGGCGGCTGTAAATCTCTAACGATTTTTGCTCTTAAATGAGCTCTGGCGGTGTTAAGAAACCGTAAATCGCAAAAATCGTAGCAAACGTTCAACCCCAACAGTCCTGAACAAAATAAAACTTCGGGGAATACGATTACGCCGATGCCTATCGGTTTCTCGGCGAGGACTAAAAGGGAGCAAAAAAAGGGGGTGCAACACGAGGACTTCCCGGGGGGTCACCCATCCTAGTACTGCTCTCACCAAAGTACGCTTAACTTCGGAGTTCTGATGGGACACGGTGCATTAGTGCTGGTATGATTGCACCCGCACACTAAGCTTGCCATTATTCATTTATGGCCTCGTCTAGGAGACGCGGACCGTTCCCATACAACTTCCACGAGGAGGGCGACCGCTTGGAATCGGTAAGAAGCCAGAAGCGGAAGTCACCGGCCAGTTCGGAGGCGATGTACGTTTTCTTTTTAAGATCTGCGCGCTGCGAGGAGTCGGAGCCGGGGCGGCTGTAAATCTCTAACGATTTTTGCTCTGAAATGAGCTCTGGGGACGTTAAGAAACCGTAAATCACGAAAATCGTATCGAACGTTCAGCCCCAACAGTCCTGAACAAAAGAAAACTTCAGGGAATAAGGTTACGCTGACGCCTATCGATTTCTCGGGGAGGACTAAAAAGGAGCAAAAAAAGGGGTGCAACACGAGGACTTCCCAGGGGGTCACCCATCCTAGTACTGCACTCGCCCAAGCATGCTTAACTTCGGAGTTCTGATGGGATCCGGTGCATTAGTGCTGGTATGATTGCACCAGCACACTAAGCTTGCCTTTATTCATTTATGGCCTCGTTTAGGAGCCGCAGACCGCTCCCATACCACTTCCACGAGGAGGGGCGACCGCTCGGAATCGGTAAGAAGCCAGAAGCGGAAGTCATCGGCCAGTTCGGAGGTGATGTACGTTTTTTTTTTAAGATCTGCACGCTGCGAAGAGTCGGAGCCAGAGGCAGCTGTAAATCTATAACGATTTTTGCTCTTAAATGAGCTCTGGGGACGTTAAGAAACCGTAAATCGCGAAAATCGTAGCGAACATTCAACCCCAACAGTCCTGAACAAAAGGAATCTTCGGGGAATACGGTTACGCCGGCGCCTACCGATTTCTCGGGGCGGACTAAAAAGGAGCAAAAAAAAAGGTGCAACACGAGGACTTCCCAGGGGGTCACCAATCCTAGTACTGCTCTCGCCCAAGCACGCTTAACTTCGAAGTTCTGATGGGATCCGATGCATTAGTGCTGGTATGATCGCACCCGCACACTAAGCTTGCCTTTATTCATTTATGGCCTCGTTTAGGAGCCGCGGACCGCTCCCATACCACTTCCACGAGGAGGGACGATCGCTCGGAATCGGTAAGAAGCCAGAAGCGGAAGTCGCCGGCCAGTTCGGAGGCGATGTACGTTTGATTTTTAAGATCTGCACGCTACCAAGAGTCGGAGCCGGGGGCGGCTGTAAATCTCTAATGATTTTTGCTCTGAAATGAGCTCTGGGGACGTTAAGAAACAGTAAATCGTGAAAATCGTACCGAATGTTCAACCCCAACATTCCTGAACAAAAGAAAACTTCAGGGAATAAGGTTACGCCGACGGCTACCGGTTTCTCGGGGAGGACGAAAAAGGAGCTGAAAAAGGGGTGCAACACGAGGACTTCCCAGGGGGTCACTCATCCTAATACTGCTCTCGCCCAAGCACGCTACACTTCGGAGTTCTGATGGGAACCGGTGCATTCGTGCTGGTATGATCGCACCAGCACACTAAGCTTGCCTTTATTCATTTATGGCGTCATTTAGGAGCCGCGGACCGCTCCCATACCTCTTTTACGAGGAGGGGCGACCACTCGGAATCGGTAAGAAGCCAGAAGCGGAAGTTGTCGGCCAGTTCGGAGGCAATGTACGTTTTTTTTTTAAGATCTGCACGCTACAAGGAGTCGTAGCCGGAGGCGGCTGTAAATCTCTAACGATTTTTGCTCTTAAATGAGCTCTGGCGGTGTTAAGAAACCGTAAATCGCAAAAATCGTAGCAAACGTTCAACCCCAACAGTCCTGAACAAAATAAAACTTCGGGGAATACGATTACGCCGACGCCTATCGGTTTCTCGGCGAGGACTAAAAGGGAGCAAAAAAAGGGGGTGCAACACGAGGACTTCCCGGGGGGTCACCCATCCTAGTACTGCTCTCACCAAAGTACGCTTAACTTCGGAGTTCTGATGGGACACGGTGCATTAGTGCTGGTATGATTGCACCCGCACACTAAGCTTGCCATTATTCATTTATGGCCTCGTCTAGGAGACGCGGACCGTTCCCATACAACTTCCACGAGGAGGGCGACCGCTTGGAATCGGTAAGAAGCCAGAAGCGGAAGTCACCGGCCAGTTCGGAGGCGATGTACGTTTTCTTTTTAAGATCTGCGCGCTGCGAGGAGTCGGAGCCGGGGCGGCTGTAAATCTCTAACGATTTTTGCTCTGAAATGAGCTCTGGGGACGTTAAGAAACCGTAAATCACGAAAATCGTATCGAACGTTCAGCCCCAACAGTCCTGAACAAAAGAAAACTTCAGGGAATAAGGTTACGCTGACGCCTATCGATTTCTCGGGGAGGACTAAAAAGGAGCAAAAAAAGGGGTGCAACACGAGGACTTCCCAGGGGATCACCCATCCTAGTACTTCTCTCGCCCAAGCACGCTTAACTTCGGAGTTCTGATGGGATCCGGTGCATTAGTGCTCGTATGATCGCACCCGCACACTAAACTTGCCTTTATTCCTTTACGGCCTTGTCTAGGAGCCGCGGACCACTCCCATACCACTTGCACGAGGAGGGGCGACCGCTCGAATCGGTAAGAAGCCAGAAGTGGAAGTCACCAGCCAGTTCGGAGGTGATGTACGTTTTCTTTTTAAGATCTGCACGCCGCTAAGAGTCAGAGCCGGGGCGGCTGTAAATCTCTAACGATTTTTGCTCTGAAATTAGCTCTGGGGACGTTAAGAAACAGTAAATCGTGAAAATCGTACCGAACGTTCAACCCCAACATTCCTGAACAAAAGAAAACTTCAGGGAATAAGGTTACGCCGACGCCTACCGGTTTCTCAGGGAGGACGAAAAAGGAGCAGAAAAAGGGGTGCAACACGAGGACTTACCAGGGGGTCACCCATCCTAGTACTGCTCTCGCCCAAGCACGCTTAACTTCAGAGTTCTGATGGGATCTGGTGCATTAGTGCTGGTATGATCGCACTCGCATACTAAGCTTGCCTTTATTCATTTATGGCCTCGTTTAGGAGCCGCGGACCGCTCCCATACCACTTCCACGAGGAGGGTCGACTGCTCGGAATCGGTAAGAAGCCGGAAGCGGAAGTCACCGGCCAGTTCGGAGGCGATGTACGTTTTTTTTTTTAAGATCTGTACGTTGCGAAGAGTCGAAGCCGGCGGCTGTAAATCTCTAATGATTTTTGCTCTTAAATGAGCTCTGGGGACGTTAAGAAACCGTAAATCGCGATAATCGTAGCGAACGTTCAACCCCAACAATCCTGAACAAAAGGAAACTTCAGGGAATATGGTTACGCCGATGCCGATCGGTTTCTCGGGGCGGACTAAAAAGGAGGAAAAAAAGGGGTGCAACATGAGGACATCCCAGGGGGTCACTCATCCTAGTACTGCTCTCGCCCAAGCACGCTAAACTTCGGAGTTCTGATGGGAACCGGTGCATTAGTGCCGGTATGATCGCACCCGCACACTAAGCTTGCCTTTATTCATTTATGGCGTCATTTACGAGCCGCGGACCGCTCCCATACCTTTTCCACGAGGAGGGGCGACCACGCGGAATCGATAAGAAGCCAGAAGCGGAAGTTGTCGGCCAATTCGGAGGCAATGTACGTTTTTTTTTTAAGATCTGCACGCTGCAAAGAGTCGGAGCCGGAGGCGGCTATAAATCTCTAACGATTTTTGCTTTTAAATGAGCTCTGGCGGTGTTAAGAAACCGTAAATCGTAAAAATCGTAGCAAACGTTCAACCCCAACAGTCCTGAACAAAATAAAACTTCGGGGAATACGGTTACGCCGACACCTATCGGTTTCTAGGCGAGGGCTAAAAGGGAGCAAAAAAAGGGGGTGCAACACGAGGACTTCCCGGGGGGTCACCCATCCTAGTACTGCTCTTGCCAAAGTACGCTTAACTTCGGAGTTCTGATGGGATCCGGTGCATTAGTGTTGGGTATGATTGCACCCGCACACTAAGCTTGCCTTTATTCATTTATGGCCTCATTTAGGAGCCGCGGACCGCTCCCATACCACTTCCACGAGGAGGGGCGACCGCTCGGGATCGGTAAGAAGCCAGAAGCGGAAGTCGCCGGCCAGTTCGGAGGCGATGTACATTTTTTTTTAAGATCTGCACGCTGCGAAGAGTCGGAGGCGGAGGCAGCTGTAAATCTCTAACGATTTTTGCTCTTAATTGAGCTTTGGGGACGTTAAGAACCGAAAATCGCAAAAATCGTAGCGAACGTTCAACCCCAACAGTCCTGAACAAAAGGAAACATCGGGGAATACGGTTACGCCGATGCCTACCGGTTTCTCGGGGCGGACTAAAAAGGAGCAAAAAAAGGGGTGCAACACGAGGACTTCCCAGGGGGTCACCCATCCTAGTACTGCTCTGGCCCAAGCATGCTTAACTTCAGAGTTTTGATGGGATCCAGTCCATTAGTGCTCGTATGATCCCAACCGCACACTAAGCTTTCCTTTATTCCTTTATGGCCTCGTCTAGGAGCCGCGGACCAGTCCCATACCACTTCCACGAGGAGGGGCGACCGCTTGAGTCGGTAAGAAGCCAGAAGCGGAAGTCACCGGCCAGTTCGGAGGCGATGTAAGTTTTCTTTTTAAGATCTGCACGCTGCGAAGAGTCGGAGCCGGGGCGGCTGTAAATCTCTAACGATTTTTGCTTTTAAATGAGATCTGGGGACGTTAAGAAACCGTAAATCGCGAAAATCGTACCGAACATTCAACCCCAACAGTCCTGAACAAAAGAAAACTTCAGGGAATAAGGTTACGCCGACGCCTACCGGTTTCTCGGGGAGGACGAAAAAGGAGCAAAAAAAAGGGTGCAACACGAGGACTTCCCAGGGGGTCACCTATCCTAGTACTAGTCTCGCCCAAGCACGCTTAACTTCGGAGTTCTAATGGGATCTGGTGCATTAGTGCTGGTATGATCGCACCCGCACACTAAGCTTGCCTTTATTCATTTATGGCCTCGTCTAGGAGACGCGGACCGCTCCCATACAACTTCCACGAGGAGGGCGACCGCTTGGAATCGATAAGAAGCTAGAAGCAGAAGTCGCCGGCCAGTTCGGAGGCGATGTACGTTTTCTTTTTAAGATCTGCACGCTGCGAAGATTCGGAGCCGGGGCGGCTGTAAATCTCTAACGATTTTTGCTTTTAAATGAGATCTGGGGACGTTAAGAAACCGTAAATCGCAAAAATCGTACCGAACATTCAACCCCAACAGTCCTGAACAAAAGAAAACTTCAGGGAATAAGGTTACGCCGATGCCTACCGGTTTCTCGGGGAGGACGAAAAAGGAGCAAAAAAAAGGGTGCAACACGAGGACTTCCCAGGGGGTCACCTATCCTAGTACTAGTCTCGCCCAAGCACGCTTAACTTCGGAGTTCTGATGGGATCTGGTGCATTAGTGCTGGTATGATCGCACCCGCACACTAAGCTTGCCTTTATTCATTTATGGCCTCGTCTAGGAGACGCGGACCACTCCCATACAACTTCCACGAGGAGGGCGACCGCTTGGAATCGGTAAGAAGCCAGAAGCGGAAGTCGCCGGCCAGTTCGGAGGCGATGTACGTTTTTTTTTTAAGATCTGCACGCTGCGAAGAGTCGGAGCCGGAGGCAGCTATAAATCTCTAATGATTTTTGCTCTTAAATGAGCTCTGGGGACGTTAAGAACCGAAAATTGCGAAAATCGTAGCGAACATTCAACCCCAACAATCCTGAACAAAAGGAAACATCAGGGAATACGGTTACGCCGATGCCTACCGATTTCTCGGGGAGGACTAAAAATGTAATACCCAAGAATTATTTGTGGATATAAACGGTATTTAGTGAAGGGTATAAATTGAAGTTGTAGAAAAATAAGACTATAGGGTACACTAACGCAGCTTTGGACGACCGAATTAGTCGGAGGGAGTACCCAAAACCCTAGATAGCCAAGGAAAATTGTATAATATCGACAAGCGATTCGAATTATAATTTTTAGTGATGAAATAAATTGGATCAGGAACAGTTTTCGGTACAACTGTTGACCGGGCTGAGAAAATCGAATCGACATAGGAAACATCCAGAAGATCAACAGAACACGTCAAGCACTAGTATTTATCATGTAGAACAACCCTTAAGCAATTTCGGGCTAAATCAAATGGATTTAAGGTCAATTTGACCAGCCGGGTCTAAGTGCAGTTTTTTAATTTTACCCGAAGGAGGTCGAAACGGTAATTTTTTAGGAGTTTTGAGGGTCAAATGAGATATACTAAACTTGAGGAACTTAGAGGTATATTTGGATTTATCAGGGGTGATGTAAAAAGGGCAAAATTGTCATTTGAAGAAAACAGGGGTCAAAGTGCAAAAAAATGAAAATTTGCATAGTGTGAACGCGCAAGCAAAAAACGGCCGCCGCCTTCCACGCACATGGTCGCCGTTTTCGGCGATGGGAAGACCGAGGGATGGCTGGGGAAGGTTGCAACTGGCAGTAGGAAGCTTGGGGACCAAGTGATTGCCGGTGATTGGTTGAATGGTGGCCGAATTTTGGATATAAAAGGCGCAAAGTTTCGGCCAAAATATATCAAGCAAATCGACTACGTTTTTGGATGTTTTTAGGGGATTTGTTAAGGGGCTTTTGGTGTTGAGGCATTGGGGATCATTTCTGGAGGTTTTGGAGGATTTTCCATGGTATTTGAAGGCCGATTGAAGCTCGGCCGGAAATCGATGGCGGTCCGCCTAGGGCAACCTGCAACTGCCGATTTGGCAGCTTTTCCGGCGTCCTTTCGGCCGGAAAATGGCACCATTAGGATCGACATTTCAAGGGCTTGAAGAGGGTGCTCTCGGATCTTTCATCGGAGGTGTCGTCGGTGGCTGGAGAAGTGAAGAAGATTGTGGCGCGTGGCTGCACGCGCCAGCTCCCACGCGCTGAGCGCGTTGGGCGCGTGAACAGGGGTAAAATCGAGATTTTTCCTCTAGTATTTTTATTTAATTATTTTAGGATTTATGGTATTAAAATATTTTGGAAAATAGTTGAGGAAATAATTATTTTGGAATTATCAAGGTAAAAATTGGGAGAAAATGGAGAAAATTATGGAAAAATTGAGGAAAATAGATTTTAATGATTCTTTAATTAAATATGATGTTTAGGAAATATCTTAGCTGGAGGTTGAGTACAAGTTCAAGTATTTGGGGTTTGGCACCCAAATCGAGACCGTGCACGAGGATCGAGGCGATCCGAATACATTTGAGGTGAGTTGTCTAATCCTATCTCTATCTTATCTTGAAAATGTGTTGGAAGGCGTGTAGTGGGTTCAGGTGGGCGGTGTTACCCTCCCGAACTTAGGTTACACACAAATGAGGCCAGTTCTAGTGAGCGGTTTTGCCCTCCGGAACTTGGGTTGTTTTGCGAAAGCGTTTCACTTATCTGTTCATTTCATCATTTGCATATTGTACATGTGATATATTGCATCAACTGTTTTTACTTACAAAAGAGTCTGTGCATGGCGTGTGATTTTCATATCATCGGGGTATTGATATTCATGTCAATGTTGTTTTCTATATGGGACGGGATGGGGTCTTCTTGAGAATGGGACACGGTTAGTCCGGGTGATCGGGTGACACGGTAGGGCATCCGGGGCCAGTACTGGTGATCGGGTGACACGGTAGGGCATCCGGGACTGTAACCGAGTGACACGGTAGGGCATTCGGGGATTAAGTGTGTCAGGGAATTTCTGAAGTTAGACGTGTCTTGCATTTTGTCGTTTGTCTGAGTATGCCATGCTCGTGTGTCTCTCGTGCATTGTATGCCATCACTTAGATGTTTATCATCTAACCTGGGCTATGCCCCTGGAACGTTTAATGTTCCAGCTAGGGACTGCTGCGAGGGCAAGGATGTGGCCGGTTGAGGGCCAATGGTGCTTAGTTTGTTAAGTCATTGTAACGTTTGGAGGCTTTAATATGCATATCAGGTTGTAAATAAACGGTTGTATAATAGCGATTTTATCATTTGATCTGTATTACGTATTTTGCTATGGAAATACAATGTAAGAACTATGGTGTTTTGGTATTAATGTATCCGCTGCGTTGTATTAAGTCTCGTTTAGTTTAAGATTATTGATCTTGATAGTTAATCGGGCAAGGCTGGGGTTCGCGGGGTTTTGTATCTGCATGTGAAGATTGTTCTTGATATACCGCGCGTGTTGAACTTGAAGAAAAAAAAAAGAAATCCCGGGAATACCCTTATAGTGACATGCCTGGCGAGACGGGGTGTTACAATTGGTATCAGAGCCCTAGGTTAAAACCCTAGGATAATTTGGCTAGGTTGCTGAACTTAGCATGGTTAGAACTATTGAATGAGAACTTAGGACGGGATTATGGATTCTAGGAGACATTCGAAACATAGTCGAAAATGGTATGGAGACTCTATAAAGGTGAAATTTGAGGTTTTCAATTTGAATATACTTTCAGCGTCAAGGGGAGACGAACAAGTTCTATTCACATCTTTTGGAAATTAGGAAGCTAGTGAAGAGGGTCGTCGAAATGAAAGAGATATATGATCCAAAACCTTTGAGGAATAAATACTTTGGTGATACTTGTACAACTTGAAGTATAGCATAAAATCTCTTTCGGAAGAATCTTAGTGAATCGTCTTAGTACCCTCCCGTTTGGGACATGTTAAATGATGGTGGTGTCATGCCCCAACAAAGATAAGCGAAACGACAGAGATTATTAGGAGAACCTGTCAAGGACGTGGGAAAGAAGAACGACTTGAAGATCTAAGGGCATGGGAAAGAAGAACAACTTGAAGATCTTAAGGTTAAGTTAGATATCCGAATTGAGGACTTAAAAGAACGGATTCAGTTAGGGCTAACTAGTGAAAATCCCGAATGGAGACTTAGGGGAAATGAACTGATAGATCATAAAGACAAAATCCCTACTTGAAGATTTGGGGGGGGGGTTTGTCAGTTGAAGTCTTTGAAATTATTAATTGGAGAATACTAGATTTTGCTGAGTGATGAAACGTTGGATTGGAAGTTAGCATTGAACAATATGGGTTGAATGTAAGGTTGGTTCGATAAACCATAACTGAGGATTCGTAAGATTTGGAAACCGTAGATTGGAGATCATTAGTTAAAATCAATCTCACTAAATGTTGGGATAACTGGTGGTTATTAAGAAGAAACAAGTTGTGGACGATTAGTTTGATATGACACAACCTAATTGTAAGTCAGGTTTTGATCGAATGGTATAAGGATTCAAGGGAAAGAATGACTTGGTATAGATCGAGGATCCTAAGGAACGACCCGATAAGAAACTCAGGAAGATTCAATAAGTGCTTTAGAGAACAGAGCTTGAGGATTTTAGGAATCCGGAAGTGTTGATGGGGATATTGAGATAGAAAAATCGAAATTGATGAAAGAGAAAATAAGGAAATAATACCTTAAGAAAATGACTCAGAGGGACAAGTCATATGTTATTCAAGGACAAAGAGAGTTAAGGCGTAGATTTAAGTTTTATGAAAGTTTTGGGAGATGACAGAAAAGAGAACTATATCGAGGATATTAGTTAGGATCAGACGAGGAAAACAAATCAGAACTAAACGAGGATCGAATTCTTGTTGAGGTGTTTAGAAGTTTTTCTCGGAAGTATTTGGCTTGTATAAGGTGCTCTAGGTAGAATTTTCCTTTCGCATGAAATCATAGAATGTAATCTCAATCTAATTTCCTTATTAATGGTCACTACTAGATAATGAGGGATCGATTGTAAACCAGCCATAATTAGGATCAACGTACAACCGAAAGTTATTAGGATGTAAAATGTAAAGTTTGCATGTTTCAAGGATTAGAATTTTTCCTTGGTAGTTGAAAGAATCTTTTGGCTTATAGAGAATTTGCAAAATGGAACCATACTTGATGATTTTGAGATTGTAAATAATATAAGGAACAACGATAGATTAGAGATTTGTGATTTAAAACGAACCTTGGAAATTAGAAAAAAATCTTGGGGTAAGGGAATTATGCGTATAACTATTGAGGTTGCTAAAAGAAAATTTACGCGTACTGTATATACTTGGAGATAAAATGGTATTTCAACCTGCGAAGACGATTATATTATAAGCTTGAAATGATCCTAGCCGATTTAAGAAGATTCAAACTCAAAAGAAGATAGTTAGCATAACAATGATTGTCAAGGACCGAGGGGTAGTCATAAAAGTCTTGGCTTGAGTTTTAAGGCGTCACGCAATGAGATAGGATTGCTAAAATTAGATTAAGCTCGTAAAGATATCTTGGGATTTAATTAGGTCTTAACAAAATTGAACTTGGTCCTAATAGATTCAAAGAAATAAGAATGATTGACATAATGACCTGTACAGTGAGTGTTAGTTGAAAGTCAATTGTGAAATAAACATATAAGGAAAATGGAATTTCTAAGCCAATTTTGTGATAGATTAAGCATACGGCAATAACGAGAATATGGTTGAACGATCTAGTATAAGTTTTGAAAATGATAAACTGGAAATACAATTGATGTTGGAGTGTTTGATAAATTATGAACGTCTGCAAGAGCAGCAACAGGAGCGCGAGGTTCCGTCACGTGCATAACAAATTAGGAAAGCAAAAGAGATTAAATTGTGAGAAAGAAATCTGAAGTCTTAGGAATGGTTAGGATAAGAATGCTTGATATGATTGAGTGTTACTCTGGAAAAGAACATTAGGAATCCAAAAGATCAGGGAGTTGGATTAGTATTAATAAGAACCACTATAGCTCTCAGAGATGGAACAAGGAATTCTAGCATAGCGATAACACCATTAGTGTTTGGTCTGTAACAATGGATCTGAGCCTAGGGACCAAGGCAGAGGACTGGTGGTTGGCTCGCGGTTTGGGGTGTGATACCTACGAGTTGGAGCAACACAGTGAACTGTGGAGACGGTCAGGTGCCAAAGTTTGGGCGACACTGAGAATGTTATGTATGGTTTAGAGTCCAAGTTCCAAGGGACCAGAGCATCGTGGTAGGATTCTTAATCATGGTGAAAAGATTGAAGGTTTGGATTGTGATCTAAGTGGGATAATTTCTATGTGGGTTATGATAGTCAATAACCAAAAGAGAATCGGAAGAAGGAAATGTAATATCGAGGGACAAAATAATGATTGGTGAGCTGTTAACAGAGATTTGAAGGATTCTTCTAAGATAATTGCATCCACGACAGAAATTTGTAAAATTAAGGTTACTAAGAGGTGACGAGTGCGTTCGAGAAATTTGGGAGTTTTGGTGAAACAGTAATTGTGTTCATAGGTCGGGATAGGTTCTAGCTAGGAATGGAACGAACCCTGATATAGACATGTGTTACGAACTTGCTTAGGAAAATGTGTTTCTCGGGTGTGGCATCTGGAAAAAAAAAATTAACTCTAGTTATTGACTTAACTTTTAGTCTCGTGTGACTAGTAATACGCACCTCAGGAATTGTGAGTAATTGGCTCCAATTTAACTATTTTGAATCTTACCTTTGGTGATATTAAAGGTTAGAGCAATAGCAAATATATTCTGGAACTCTCAAGAACACGAGTTGGTCTATAGAATGAGACGAAGTCAACATAAAGATATGGTAGGTTATAAGTTGTTAAGTAAACGAAAGTGTTTTTCCTTCCGAGAGACGTGTTATGATTTGAGGAAACATATAGTAAGTTGTTATAAAGGAAGACGTGAGTTTCTAGTTTCACTACGAAAATTTTATTTGGATTGTAAGACAGTAGGCTAAGTTATTAAAGTTATGCTAGGTGTTGCTAAAGACCCGATGAGAACCAAAAGTTGTCCAATAAGGTTTTCATTTAAGGAGTTGTGTGAAAACTAGATCACTTAAGAAGGACGAGATTAAATCTATTCCAAGAATCGAGGATAATAGGGATTTTGTTTAAGCCAATAAAGAGATTATTTCTCATATGGAGAAATATGGAAAGCACCGTTTAGATGAAATAGAACATTTAGCGATACTAAGTTGAAAGAGCCACAAATGGAGGACGTGTGCAAATATGAAAGGTTGTCGGTAAATTGAAACGACACGGGAAGTTCTGAGCTGAGATAAATTGATCTGATTGATGGATAGTGTTTGGAAGAGAAATAGTAACATGTCAAGATGTTAGGCTGTTGAAAGAAAAATTGAATTTTTGGGATCTAAATGGATAATTTGCATGACCAGCCGTAAGAGGCTGAGAAATTATCTCTAGAGATAATATGTGAATGAGGTAATAGGGAGAAGGATACGCTGAGTAAATGTTATCAATTTCTGTGCCATCGTGGCAGCCGAGTTAGTTCAATCTTGGTGTGATCATTGGGTTGGGAGATTTAGGAACCAGATAAAATATACTTTGGGAACACGATTGGGAATGGTACTAGGTTTTATAAATTATTTTGGGAGTTGAGTAGCTGCCAATATGGAGCTACAACGGGATATTCTAGAAGATAAGAAACGAGTTTGGTAAACTCAAACCATATAAAGGTATAAATTATGAATGGTTGTTAAGGACTAAGAAAGGTATTTAGGACATTGCAATCGGAAGTTATTAGCAATAGTAGTGATACAATTATCGCGGATCAAATTTTGAGGACGAAATTTCTTAAGGGGGGGAGAATGTAATACCCAAGAATTATTTGTGGATATAAACGGTATTTAGTGAAGGGTATAAATGGAAGTTGTAGAAAAATAAGACTATAGGGTACACTAACGCAGCTTTGGACGACTGAATTAGTCGGAGGGAGTACCCTAAACCCTAGATAGCCAAGGAAAATTGTATAATATCGACAAGCGATTCGAATTATGATTTTTAGTGATGAAATAAATTGGATCAGGAACAGTTTTCGGTACAACTGTTGACCGGGCTGAGAAAACCGAATCGACGTAGGAAACGTCCAGAAGATCAACAAAACACGTCAAGCACTAGTATTTATCATGTAGAACAACCCTTAAGCAATTTCGGGTTAAATCAAATGGATTTAAGGTCAATTTGACCAGCCGAGTCTAAGTGCAGTTTTCTAATTTTACCCGAGGGAGGTCGAAACGGTAATTTTTTAGGAGTTTTGAGGGTCAAATGAGATATACTAAACTTGAGGAACTTAGAGGTATATTTGGATTTATCAGGGGTGATGTGAAAAGGGCAAAATTGTCATTTAAAGAAAACAGGGGTCAAAGTGCAAAAAAATGAAAATTTGCATAGTGTGAACGCGCAAGCAAAAAACGGCCGCCACCTTCCACGCACATGGCCGCCGTTTCCGGCGATGGGACGGCCGAGGGATGGCTGGGGAAGGTTGCAACTGGCAGTAGGAAGCTTGGGGACCAAGTGATTGCCGGTGATTGGTTGAATGGTGGCCGGATTTTGGATATAAAAGGCGCAAAGTTTCGGCCGAAATATATCAAGCAAATCGACTACGTTTTTGGATGTTTTTAGGGGATTTGTTAAGGGGTTTTGGTGTTGAGGCATTGGGGATCATTTCTGGAGGTTTTGGAGGATTTTCCATGGTATTTGAAGGCCGATTGAAGCTCGGCCGGAAATCGATGGCGGTCCGCCTAGGGCAACCTGCAACTGCCGATTTGGCAGCTTTTCCAGCGTCCTTTCGGCCGGAAAATGGTACCATTAGGATCGACATTTCAAGGGCTTGAAGGGGGTGCCCTCGGATCTTTCATCGGAGGTGTCGTCGGTGGCCGGAGAAGTGAAGAAGATGGTGGCGCGTGGCTGCACGCGCCAACTCCCACGCGCTAAGCGCGTGTGGGCGCGTGAACAGGGGTAAAATCGAGATTTTTCCTCCAGTATTTTTATTTAATTATTTTAGGATTTATGGTATTAAAATATTTTGGAAAATAGTTGAGGAAATAATTATTTTGGAATTATCAAGGTAAAAATTGGGAGAAAATTATGGAAAAATTGAGGAAAATAGATTTTAATGATTCTTTAATTAAATATGATGTTTAGCAAATATCTTAGCTCGAGGTTGAGTACAAGTTCAAGTATTTGGGGTTTGGCACGCAAATCGAGACCGTGCACGAGGATCGAGGCGATCCGAATACATTCGAGGTGAGTGGTCTAATCCTATCTCTATCTTATCTTGAAAATGTGTTGGAAGGCGTGTAGTGGGTTCAGGTGGGCGGTGTTACCCTCCCGAACTTAGGTTACACACAAATGAGGCCAGTTCTAGTGAGCGGTTTTGCCCTCTGGAACTTGGGTTGTTCTGCGAAAGCGTTTCACTTATCTGTTCATTTCATCATTTGCATATTGTACATGTGATATATTGCATCAACTATTTTTACTTACAAAAGAGTCTATGCATGGCGTGTGATTTTCATATCATCAGGGTATTGATATTCATGTCAATATTGTTTTCTATATGGGACGGGATGGGGTCTTCTTGAGAATGGGACACGGTTAGTCCGGGTGATCGGGTGACACGGTAGGGCATCCGGGACTGGTAACCGAGTGACACGGTAGGGCATTCGGGGATTAAGTGTGTCAGGGAATTTCTCAAGTTAGACGTGTCTTGCATTTTGTCGTTTGTCTGAGTATGCCATGCTCGCGTGTCTCTCGTGCATTGTATGCCATCACTTAGATGTTTATCATCTAACCTGGGCTATGCCCCTGGAACGTTTAATGTTCCAGCTAGGGACTGCTGCGAGGGCAAGGATGTGGCCGGTTGAGGGCCAATGGTGCTTAGTTTGTTAAGTCATTGTAACGTTTGGAGGCTTTAATATGCATATCAGGTTGTAAATAAACGGTTGTATAATAGCGATTTTATCATTTGATCTGTATTACGTATTTTGCTATGGAAATACAATGTAAGAACTATGGTGTTTTGGTATTAATGTATCTGCTGCGTTGTATTAAGTCTCGTTTAGTTTAAGATTATTGATCTTGATAGTTAATCGGACAAGGCTGGGGTTCGCGGGGTTTTGTATCTGCATGTGAAGATTGTTCTTGATATACCGCGCATGTTGAACTTGAAGAAAAAAAAAAGAAATCCCGGGAATACCCTTATAGTGACATGCCTGGCGAGACGGGGTGTTACAAAAAAGGAGCAAAAAAAGGGGTGCAACACGAGGACTTCCCAAGGGGTCACCCATCCTAGTACTGCTCTTGCCCAAGCACGCTTAACTTCGGAGTTCTGATGGGATCCGGTGCATTAGTGCTCGTATGATCGCACCCGCACACTAAGCTTGCCTTTATTCCTTTATGGCATCGTCTAGGAGCCGCAGACCACTCCCATACCACTTCCACGAGGAGGGGCGACCGCTCGAATCGGTAAGAAGCCAGAAGCAGAAGTCACCGGCCAGTTCGGAGGCGATGTACGTTTTCTTTTTAAGATCTGCACGCTGCGAAGAGTCGGAGCCGGAGCGGCTGTAAATCTCTAACGATTTTTGCTCTGAAATGAGCTCTGGGGACGTTAAGAAACCGTAAATCGCGAAAATCGTACCGAACGTTCAACCCCAACAGTCCTGAACAAAAGAAAACTTCAGAGAATAAGGTTACGCCTACCGGTTTCTCGGGGAGGACGAAAAAGGAGCAAAAAAAGGGGTGCAACACGAGGACTTCCCAGGGGGTCACCCATCCTAGTACTGCTCTCGCCCAAGCACGCTTAACTTCGGAGTTCTGATGGGATCTGGTGCATTAGTGCTGGTATGATCGCACCCACACACTAAGCTTGCCTTTATTCATTTATGGCCTCGTCTAGGAGACGCGGACCGCTCCCATACTGTAACACCCCGCTTTCTCCGGCGCGTTATTTCTTGGGACAATCCCGGGACGATAAATTTTTTTTTTTCTTTCAACTCATACTAAGTCGCATCATTTCCCGCATCCATCCCAAAATTTCCCTACATTACTTTATCTCGAAAGAGAGAGAATCGTTATACATCGAACGCGGAATCTAGAATCGAACCTGCCATCTTTCCTTAACATAAATCATAATCAATTCTTTACATCACCGTTTCTCAAACTTAATCGTCAATACAAGACTTAAAACATAATATACGTTCTCAACTTAACATTAACACATACCATGCGTTCTTACTAACATGAACCCTAAATAGGGTTATACATCGTCATTAACCATAAGGTTATACATCATCGTTCCTTAACGTCAATCATCAATTATACCTTACATCATGGACTTCCAAATCGTTCAAATTTCAAAGTAGCAGGACTTAAACACATGGGCTACATTACATCATTCATCTCATCATTCATTCATCATGCACTTAGCTAAGTGCCATTTACTTTCATTTCAATTCATCGTGCACTTGGAAAGTGCCATTTCATGCCTCATTCATCCTCGTACCTGCTACAATCTCCATCTGAAACGTTTGAATATTCCAGGGGCAAAGCCCAATTAGATGATGAACCATCTAAGTAAGCAGTATAAGAAATCATTTTCATGCATGAATGTAAAATGTCTTTCCTTTCATTTCGGTTTGAGCCGATCGTTCCTTATGCTACTCTCCATTTTTACAGCCTCCTTCCCAGGCCGAGGTGTATGGGTGCACCCTTGGAAAAGTAGCGGCCCCGGCCCGTACTCTCAAACCCTTATGCGGATGCATGATCAATAATTTCATCGTGAACACATGCACATTTCATCATCAATACGTGTAAATGCAATCTACATGACATAATCATATCAAGACATGACAACATGACAAACCGTTTACATAAAATTGAGTTTTAAAAAAAACAACTTACAAATCACGCATTTTCATAAGACTAAATTCAGTTGAGAAATACCACTTTCAACAAAGCATTTTCTATAAATCAAAATTCATTTGGGTAGTACTACTTACCTCGTACGCATCTCATAACATCTCGATCCTCGTGTCAGGCGACTAACGTGCTAAATTCAAATCCTCAACAATCCCTGACCATCATATTCATTCAATAAATCAATAATCTATTTTTCTTAATTTGCTCATATCTTTCCTTTATTTCTTCCTATTTTCCTCAAAATTCCTTAAACATTTCCCTCAATAAATAATAATTTCTAAATAAATAATCCTAAGTAGAAAATTTCTAAATAATCTAAACTAAAGATTACTCAATTATTTTCTCAAATATTTGTCTTTAACTATTCATAAAATAATATTCCTAATTTACTAGAATTTTTTAGGATATTTTTACTTACCTTAACTCAACCTTCCGGGCTGCCTTGGTATGCGTGCCATGACCTCGAAAGGCGTGTCCAACCTTAATTACCGCGCAAATCCGTGATTCCCGCACACCACCTCAATTCTTGCACGTTACCTCGCTTCTCGTGCATTTACCTCGATTATTGTGCGACATCTCAATTTTTCGCGCATCGTCTCGATTTTTGTGCACCATCTCAAAACGTGTGCCCGAACTATTTTTCTTGCCAAAATCTTCATTTCCTATTTGCTAGGATTTTTTCGAGAGCGTCTAGGATTTATTTATTTATCTTTTTTCTCTTCCTTTCTTTCTCTTTCTTTTCTTTTCTTTTCTTATTTTTTTTCCCTCTCCTACTATTCATTTTCTTCCCCAAGGCTGCAACGCACCAGCCTCTGCAACTCCTTCTTCGCGCAAACCAGCCATGCACGCGCCTAGTACTACTTCTGGCTTCTTACCGATTCCGAGCGGTAGCCCCTCCCCGTGGAAGTTGTATGGGAGCGGTCTGCGGCTCCTAGATAAGGCCATAAATGAATAAAGGCAAGCTTAGAGTGCGGGTGCGATCATACCAGCACTAATGCATCGAATCCCATCAGAACTCCGAAGTTAAGC
Source organism: Diospyros kaki (assembly GCA_036245055.1). Taxonomy (NCBI): domain Eukaryota; kingdom Viridiplantae; phylum Streptophyta; class Magnoliopsida; order Ericales; family Ebenaceae; genus Diospyros; species Diospyros kaki. The sequence continues at coordinate 13,169,813 of BSEG01000011.1, read as the reverse complement.
GTGCTTGGGCGAGAGTAGTACTAGGATGGGTGACCCTCTGGGAAGTCCTCATGTTGCACCCCTTTTTTTGCTCTTCTTTAGTCCTCGAGGAGAAACTGGTAGGCGTCAGCATAACCGTATTCCCCGAAGTTTGCTTTTGTTCAGGACTGTCGGGGTTGAACGTTCGGTACGATTTTCGCGATTTACGGTTTCTTAACGTCCCTAGAGCTCATTTAAGAGCAAAAATCGTTAGAGATTTACAGCCGCCTCCGGCTTCGACTCTTCGCAGCGTGCAGATCTTAAAAAGAAAACGTACATCGTTCCGAACTGGCCGGTGAATTCCGCTTCTGGCTTCTTACCGATTCCGAGCGGTCTCCCCTCCTCGTGGAAGTGGTATGGGAGTTGTTGTTGCCAAAATACAACAATCTATTTTATTTGAGGATAGACGCAAGAGTCTCGGAATTCGTTCCTTCACTGATGAAAATCCGGACGAGGAATGAGATCTGGTGGAGTTCCAAATCTGATAAACTGACGGAGCTGATGGTCTGTCAAGTTGATGATCTTGTGGGCTGATGATTTTGAGGGCTGATGATCTGATGGCCTCAAAATGATCTGGTGGCCTCGAGGTGATCTGGTGGCCAAAAGTGACCGAGTGACCTGAAGATGACCGAGTGGCCTGAATGTGATCGGGTGGCCAAAAGTGACCGAGTGGCCAAAAGTGACCGAGTGGCCAAAAGGTGACCGAGTGGCCAAAAGTGACCGGGTGGTCTTATGGTGTAACGCCCCGCTCCCACTTACGGGTGTTACTCGTGAACAATCGCCCGAATTGTCCACCTGCCCGGCCTTCGGCGAAGGGTGGACCATGTTTCAAGACGAAACGCCCTAGGTGGGAACTAGGCTCGTCCTTCCCCTCGCTGAATCCCAGGATTTACTAGCAAAATTAGGCTTTAGCCACACCGCATAGGCTATAAGGAAAATCTCATTCCGATGCCCAATCGCCATTTTCTCAATTTTATTTAATTCTTTTCCAACCAAGAATTTTACCGGGCTCCATAAATCACCAATTAAACCAATCCATAGATGGATCACCAATTTTTGGAGGAAAACTCATCAATTTCAAATTTTTCAAACTTTCGGCATTAATCTCCAAAATGCCCGAAAAATCCCTTTATTTGAAAAATTCCTCCGGGGCCCAAATTCAATTAAGAAATGCCCCAAAATTCTCAAATTTTCCATTTTTTTAAAAAAAATTGGCCGACGGGGCCCGCTGGCCCGCGTGGGGCCCCGCTGGCCACTGGCCGCGCGACCGCCTGCCCGCGCACGCCCGCACGCGGGCGCGGCCGCCCGCGCGCTCGCCCGCGCGCGCCCCCGCACGCGGGCGCGGCCGCCTGCACGCCCCCTGGGCGCGCCTGCTGCTGCTGCAGCAGCCTTCTGCTGCTGCCTTTTTCCCTTCTCTTTTCTTTTTTTTTTTTATTTCGTTTTATTTGGGCTTCCAAACCCAAATTTTTCCAGAAAAATAAATAAATAAATTACCTCACTTTCATGCAAATTTGCCTTTAATTCTCCATAATTAAGGCCTAAACAATATACTTGATATCTTCACAACATGCATCAAACATCCACAATTTTCCAACCATAAATCATAGGATTTAACTTCTTAGTGCCTCCCACCATTCACACCAAATGAGACCTCACTCAACCTAGGCACCAACATGCCATAAGCCAACATCTCATTGTGTAAATACAACATATTTACATTACACAAATCAAACACATAAGCTTCCATAACATTGTCAAATACACACAATTTTTCCAACAAAACCATTTCACCATACATCTTAGTTGCTTCTCACAACATACCCAACAATGAGGCTTTCCCCAACCTAGGCTTCAACATGCCTTAAGCCAATGCCTCATTTCACAATAAAATCAAGCATCCTAAAATATAAACTACATACATTATCTTAGGCTTGGATAAGCCATCACCAACCAAACAAGTTTACATTTTATAATTCAATCATAAGAAGATAGGCTTCCGTAAGCCAAAATATACACTTGAATCTTCTTCCATGCTTTCTCATGTCATTTCACTTTGTCTTGACTCTAGCATGCTTTCACAACCTACATGTGAGGATAAAAACCTCATGAGCCATTAAGCTCAATAAGGGTGCAATGACAAATAAATATGAACATAACAAGTTATATGATGCCAAATGCATGCAAATGTGGCTAGGTTTCTTTGCCTTCACAACCCTCCAAGGTTGAGGCATCAACCCACCATTTCAACCACGTTCTCAAACTAACCTATGGCCATAAGTCTCATGAACATAAAAGAACATGCCAAATGCAACATATACATTTATGAAACACATTTATAACACATTGCAAGGCCACCCTCCCATGGGGTCATCCCTTACCTCTTCTTGAATATTAAATCTCCATTTCAAGAGAGCTTCCATCTTCATTTTCCCCCATCTAAAATGGCATTTCAACAAACCACTCACTTTACATTCAAGAATACTAAAATGGAGAGAAGAAAGATTAAAGCTTACCTTAACTTCTTCTTCTTTTCTTCTCCATTTCTTTCCTCCATGAGAGACTTCTTCTTCTCTCTTTCTTCCTTTCTCCTTCATTTCTACAAATGGCCAAAAGGGAGACAAGTCTCCCACACTTGCCTTTTTATACTAGTTTTCTCACATTTCAAGAATGCATCAAAGCCATTCATTACAAGCACAATCCATGTGCTTTTGAGAATCTCAATCTCAACCATTAATTTCAAGAGAACAAGGTTTATCTCTTAGAGAAAGCACACTTTTAAAACATGATGGCAATCCATGCCCACTTAAAGGATTTAATTTCATTCATTGGATTAAATTCCACTTTCAAGACAAATCCTCCACCCTTGGATTATCTTGAATTCCCATTTCTTTCTCATTTATTTAAATGAGACTATTTTCAAGCTATCATCTTGAAAGACTAATATCACATAATATCCCATTTAATTTAATTTAACCATTTTCATCCATCAACTTGAGAGACATAATACATTTATTTCACATTTAATAAATCCCACAATTTTCCATCATTAATGGGAGACTAATTTCCCATTTTCCTTTGGATTTATTTAACTCTCATATTTTCCAAGGCATTAATGGTGACCATTTACCATTTTCTTTTGGATTTTCTTTAATCCAAATAATCATGCCTCTCATTAAATGCTTGAAAGACTAATTAACATTTCTTTTGCATTTAATTAATTCACCCAATTATACTTGAACCACAAAATGCCAAGTGTCACAACAAGACACTAACTTGGCTTCCAAATTTAATCTCATCTCTCCAAGTGGCATTACCACATTAATTCACAATTTAGGGAAAATATAATTATTCTCCTCAAATAATTTTAATATCCACCCTTTTCCCTATTTCCAAAATTTAATTTCCTTTATGGAATTACTCCAAAATTCCTAAATAATCTTTGTGAATTTATTAATCCCATATATCTCCACATAATTACCAAATTGGGATTTTTATTCACTTACATACTTAATTCCACATAGGAATTATTTTTAATTTATCAAAATACCCTTCATTGGACTTCACTATCCAAATTACCAAAATACCCCCTCTCATAAGGCACCCTCAATCTCAAGGATCCAACACCTTCTCAAGGGCATTTTTTAGAATTTTCTCACTTTCTTTCTCATTCTTTTAACACCTATAACACCGGGTGTTACAATAAGGCACCCTCAATCTCAAGGATCTAACACCTTCTCAAGGGCATTTTTTTAGAATTTTCTCACTTTCTTTCTCATTTTTTAACACCTATAACACCGGGTGTTACATATGGCGGACGGGTGGCCGTGTGACGGACGAGTGACCTTATGACGGACGAGTGGCCTCCAAGTGACGAGTGGCCTTGTGACGGACGAGTGGCCTCCAAGTGACGAGTGGCCTACAAAACGAGAGCACCGTTAGGGCGCGGGTGGGGGTCCCCGCGCAAACCCTCCGATGCTTAAATTAGACCTCGAGAGAAAATGCAAAATTGTACTTCAATTGCTCAAAATAGCGTACCTTGAGTCGAAAATCAAGTCTTGTATTTATAGTGGAGGAGAGAGAGAGTTCTCGCGATATTTTCGGCGGGAATCTCGGGGCCCGTTTCGAAATTCTCGGGGCCCATGGGCTGGGCCACGAAGGGTTTCGGGCGATGTCAGGTGAGCCCCCCACTCGGGTGGGGGGTCTTTCTCGGAGGCTGCCGAGTGGCCTTGGCCACTTTTGGCAGTGGGCGGGTGGCCTTGGCCACTCAGTCATGTCGAGTGGCCGAGGCCACTCGACCATGCCGAGTGGCCGAGGCCACTTTCTTGCGTCGAGTGGCTTTGGCCACTCGACCATGCCGAGTGGCCGAGGCCACCTGTCTTGGTCTCTCGCCATGCCCCCCCTTGGCTTAGCCAAGGGGGTCTTTTTGTTTCCTTGTTGCCGTTTTGTCTGCCTCCATCTTTCTGGGTACATCAGGAGCGGTCTGCGGCTACTAGACGAGGCCATAAATGAATAAAGGCAAGCTTAGTGTGCGAGTGCGATCATACCAGCACTAATGCACCGAATCCCATCAGAACTCCGAAGTTAAGCATGCTTGGGCGAGAGCAGTACTAGGATGGGTGACCCCCTGGGAAGTCCTTGTGTTGCACGCCTTTTTTTACTCCTTTTTAGTCTTGCCCGAGAAACCGGTAGGCGTCGGCGTAACCGTATTCCCCGAAGTTTCCTTTTGTTCAGGACTGTTGGGGTTGAACGTTCACTACGATTTTCGCGATTTACGGTTTCTTAACGTCCCTAGAGCTCATTTAAGAGCAAAAATCGTTAGAGATTTACAGCCGCCTCCGGGTCTGACTCTTCGCAGCGTGCAGATCTTAAAAAGAAAACATACATTGCCTCTGAACTGGCCGGCGACTTCCGCTTCTAGCTTCTTACCGATTCCGAGCGGTCGCCCCTCCTCATGGAAGTGGTATGGGAGCGGTCCGCTGCTCCTAAACGAGGCCATAAATGAATAAAGGCAAGCTTATAGTGCAGGTGCGATCATACCAGCACTAATGCACCGGATCCCATCAGAACTCAGAAGTTAAGCATGCTTGGGCGAGAGCAGTACTAGGATGGGTGACCCCCTGGGAAGTCCTCGTGTTCCACCCATTTTTTTGCTCATTTTTAGTCCCCGCCGAGAAATCGGTACGCGTCGGCGTAACCGTATTCCCCGAAGTTTCCTTTTGTTCAGGACTGTTGGGGTTGAATGTTTGCTACGATTTTCGCGATTTACAGTTTCTTAACGTCCCAGAGCTCATTTAAGAGCAAAAATCGTTAAAGATTTCTAACGGCCTCTGGCTCCGACTCTTCGCAGCGTGCAGATCTTAAAAAAAAAACGTACATTGCCTCCGAACTGGCCGGCGACTTCCGCTTCTGGCTTCTTACCGATTCCGAGCGGTCGCCCCTTGTAACGCCCCGCTCCCACTTACGGGTGTTACTCTTGAACAATCGCCCAAATTGTCCACCTACCCGGCCTTTGGCGAAGGGTGGACCATGTTCAAGACAAAATGCCCTAGGTGGGAACTAGGCTCGTCCTTCCCTTCGCTGAATCCCAGGATTTACTAGCGAAATTAGGCTTTAGCCACACTGCATAGGCTATAAAGAAAATCTCATTCTGATGCCCAATCGTCATTTTCTCAATTTTATTTAATTCTTTTCCGACTAAGAATTTTACCGGGCTTCATAAATCACCATTTAAATCAATCCATTGATTGATTACTAATTTTGGAGGAAAAACTCAAATTTTCAATTTTTCAAATTTTCGGCATTTTCTCCAAAAATGCCCGAAAAATCCCTTTATTTTGAAAACTCATCCGGGGCCCAAATTCAATTAAGAAATGCCCCATATTCCCCCAATTTTTCCATTTTTTTTTTATTCTTGGGTCTCCTAACCCAAATTTTCCAGAATTCCAAATAATCAAAATCCTTCACATTCATTTTGATTTTTACCTCTAATTCTCCATAATCAAGGCTTAAACCCAACTTTCAATACTTCCATACAACATCAAACATACAAAAATTTTCCAATAACCCATAAATGCCTAAATTCTCCAGATTTTTCTTTCCATATATACACATCAAAATCTAGCCTTTGGGCTTAAAGAAACCCTTACACATGGCATATACAAATTAGGCAAAAATTACATCATTTGGAAAAATATACAAAATTTTTCATCCTCAAGCCTCTTTCTCTTGCCAAACCCTTCCATAGCATGCTTCAATACCTACAAGAGGTCAACATAAACCTCATGAGCCCCAAGAGCTCAGTAAGGGTGCAATGACATAAAGTATGAAAATTAACAATATAGATGCCAATGCCATATGCAAGTGCCTAGGGTTCCAATACCTCAACCATTAAGGTTAAAGGCTTCAACATACCCACCCCAACACAATTTCATGGCCATGAGTCTCACACACACAAGCATATGCAAAGCAAGCACAAAAATGTTAAAATGCATACAAGAGTCTTGCTAGCCACCATCCACTTGGGGCTTTCCCCTTACCTCAATACTCCATGGATCTTCAAGTTTCCAACAACTTCAAGCCTCCAAAATCACTTCCCTTAATTTCCTCAAACTCTTTCAAAAAAAAAAAAAAAAAAAGCCTAGGATCATCAAAGGATCCTTTAAAAATGAAGAATACAAGAAGATTTCGTAACCTTTACCTCTAGGCTTCTTGGACTTCTTCTTCTTCTCCCTTCTTCTTTCTTCCTTTCTTTCACTCTTCAAATGGCCAAAGAAGACAAGTCTTCTTTACACTTGCCTATTTGTATAATTTCTCCCATCATTCAAGAATAAATCCTAGCCATTTATTTTATTTGGTGGGAATAAATCTCAAGCACAAAAATGGATTAATCCATGCCACTTAGTCTTGTGAATTATCCACCATTGGATTTTACTCACTTTACAAGACTTGATCTCAACCATTAAAAGAAAACACAATCCATGTGCTCTTAGTCTTCTTTAATCTCAACCCTTGATGCATTTTGGAAGACTCAATCCCCACCATCCAAATTAACACAATCCATGTGTTTCCCAAGAATGAATCCTAGCCATGGACTTCTTTGGAGATCCAATCTCCACCATCCATTTCATTCTTCCATTGGATCCTTACATCCCATTTGGCAATCCATGCCAACATAAAACCTTAAATCTCTACCATTAGATAAATTCCAATTTCAAGACTAAATCTCCACCATTGGATCAAGTCTTCAAATCCCATAAAATATCCCATTTCTCTTTTATTTAATTGGGACTAATTTCACCACATCAATAATGAAAGACAACTTGGAGAGACATAAATGCTTTTCTTTCCATTTATTTTAATCTCCCATTTTCCCCCATTAATGCTTGACCATTTTCTTTTCATTTTGCATTTTTCTTTTAGGCAACATAATGATTGCCCTTAATAAATGCTTGAAAGACCACTTTACTTTCTTTTTTGAATTATCTTAATTCACTTTATTTTCTCCCAACACCCACATATATATATTTATGTATGGCTCTACCCATGCACATACACATACATGCATGATCTTTCTTCCCAAGACTATGCCAAGTGTCATCACTAAATACATACTTGGCCTCCAATTTAGGAAAAATATTAATTATTTCCACTCCCATAATTAATTTCCCCTTTTTCTCATAATTAATTCCTTTATGGAATTTCTCTCCAACATTACCAAAATACCCTTTGTAAATTTTTAATCTCATTATCTTCACATAATGCAAAATGGAAATAATTCACTTCCACACTTAATTCCATCTTGGAATTATCTCCAATTTACCAAATTACCCTTACATTGGATTTCGCTATCCAAATTACCAAAATACCCCTCTCATAGGGCACCCTCAATCTCAAGGATCCAACACCTTCTCAAGGGCATTTTTGGAATTTTCTCACTTTCTTTCCTATTCTTTTAACACTTGTACCCCCCTTAAAAGAATTTCGTCCTCGAAATTCGCTTTACCATCATCTCCTACCCAAGACAATCACATTCTCGGGTTACTTGTCAAATTCTCCTGTTCGAGAATCTCATAGCCTATCCATTCTTCACATTTACCTCAAGTTACACCAACCTCAAGGCTTCACTTTAGGCTTTCGATCCTCCAACTCTCGAGGACATTCAACAGCTGAACACCGCTTTGGCCTCTTGCCAAATTGCACAACTGATTGCTGATCACGCTTACCGCAACGCTATCCATTTTTGGATGGATTTTCGCTACCTCGAGCATCACTTTGCAATCCACTTCCATTTTTCCCATCGGTCAAAACCACATACGCTAACATTGCATCATTAATTAGTCTACTACGATTTTACGCTGATCACACACGGCAACGTTTCTCACTGCCAATCACACATGGCCACGATTTTACGCTGGTCCAACCAGCAATGTCTTAGCACTGATCATTCACCGCAATGTCACATTCTAGTGCCCATTAGACACTCGGACACCCATTCCACCATGGCATACTACCATTAATCACACGTCTGCATAGCTTGAGTTGATCCTCATGGTAACCTCTCATTACCGATCAACTTACCATGCTAGCACTACCTGGGGAGCACCCATTTGGCCCCCCTTGCCAACTTCAACCATTTCATACATGGTCTTCTACCTTGACCAGCCGACCCTCATTTATCGATACGATTACGCAAAATCGACATACCTAACATCATGCTAGGCTATCACACATTTCAACCCTGTGCACTGCCTGAGTTCACATCGAGCTTGGCGACGCACACACCCTTACAATTTCACCTCGAGCTTAACCATGCTCGAGTCACATCCTTCTCCCAACTAGGAGTTCTTCGCATTAAGCACACAACGATACTTACTAGCCGATATCACATGCTAGTAGGGTCTCATACCCATACCAGGGAACTCTTCACTGAGCAACCCCTCTTCAATTCTTCACCCCATTTCAACTTTTACAATCATGTTCCCATGCTAGGCCTTACCTTGGCTATTTACCCTACCACGAGTCCAGGATCCTACCATTGCGCTTAGGGTCGTGGAACCTTTAATCAACCCTCGTCATCACCCACGGTGCGTGGCATAAGTGATTGGCTTATTAACATCTGCACAATCACTTATGCATCGCACCTGTAGGATGACTCGTGCCTTTGGTCCACACCACAACAAGCCATCATGGTTACACCCCCATTCTTGTAGTGGTCTTCTAGCCAAATTTTCTCGCCTAGCTTCACTTTCATTGGGACTTTTCAAATCTCACAATTTCTCAACAAAGCCTCTTACTCTTGAGGCACGAACTTTTAGCCATTCTTCATCAGATTCATTCTCAACCCGCAATAGACACTGGATTTAAACCATGCATAATGGTTCCTCTTGTCCTCCTTGGCAAGGACAACACTATGACAACAACGAATTTCTCCCCCACGATCGTTGCATCTCAAAATTCACAGATACCAGCCTTCATGGCCATTCACACTCGGCTTTAAGGTCTTGCCATGCACAATGGTTACCTTTGACCTTCCTGATAACTTCTTTTCCCTAACCGCGACGATGATGCCACCATGTCATCTCAAAAGACCCGCTGCTCTTTGAATCTCATTGGTGATCGCAACTAGCACGACCCCATTTTTTAGGCCGCCTTCCACAATCACTTTGCTATATTTATAGCAACTTGCTAATTCCCTGGGAGACTCTGGCTTCTCCCGGATTTATCGTACACTTGCTACAACCAGCTCACTCCACTCGGTGAGCAACCACATGGCTCTAACACGACAACAGCTTCACTAGCCGATTTCTTTTCACAACCATTAACCTTAGACGCGAGGTTAATTTTTATCAATTGCCCACACACTAAGGCATCCCTCTAACTGTATCACTCGCAGCTAGTAGGTGATTTCATCACCTCAACACCACTACTGGAAACCAATCTCGTCCCATAAGCTTCTTTCTTCGAGATCTCTTTACCCATTGGAGACATCCTATATTCGCCACAACTTCCATCTAACCAACTCGATTAACTCTAGCTAGATTGCTCGGCTCACAATCCACATATCCTTCCTCTAGGCACTGCACTTGCAATCATCGATTACCGCTTCGACTTAAATTCCACTCACTGGAAATCACCCCTGCCACTCATGTGGAATTCACATTTCCACTGGATGTCGTAGGACTCACCTTCCTACTTAGGCACTTGCCATTACGCTGGCCTTTCCCCGGGTGACCTTTCCTGATAGAGTTGTAGCGCCTTAGGAAGTTTTTCTCACACTGTTGCCTCATGTGCAACTTTTCTTGGGAGAACATCTCAAGTTCTACCCTAACCACAATTCCACTACCATTGATAGCTCTCATTCCAAAGCCACACTCCTCTGAGTGGCACATTTCTGCCCTAACCAACCATCTTTTATCACTTTGTATCTCTTTCTCACAATTTGCCTGGTCTAACCACCAGGACCCGTTGAACCTTTATACTAAAGGCATGCACGGTACCAACAAGGTTTTACCTCACTGCCCTCGAGCCTCACGCTCCACTATTGCCATCAGGTGCTACCACCTGGCAATTTCTCGTGTATCATCAACGAGAAACCCTTCCAGTGCCACATGAGGACACTTCCTCATTTCGCATCGACACAACCAAGACTAACACCAGACTGTGCAATTGTGCACCTTCACAAATTTCAACCATGCCTTAGCCACACGTTCAGCCTACCACACTCACATCACTGGATTAGAGATTGCTTTATTTGAAACCTCCACACGCTTCAATTTCCCCATCTGATGGTTGGCTTCCATTTCGTAAGTTTCGCTCTCCATGGCACTTACGTATCATTCTCGAGCCATTTACCAACTCTACCAATCAATCCCATCTTCATCCATTACTGCAAGATCACACTGGGTACATCATCCCAATTTACCGGATCACTACGATCAAATTTAACCACAACTATTTTAGCATCCTTTAACAAGGAGCATCGCCACACCTCTTGTTATCACACCACAAGATATCACTCCCTCGATTCACAAACTTTCTTGCTGCCTTGACACCCACAGCACTACCACCATACCTCAACCCTTACAGAATTTTTAGGTCTGGCTCAGGCATAACCTACAGCATACCCCAGGTCTTCGGTGTCTAATCGTCTTCACCACAGACAGGTTACTCCAAGTGGAGGGCTGCAGTCCCTCCTGTGGACTAACTGTCTGCATCCAGTGGTCCATAGCATTAGACCCGTCACTGGTAGGCGTCAACCGTAGCATTATTCCCACGCTAAACCCGTTTCTTTTCCCCGGGTTTCTTTCTCAAACATCTCACCGATCTTCAGTCCCTGACCATCTGCATAGTCACTGTGTTGCCCTGTGCTTTAGGCGCGCCAACACCTTGTCACCATCATCGTGTCACTCCCATACATTGGCCCAACACTGGTTCCCCATCGTGTTGCCCTGTGCTTCAGAGAGTCAACACCCAATGACATGTCACTCCCATACACTGGCCCAACACTATTTCCCCATCGTGTTGCCCTGTGCTTCAGAGAGTTAACACCAAGTCATTTTTACTGTGTTGTCCCTTACACTGGCCCAACAACAGTTTCCTACAGCATGGCTTAGGTCCCACTCTGATCTGTTTTGCACCTCGTATTGTGACTTTCACCTTCCAGTCACACCTCTGCTATCGAACTCGGCATGACTACCTCGCCCCGCTCGCAGCCATTATTCCTACTAGGCGTCCTACTCGACAACAAATCTATCGGATCACTACCGCGTTCCACGATTCCTCCTTAGGACTACTCTAATGTCCTATCCCGCACGGAAGATTTTCGGTCTCACTTGACCAATTTCCTAAGGTGCTGCTCCATATCCTTGGCATCTGATCGTCACCTGCAGTTCACTAAATTGCTCAGGCCCATGGGCCACTTTCCCTCAACGCGAGCCAACTCATTAGTCCTCTGCCACACGGTCCATAGCATCAGATCCGTTACATCGAGCTTTGCACCCTTAACATCGAAGCTACTTAAAGCCTCTCCGAGCTACGTTGGTTCCACCACCATCTTACCGAAGCCATCTTACTTGGTTATCCTTGCCTTGATAACCCCAAGCTCATACCATAAGCCCTACTCCTCATGACTTCACATCTTTTACCGCTTCAAGACTCTCAAACCATTTCACCTCTTGAGGCCTCATGATCTTACCCCACAAGATCACACTTCACAGCTCTCACTCAACATTTGAAAGCTCCAACTTTCCACGACAATGGATCCCCATCCATCATGATTTATTTCCACCACCTAGCTTATCCCAAAACTTCGTTATCAATGATTTCTCAATCCACAACCAACACATTGAACCTACCTCAAGCTTCGGCACCCATAACCATAGAGTACCCATCGTTACCCTCCAGGTAAATTGAGACCTCTCGTCTCTTCTTGCACACTCATGAACACATTCAGTCACTACGCCCGGCCTAGCCTTCTCGCGCGCCTCGCTTGGGCTTCCGTGATTGGGAACTATAAAATTCGGGGCTTCCACGTTGCTCACCATGCCCCTGCCCACTTGGCATCCAAAGTTGGCATTTCTTGTGCGCGCATAGCCCACTGATGTCCTGTTGCCACAATTCACTACCCTCGGCCCATATACCGCTCATACCCTTCAGCGGGTGATCTCCGCATCTCCCATTAAGGGTCTCATAACCTTAGGCATCACCTCGACCCCAGGCATCATAATGAGGGTCTATTCACCTCTCATCTCCCGACCTTAGGCGTCTCGCTTGACCCCAAGCATCAATGAGAGTTTAAATTGGCCCCTTATCCATCATTCACAGGAACGGTCACTTGGCCTTTCTCAACCAGGACTTCCAATCCCATGGCTCTCACGCACATATCTACACATGCCCAACTCCTTTATCCCAAATTTGAATCCCCTTGGATTCCAGCTCGACTCACTTGGGATTTCCATCTCACACAAGTACTCGCCAGGGTCCATTTGCCACATACCTATCCTTTCTTAGGATATATCCCATTTCATCATGAAATCAACTAGGGTCCACTCATACCTTAGGCACGTCCCCTCCAGGATCGTCATAACGATATAATCATTTGGCACCGTATGCATCCCTCATGCATGTCTCACACCCGACTCCCCTTGGAGTCTTTCAATGAACTACCAATGTCACGCCTACTCTGGCCATGACTGGCATATGCTTCACATGCTCGCTCCACCTAGAGCCTCTCTACAAGTAACTTTAGCTTGCTCCATTCCTGGAGCTCGTCACACCACCTGTTGACGACTTCTTTCTTTGGGCTTCGAGCTAATTTCAACCTCAGCTCACCCTAGTTTAAGCACGCAACCCTTAGCACGTCACCTCTACGGGAACAACTCCATTCCCTCATACGGGCTTGTACATCTCCCCAACATAGGTTGGTCCACTAATCCTTTCTTGGATTAGCTATACCTCGGGCTCTCCTTGTCCCATCATGATCCTTATCATGACTCGACTTTGTGTCCTCACACAAGCCTCAACACTTCAATCGCAAGGAACTCTTATCCTTAGAATGCCTCATGAACCTCCAAATTTCCACATTCGGGTTCTTGATACCAATACCCACACTTGGGCATTTGACTCTTCATTGCTCGACCCGTATATCTCTTACGGTATATCATCTCAAACATGATATTTTCCCTATTCCCATAGCAGGAATATCCAAGCATTCCATTCGCATCACCACCGACCTCCATGTCTCGACCCAACCCCTAGGGTCCTCGGTCACTTATGGTTCTACTTCCAAGGCCTTCCGATCAACCTTCAACCACATTTCTCCAAGCATCTTCCACTTGATGCTCCAACCATGCTCTGATACCACCTGTAACGTCCCACTCGAGCGATAGGAAGGACCGGAACAACTTACCTTGATGGGCCTACACGAACTTCCCAGGGGGGTCACCCATCCCTGGATTACCCCAGGTCAAGCACACTTAACTTGGGAGTTCTTTGCCAACATTCAGCCCAAAAGGTATCCAGCTGGTGTTGTTTCCTTTCTTATACTATCCTCGCTCGATCGGGATGTTACAGGTGGTATCAGAGCCGACCCCCGAGCCTCAGAGCGAGGTGGTGGGGCAAACCTCAGCAAGGAGGCTGAGTCTTGAGGGGGCTGCGAGGCCCCTATGGGGGGTGCGTGTAGGTACCTTAGGCGAATCCCACATCGGCCATGCACAGGGGGAGATCTGGGACCGGTTGTAAGGTCGCATGACGAGGACGTCATGTGCTTAAGGGGGGGAGAATGTAATACCCCGAGAGCCCAGAGAAGTTAGAATATATCGAGGATAGTATAAGAAAGGAAACAACTCCAGCTGGATACCTTTTGGGCTGAATGTTGGCAAAGAACTCCCAAGTTAAGTGTGCTTAACCTGGGGTAACCCAGGGATGGGTGACCCCCCTGGGAAGTTCGTGTAGGCCCATTAAGGTAAGTTGTTCCCGTTCTTCCTATCGCTCGAGCAGGATGTTACACCCTTCCTCGTGGAAGTGGTATGGGAGCGGTCCACGACTCCTAAACGAGGCCATAAATGAATAAAGGCAAGCTTAGTGTGCGGGTGCGATCATACCAGCACTAATGCATTGGATCCCATCAGAACTTCGAAGTTAAGCGTGCTTGAGCGAGAGCAGTACTAGGATGGGTGACCCCCTGGGAAGTCCTCGTGTTGCACCCCTTTTTTTGCTCCTCTTTAGCCCTCGCCGAGAAACTGGTAGGCGTCGGCGTAACCGTATTCCCCGAAGTTTCCTTTTGTTCAGGATTGTTGGGGTTGAACGTTCGGTACGATTTTTGCGATTTAAGGTTTCTTAACGTCCCCAGAGCTCATTTAAGAGCAAAAATCGTTAGAGATTTACAACCGCCTCTGGCTTCGACTCTTCGCAGCGTGCAGATCTTAAAAAAAAAATGTATATCGCCTCCAAACTGACCGGCGACTTCCGCTTCTGGCTTCTTACCGATTCCGAGCGGTCACCCCTCCTCGTGGAAGTGGTATGGGAGCGGTCCGCGGCTCCTAGACGAGGCCATAAATGAATAAAGGCAAGCTAAGTGTGGGGGTGCGATCATACCAGCACTAATGCACCGGATCCAATCAGAACTCCGAAGTTAAGCATGCTTGGGCGAGAGCCGTACTAGGATGGGTGACCCCTTGGGAAGTCCTCGTTTTGTACCCCTTTTTTTGCTCCTTTTTAGTCCTCCCCGAGAAACCGGTAGGCGTCGACGTAACCATATTCCCAGAAGTTTCCTTTTGTTCAAGACTGTTCGGGTTGAACGTTCGGTACGATTTTTGCGATTTACGGTTTCTTAACGTACCCAGAGCTCATTTCAGAGAAAAATCGTTAGAGAGTTACAGCCGCCCCCGGCTCCGACACTTCGCAGCGTGCAGATCTTAAAAAGAAAACGTACATCACCTCCAAACTGGCCGGCGACTTCCGCTTCTGGCTTCTTACCGATTCTGAGCGGTCGCCTCTCCTCGTGGAAGTTGTATGGGAGCGGTCTACGGCTCCTAGATGAGGCCATAATTGAATAAAGGCAAGCTTAGAGTGCGGGTGCGATCATACCAGCACTAATGCACTGGATCCCATCAGAACTCCGAAGTTAAGCGGGCTTGGGCGAGAGCAGTAGTAAGATGGGTGACCCCCTGGGAAGTCCTCGTGTTCCACCCCTTTTTTTGCTCCTTTTTAGTCCTCGCCGAGAAACCGGTACGCGTCAGCGTAACCGTATTCCCCGAAGTTTCCTTTTCTTAAGGACTGTTGGGGTTGAATGTTTGCTACGATTTTTGCGATTAACGGTTTCTTAACGTCCCTAGAGCTCATTTAAGAGCGAAAAACGTTGGAGATTTACAGCCGCCTCCGGCTCCGACTCTTCGCAGCGTGCAGATCTTAAAAAAAAATGTACATCGCCTCCGAACTGGCAAGCGACTTCTGCTTCTGGCTTCTTACCAATTCCGAGCGGTAGCCCCTCCTCGTGGAAGTTCTATGGGAGCGGTTCGCGGCACCTAGATGAGGCCATAAATGAATAAAGGCAAGCTTAGAGTGCGGGTGCGATCATACCAGCACTAATGCACCGGATCCCATCAGAACTCCGAAGTTAAGCGTGCTTGGGCGAGAGCAGTACTAGGATGGGTGACCCCTGGGAAGTCCTCATGTTGCACCCCTTTTTTTGCTCCTCTTTTGTCCTCAACGAGAAACTGGTAGGCGTCGGCGTAACTGTATTCCCCGAAGTTTCCTTTTGTTCAGGACTGTTGGGGTTGAACGTTCGGTACGATTTTTGCGATTTACGGTTTCTTAACTTCCCCAGAGCTCATTTAAGAGCAAAAATCGTTAGAGATTTACAGCCGCCTCTGGCTTCGACTCTTCGCAGCGTGCAAATCTTAAAAAGAAAACGTACATCGCTCCGAACTGGCCGGCGACATCCACTTCTGGCTTCTTACCAATTCCAAGCGGTCGCCCCTCCTCGTGGAAGTGGTATGGGAGCGGTCTGCGGCTCCTAGACGAGGCCATAAATGAATAAAGGCAAGCTTAGTGTGCGGGTGCGATCATACCAGCACTAATGCACCGGATTCCATCAGAACTCCGAAGTTAATTGTGATTGGGCGAGAGCAGTACTAGGATGGGTGACCCCCTAGGAAGTCCTCGTGTTACAAGCCTTTTTTTATTACTTTTTAGTGCTGCCCGAGAAACCGATAGGTGTCGGAGTAACCGTATTCCCCGAAGTTTTATTTTGTTCAGGACTGTTGGGGTTGAACGTTTGCAACGATTTTCGCGATTTATGGATACTTAACATCCCCAGAGCTCATTTAAGAGGAAAAATCGTTAGAGATTTACAGCCGCCTCCGGCTCCGACATTTTGCAGCGTGCAAATCTTAAAAAACAAATGTACATTGGCACCGAACTGGCCGGCGACTTCCGCTTTTGGCTTCTTACCGATTCAGAGTGGTCGCCTCTCGTCATGGAAGTGGTATGGGAGCGGTCCACGGCTCCTAAACGAGGCCATAAATGAATAAAGGCAAGCTTAGTGCGCGTGTGCGATCATACCAGCACTAATGCACCGGATCCCATCAGAACTCCGAAGTTAAGCGTGCTTGGGCGAGAGCAGTACTAGGATGGGTGACCCCGTGGTGTTGCACCCCATTTTTTCCTCCTTTTTAGTTCGCCCCTAGAAACTGGTAGGCATCGGCGTAACCGTATTCCCCGAAGATTCCTTTTGTTCAGGACTCTTGGGGTTGAACGTTCGCTACGATTTTTGCCATTTACGGTTTCTTAACGTCCCCAGAGCTCATTTAAGAGAAAAAATTGTTAGAGATTTACAGCTGCCTCCGGCTCCGACTATTCGCAGCGTGCAGATCTTAAAAAAAAAACATACATCGCCTCCGAACTGGAAAGCGACTTCCGCTTCTGGCTTCTTACCGATTCCGAGCGGTGGCCCCTCCTCGTGGAAGTTGTATGGGAGTGGTCCGCGACTCCTAGATGAGGAGATAAATGAATAAAGGCAAGCTTAGAGTGCCGGTGCGATCATACCAGCACTAATGCACCGGATCCCATCAGAACTCCGAAGTTAAGCGTGCTTGGGCGAGAGTAGTACTAGGATGGGTGACCCCCTAGGAAGTCCTCGTGTTGCACCCCTTTTTTTGCTCCTTTTTAGTCCTCGCCGAGAAACCAGTAGAAGTCGGCGTAACCGTATTCCCCAAAGTTTTATTTTGTTCAGGACTGTTGGGGTTGAACGTTTGCTACGATTTTCGCGATTTACGGTTTCTTAACATCCCCAGAGCTCATTTAAGAGCAAAAATCGTTAGAGATTTACAGCCGCCTCCGGCTCCGACTCTTTGTAGCGTGCAGATCTTAAAAAAAAGACGTACATTGCCTCCGAACTGGCCGACGACTTCCGATTCTGGCTTCTTACCGATTCCGAGTGGTCGCCCCTCCTCGTGGAAGTGGTACGGGAGCAGTCTGTGGCTCCTAAACGAGGCCATAAATGAATAAAGGCAAGCTTAGTGTGCAGGTGCGATCATACTAGCACTAATGCACTGGATCCCATTAGAACTCCGAAGTTAAGCGTGCTTGGGCGAGAGCAGTACTAGGATGGGTGACCCTCTAGGAAGTCGTCGTGTTGCGCCCCTTTTTTTCCTCCTTTTTAGTCCGCCCTGAGAAACCGGTAGGCATCGGCGTAACCGTATTCCCCGAAGTTTCCTTTCGTTCAGGATTGTTGGGGTTGAACGTTCGCTACGATTTTCGCGATTTATGGTTTCTTAACGACCCTAGAGCTCATTTAAGAGAAAAAATCGTTTGAGATTTACAGCTGCCTCCGGCTCCGACTCTTCGCAGCGTGCAGATCTTAAAAAAAAAACGTACATCGCCTCCGAACTGGCAATCGACTTTCGCTTCTGGCTTCTTACCGATTCCGAGCAGTAGCCCCTCCTCGTGGAAGTTGTATGGGAGCGGTCCGCGGCTCCTAGATGAGGCCATAAATGAATAAAGGCAAGCTTAGAGTGCGGGTACGATCATACCAGCACTAATGCACCGGATCCCATCAGAACTCCGAAGTTAAGCGTGCTTGGGCGAGAGCAGTACTAGGATGGGTGACCCCGTGGGAAGTCCTCGTGTTGCACCCCATTTTTTCCTCCTTTTTAGTTCGCCCCTAAAAATTGGTAGGCATCGCGTAACCGTATTCCCCGAAGTTTCCTTTTGTTCAGGACTGTTGGGGTTGAACGTTCGCTACGATTTTTGCCATTTACGGTTTCTTAACGTCCCTATAGCTCTTTTACGAGCAAAAATCGTTAGAGATTTACAGCTGCCTCCGGCACCGACTGTTCGCAGCGTGCAGATCTTAAAAAAAAAACTTACATCGCCTCCGAACTGGCAAGCGACTTCCGCTTCTGGCTTTTTACCGATTCCGAGCGGTGGCCCCACCTCGTGAAAGTTGTATGGGAGTGGTCCGCGGCTCCTAGATGAGGTCATAAATGAATAAAGGCAAGCTTAGAGTGCCGGTGCAATCATACCAGCACTAATGCACCGGATCCCATCACAACTCCGAAGTTAAGCGTGCTTGGGCGAGAGCAGTACTAGGATGGGTGACCACTTGGGAACTCCTCGTGTTGCACCCTTTTTTTTGCACCTTTTTAGTCCTCGCCGAGAAATCGGTAGGCGTCGGCATAACCGTAGTCCCCGAAGTTTTATTTTGTTCAGGACTGTTGGGGTTGAACGTTTGCTACGATTTTTGCGATTTACGGATACTTAACATCCCAGAGCTCATTTAAGAGCAAAAATCGTTAGAGATTTACAGCCGCCTCCAGCTCCGACTCTTTGTAGCGTGCAGATCTTAAAAAAAAATGTACATTGCCTCTGAACTGGCCGGCGACTTCCGCTTCTGGCTTCTTACCGATTCCGAGTGGTCGCCCCTCCTCGTGGAAGTGGTATGGGAGCGGTCCGCGGCTCCTAAACGAGGCCGTAAATGAATAAAGGCAAGCTTAGTGTGCAGGTGCGATCATACTAACACTAATGCACTAGATCCCATCAGAACTCCGAAGTTAAGCATGCTTGGGCGAGAGCAGTACCAGGATGGGTGACCCCCTGGGAAGTCGTCGTGTTGCACCTCTTTTTTTCCTCCTTTTTAGTCCGCCCCGAGAAACCGGTAGGTATCGGCGTAACCGTATTCCCTGAAGTTTCCTTCCGTTCAGGACTGTTGGGGTTGAACGTTCGCTACGATTTTCGCGATTTACTGTTTCTGAACGTCCCTAGAGCTCATTTAAGAGCAAAAATCGTTAGAGATTTATAGCTGCCTCCGGCTCCGACTCTTCGCAGCGTGCAGATCTTAGAAAAAAAAC
Organism: Diospyros kaki; assembly: GCA_036245055.1. NCBI lineage: Eukaryota > Viridiplantae > Streptophyta > Magnoliopsida > Ericales > Ebenaceae > Diospyros > Diospyros kaki. The sequence continues at coordinate 13,149,948 of BSEG01000011.1, read as the reverse complement.
GTACATCGCCTCCAAACTGGCAAGCGACTTTCGCTTCTGGCTTCTTACCGATTCCGAGCTGTAGCCCCTCCTTGTGGAAGTTGTGTGGGAGCGGTCCGCGGCTCCTAGATGAGGCCATAAATGAATAAAGGCAAGCTTAGAGTGCGGGTACGATCATACCAGCACTAATGCACCGGATCCCATCAGAACTCCGAAGTTAAGTGTGCTTGGGCGAGAGCAGTACTAGGATGGGTGACCCCTCGGAAGTCCTCGTGTTGCACCCATTTTTTGCTCCTTTTTAGTCCTCGCCGAGAACCCGGTAGGCGTCAGCGTAACCGTATTCCCCAAAGTTTTATTTTGTTCAGGACTATTGGGCTTGAACGTTTGCTACGATTTTTGCGATTTACGGTTTCTTAACATCCCCAGAGCTCATTTAAGAGCAAAAATCGTTAGAGATTTACAGCCGCCTCCGCCTCCGACTCTTTGCAGCGTGCAGATCTTAAAAAAAAAACGTAGATTGCCTCCGAACTGGCTGGCGACTTCCGGTTCTGGCTTCTTACCGATTCTGAGTGGTCGCCCCTCCTCATGGAAGTGGTATGGGAGCGGTCCGCGGCTCCTAAACGAGGCCATAGATGAATAAAGGCAAGCTTAGTGTGCAGGTGCGATCATACTAGCACTAATGCACTGGATCCCATTAGAACTCCGAAGTTAAGCGTGCTTGGGCGAGGGCAGTACTAGGATGGGTGACCCCGTGGGAAGTCCTCGTGTTGCACCCCATTTTTTCCTCCTTTTTAGTTCGCCCCTAGAAACCGGTAGCCATCGGCGTAACCGTATTCCCCGAAGTTTCCTTTTGTTCAGGACTGTTGGGGTTGAACGTTCGCTACGATTTTTGCGATTTACGGTTTCTTAACGTCCCCAGAGCTCATTTAAGAGCAGAAATCGTTAGAGATTTACAGCTGCCTCCGGCTCCGAATCTTCGCAGCGTGCAGATCTTAAAAAAAAATGTACATCGCCTCCGAACTGGCAAGCGACTTTCGCTTCTGGCTTCTTACCGATTCCGAGCGGTAGCCCCTCCTCGTGGAAGTTGTATGGGAGCGGTCCGTGGCTCCTAGATGAGGCCATAAATTAATAAAGGCAAGCTTGGAGTGCGGGTACGATCATACCAGCACTATTGCTCCGGATCCAATCACAACTCCGAAGTTAAGCGTGCTTGGGCGAGAGCAGTACTAGGATGGGTGACCACCTGGGAAGTCCTCGTGTTGCACCCTTTTTTTTGCACCTTTTTAGTCGTCGCCGAGAAATCGGTAGGCGTCGGCATAACCGTAGTCCCCGAAGTTTTATTTTGTTCAGGACTGTTGGGGTTGAACGTTTGCTACGATTTTCGCGATTTACGGATACTTAACATCCCAGAGCTCATTTAAGAGCAAAAATCGTTAGAGATTTACAGCCGTCTCCAGCTCCGACTCTTTGTAGCGAGCAGATCTTAAAAAAAAATGTACATTGCCTCTGAACTGGCCGGCGACTTCCGCTTCTGGCTTCTTACCGATTCCGAGTGGTCGCCCCTCCTCGTGGAAGTGGTATGGGAGCGGCCCGCGGCTCCTAAACGAGGCCGTAAATGAATAAAGGCAAGCTTAGTGTGCAGGTGCGATCATACTAACACTAATGCACTGGATCCCATCAGAACTCCGAAGTTAAGCATGCTTGGGCGAGAGCAGTACCAGGATGGGTGACCCCCTGGGAAGTCGTCGTGTTGCACCTCTTTTTTTCCTCCTTTTTAGTCCGCCCCGAGAAACCGGTAGGTATCGGCGTAACCGTATTCCCTGAAGTTTCCTTCCGTTCAGGACTGTTGGGGTTGAACGTTCGCTACGATTTTCGCGATTTACTGTTTCTGAACGTCCCTAGAGCTCATTTAAGAGCAAAAATCGTTAGAGATTTATAGCTGCCTCCGGCTCCGACTCTTCGCAGCGTGCAGATCTTAGAAAAAAAACGTACATCGCCTCCGAACTGGCAAGCGACTTTCGCTTCTGGCTTCTTACCGATTCCGAGCTGTAGCCCCTCCTTGTGGAAGTTGTGTGGGAGCGGTCCGCGGCTCCTAGATGAGGCCATAAATGAATAAAGGCAAGCTTAGAGTGCGGGTACGATCATACCAGCACTAATGCACCGGATCCCATCAGAACTCCGAAGTTAAGCGTGCTTGGGCGAGAGCAGTACTAGGATGGGTGACCACCTGGGAAGTCCTCGTGTTGCACCCTTTTTTTTGCACCTTTTTAGTCCTCGCCGAGAAATCGGTAGGCGTCGGCGTAACTGTATTCCCCGAAGTTTTATTTTGTTCAGGACTGTTGGGGTTGAACGTTTGCTACAATTTTCGCGATTTACGGATTCTTAACATCCCCATAGCTCATTTAAGAGCAAAAATCGTTAGAGATTTACAGCCGCCTCCGCCTCCGACTTTTTGTAGCGTGCAGATCTTAAAAAAAAAATGTACATTGCCTCCGAACTGGCCGTCGACTTCCGCTTCTGGCTTCTTACCGATTCCGAGTGGTCGCCCCTCGTCGTGGAAGTGGTATCGGAGCGGTCCGCGGCTCCTAAATGAGGCCATAAATGAATAAAGGCAAGCTTAGTGTGCGTGTACGATCATACCGGCACTAATGCACCGGATCCCATCAGAACTCCGAAGTTAAGCGTGCTTGGGCTAGAGCAGTACTAGGATGGGTGACCCCGGGGGAAGTCCTCGTGTTGCACCCCATTTTTTCCTCCTTCTTAGTTTGCCCCTAGAAACCGGTAGGCATCGGCATAACCGTATTCCCCGAAGTTTCCTTTTGTTCAGGACTGTTGAGGTTGAACGTTCGCTACGATTTTCGCGATTTACGATTTTTTAACGTCCCCAGAGCTCATTTAAGAGCAAAAAACGTTAGAGATTTACAGCCGCCTCCGGCTCCGACCCTTCGCAGCGTGCAGATCTTAAAAAGAAAACGTACATCGCTTTGGACTGGCCGGCGACTTCCGCTTCTGGCTTCCTACCAATTCCGAGCGGTCGCCCCTCCTCGTGGAAGTGGTATGGGAGCGGTCTGCGGCTCCTAGACGAGGCCATAAATGAATAAAGGCAAGCTTAGTGTGCGGGTGCGATCATACCTGCACTAATGCACCGGATCCCATCAGAACTCCGAAGTTAAGCTTGCTTGGACGAGAGCAGTACTAGGATGGGTGACCCCCTGGGAAGTCCTCGTGTTCCACCCCTTTTTTTGCTCCTTTTTAGTCCTCGCCGAGAAACCGGTACGCGTCGGCGTAACCGTATTCCCCGAAGTTTCCTTTTGTTCAGGACTGTTGGGGTTGAATGTTTGCTACGATTTTCGCGATTTACGGTTTCTTAATGTCCCTAGAGCTCATTTAAGAGAAAAAATCATTAGAGATTTACTGCCGCCTCTAGCTCCAACTCTTCGCAGCATGCAGATCTTAAAAAAAAAAACGTACATCGCCTACGAACTGGCAAGCGACTTCCGCTTCTGGCTTCTTCCCGATTCCGAGTGGTAGCCCCTCCTCGTGGAAGTTGTATGGGAGCGGTCCGCGGCTCCTCGATGAGGCCATAAATGAATAAAGGCAAGCTTAGAGTGCGGGTGCGATCATACCAGTACTAATGCACCGGATCCCATCAGAACTCTGAAGTTAAGTGTGCTTGGGCGAGAGCAGTACTAGGATGGGTGACCCCTTGGGAAGTCCTCGTGTTGCACCCTTTTTTTGCTAATTTTTAGTCCTCGCCGAGAAACCGGTAGGCGTCAGCGTAACCCTATTCCCCGAAATTTTATTTTGTTCAGGACTGTTGTGGTTCAATGTTTGCTACGATTTTCGCGAGTTACGGTTTCTTAACATCCCCCGAGCTCATTTAAGAGCAAAAATCGTTAGAGATTTACAGCTGCCTCCGGCTCCGACTTTTTGCAGCGTGCAGATCTTAAAAAAAAATGTACATTGCCTCCGAACTTGCCGGCAACTTCTGCTTCTGGCTTCTTACCGATTCCGAGTGGTCGCCCCTCATCATGGAAGTGGTATGGAAGCGGTCCGCGGCTCCTAAACGAGGCCATAAATGAATAAGGGCAAGCTTAGTGTGCGGGTGCGATCATACCAGCACTAATGCACCGGATCCCATTAGAACTCCGACGTTAAGCGTGCTTGGGCGAGAGCAATACTAGGATGGGTGACCCCGTGGGAAGTCCTCGTGTTGCACCCCATTTTTTCCTCCTTTTTAGTTCGTCCCTAGAAACTAGTAGGCATTGGCGTAACCGTATTCCCCGAAGTTTACTTTTGTTCAGGACTCTTGGGGTTGAACATTCGCTACGATTTTTGCCATTTACGGTTTCTTAACGTCCCCAGAGCTCATTTAAGAGCAAAAATCGTTAGAGATTTACAACTGCCTCCGGCTCCGACTGTTCGCAGCGTGCAGATCTTAAAAAAAAAACGTACATCGCCTCCGAACTGGCAAGCGACTTCCGCTTCTGGCTTCTTACCGATTCCGAGCGGTGGCCGCTCCTCGTGGAAGTTGTATGGGAGTGGTCCGCGGCTCCTTGATGAGGCTATAAATGAATAAAGGCAAGCTTAGAGTGCCAGTGCGATCATACCAGCACTAATGCACCGGATCCCATCAGAACTCCGAAGTTAAGCGTGCTTGGGCGAGAGCAGTACTAGATGGGTGACCCCCTGGGAAGTCCTCGTGTTGCACCCTTTTTTTTGCTCCTTTTTAGTCCTCGCCGAGAAACCGGTAGGCGTCGGCGTAACCGTATTCCCCAAAGTTTTATTTTGTTCAGGACTGTTGGGGTTGAACGTTTGCTACGATTTTTGCGATTTACGATTTTTTAACATCCCCAGAGCTCATTTAAGAGCAAAAATCGTTAGAGATTTACAGCCGCCCCCGGCTCCGACTCTTTGCAGCGAGCAGATCTTAAAAAAAAAACGTGCATTGCCTCCGACCTGGCCGGCGACTTCCGGTTCTGGCTTCTTACCGATTCCGAGTGGTCGCCCCTCCTCGTGAAAGTGGTATGGGAGCGGTCCGCGGCTCCTAAACGAGGCCATAAATGAATAAAGGCAAGCTTAGTGTGCAGGTGCGATCATACTAACACTAATGCACTGGATCCCATCAGAACTCCGAAGTTAAGCATGCTTGGGCGAGAGCAGTACCAGGATGGGTGACCCCCTGGGAAGTCGTCGTGTTGCACCTCTTTTTTTCCTCCTTTTTAGTCCGCCCCGAGAAACTAGTAGGCATCGGCGTAACCGTATTCCCCGAAGTTTCCTTTCGTTCAGGACTGTTGGGGTTGAACGTTCGCTACGATTTTTGCGATTTACGGTTTCTTAACGTCCCTAGAGCTCATTTAAGAGCAAAAATCGTTAGAGATTTACAGATGCCTCCAGCTCCGACTCTTCGCAGCGTGCAGATCTTAAAAAAAAAACGTACATCGCCTCCGAACTGGCAAGCGACTTTCGCTTCTTGCTTCTTCCCGATTCCGAGCGGTAGCCCCTCCTTGTGGAAGTTGTATGGGAGCGGTCCGCGGCTCCTAGATGAGGCCATAAATGAATAAAGGCAAGCTTAGAGTGCGGGTACGATCATACCAGCACGAATGCACCGGATCCCATCAGAACTCCGAAGTTAAGCGTGCTTGGGCGAGAGCAGTACTATGATGGGTGACCACTTGGGAAGTCCTCGTATTGCACCCTTTTTTTTGCACCTTTTTAGTCCTCGCCGAGAAACCGGTAGGCGTCGGCGTAACCGTATTCCCCGAAGTTTTATTTTGTTCAGGACTGTTGGGGTTGAACGTTTGCTACGATTTTCGCGATTTACGGATTCTTAACATCGCCAGAGCTCATTTAAGAGCAAAAATCGTTAGAGATTTACAGCCGCCTCCGCCTCCGACTTTTTGCAGCGTGTAGATCTTAAAAAAAAAATGTACATTGCCTCCGAACTGGCCGTCGACTTCCGCTTCTGGCTTCTTACCGATTCCGAGTGGTCGCCCCTAGTCGTGGAAGTGGTATCGGAACGGTCCGCGGCTCCTAAATGAGGCCATAAATGAATAAAGGCAAGCTTAATGTGTGTGTGCGATCATACCAGCACTAATGCACCGGATCCCATCAGAACTCAGAAGTTAAGCGTGCTTGGGCTAGAGAAGTACTAGGATGGGTGACCCCGGGGGAAGTCCTCGTGTGGCACCCCATTTTTTCCTCCTTTTTAGCTCACCCCTAGAAACCTGTAGGCATCAGCGTAACCGTATTCCCCGAAGTTTCCTTTTGTTCAGGACTGTTCAGGTTGAACGTTCGCTACGATTTTCGCAATTTACGATCTTTTAACGACCCCAGAGCTCATTTAAGAGCAAAAAACGTTAGAGATTTACAGCCTCCTCCGGCTCCGACCCTTCGCAGCGTGCAGATCTTAAAAAGAAAACGTACATCGCTCCAAACTGGCCGGCGACTTCCGCTTCTTGCTTCTTACCGATTCTGAGTAGTTGCCCCTCCTCGTGGAAGTGGTATGGGAGCGGTCTGCGGCTCCTAGACGAGGCCATAAATGAATAAAGGCAAGCTTAGTGTGCGGGTGCGATCATACCTGCACTAATGCACCGGATCCCATCAGAACTCCGAAGTTAAGCTTGCTTGGGCGAGAGCAGTACTAGGATGGGTGACCCCCTGGGAAGTCCTCGTGTTCCACCACTTTTTTTGCTCCTTTTTAGTCCTCGCCGAGAAACTGATACGCGTCGCCATAACCGTATTCCCCGAAGTTTCCTTTTGTTCAGGACTGTTGGGGTTGAATGTTTGCTACGATTTTCACAATTTACGGTTTCTTAACGTCCCTAGAGCTTATTTAAGAGAAAAAATCGTTAGAGATTTACAGCCGCCTCCAGCTCCAACTTTCGCAGCGTGCAGATCTTAAAAAAAAAAACATACATCGCCTCCAAACTGGCAAGCGACTTCCGCTTCTGGCTTCTTCCCGATTCCGAGCGGTAGCCCCTCCTCGTGGAAGTTGTATGGGAGCGGTCCGCGGCTCCTCGATGAGGCCATAAATGAATAAAGGCAAGCTTAGAGTGCGGGTGCGATCATACCAGCACTAATGCACCGGATCCCATCAGAACTTCGAAGTTAAGCGTGCTTGGGCGAGAGCAGTACTAGGATGGGTGACCCCCTGGGAAGTCCTCGTGTTGCACCCCTTTTTTTGCTCATTTTTAGTCCTCGCCGAGAAACCGGTAGGCGTCAGCGTAACCGTATTCCCCAAAGTTTTATTTTGTTCAGGACTGTTGGGGTTGAACGTTTGCTACGATTTTCGCGATTTACGGATTCTTAACATCGCCAGAGCTCATTTAAGAGCAAAAATCGTTAGAGATTTACAGCCGCCTCCGCCTCCGACTTTTTGCAGCGTGCAGATCTTAAAACAAAATGTACATTGCCTCCGAACTGGCCGTCGACTTCCGCTTCTGGCTTCTTACCGATTCCGAGTGGTCGCCCCTAGTCGTGGAAGTGGTATCGGAGCGGTCTGCGGCTCCTAAATGAGGCCATAAATGAATAAAGGCAAGCTTAGTGTGTGTGTGCGATCATACCAGCACTAATGCACCGGATCCCATCAGAACTCAGAAGTTAAGCGTGCTTGGGCTAGAGAAGTACTAGGATGGGTGACCCCGGGGGAAGTCCTCGTGTTGCACCCCATTTTTTCCTCCTTTTTAGCTCACCCCTAGAAACCTGTAACCATCAGCGTAACCGTATTCCCCGAAGTTTCCTTTTGTTCAGGACTGTTGAGGTTGAACGTTAGCTACGATTTTCGCAATTTACGATCTTTTAACGACCCCAGAGCTCATTTAAGAGCAAAAAACGTTAGAGATTTACAGCCTCCTCCGGCTCCGACCCTTCGCAGCGTGCAGATCTTAAAAAGAAAACGTACATCGCTCCGAACTGGCCGGCGACTTCCGCTTCTTGCTTCTTACCGATTCTGAGCAGTTGCCCCTCCTCGTGGAAGTGGTATGGGAGCGGTCTGCGGCTCCTAGACGAGGCCATAAATGAATAAAGGCAAGCTTAGTGTGCGGGTGCGATCATACCTGCACTAATGCACCGGATCCCATCAGAACTCCGAAGTTAAGCTTGCTTGGGCGAGAGCAGTACTAGGATGGGTGACCCCCTGGGAAGTCCTCGTGTTCCACCCCTTTTTTTGCTCCTTTTTAGTCCTCGCCGAGAAACAGATACGCGTCGCCGTAACCGTATTCCCCGAAGTTTCCTTTTGTTCAGGACTGTTGGGGTTGAATGTTTGCTACGATTTTCGCAATTTACGGTTTCTTAACGTCCCTAGAGCTTATTTAAGAGAAAAAATCGTTAGAGATTTACAGCCGCCTCCAGCTCCAACTTTCGCAGCGTGCAGATCTTAAAAAAAAAAACATACATCGCCTCCAAACTGGCAAGCGACTTCCGCTTCTGGCTTCTTCCCGATTCCGAGCGGTAGCCCCTCCTCGTGGAAGTTGTATGGGAGCGGTCCGCGGCTCCTCGATGAGGCCATAAATGAATAAAGGCAAGCTTAGAGTGCGATTGCGATCATACCAGCACTAATGCACCGGATCCCATCAGAACTTCGAAGTTAAGCGTGCTTGGGCGAGAGCAGTACTAGGATGGGTTACCCCCTGGGAAGTCCTCGTGTTGCACCCCTTTTTTTGCTCATTTTTAGTCCTCGCCGAGAAACCGGTAGGCGTCAGCGTAACCGTATTCCCCGAAGTTTTATTTTGTTCAGGACTGTTGGGGTTGAACGTTTGCTACGATTTTCGCGATTTACGGATTCTTAACATCGCCAGAGCTCATTTAAGAGCAAAAATCGTTAGAGATTTACAGCCTCCTCCGCCTCCGACTTTTTGCAGCGTGCAGATCTTAAAAAAAAATGTACATTGCCTCCGAACTGGCCGTCGACTTCCGCTTCTGGCTTCTTACCGATTCCGAGTGGTCGCCCCTAGTCGTGGAAGTGGTATCGGAGCGGTCCGCGGCTCCTCGATGAGGCCATAAATGAATAAAGGCAAGCTTAGAGTGCAGGTGCGATCATACCAGCACTAATGCATCGGATCCCATCAGAACTTCGAAGTTAAGCGTGCTTGGGCGAGAGCAGTACTAAGATGGGTGACCCCCTGGGAAGTCCTCATGTTGCACCCCTTTTTTTGCTCATTTTTAGTCCTCGCCGAGAAACCGGTAGGCGTCAGCGTAACCGTATTCCCCGAAGTTTTATTTTGTTCAGGACTGTTGGGGTTGAACGTTGGCTATGATTTTTGCGATTTACGGTTTCTTAACATCCCCAGAGCTCATTTAAGAGAAAAAATCGTTAGAGATTTACAGCCGCCTCCGGCTCCGACTGTTCGCAGCGTGCAGATCCTAAAAAAAAAACGTACATCGCCTCCGAATTGGCAAGCGACTTCCGCTTCTTGCTTTTTACCGATTCCGAGTGGTCGCCCCTCCTCATGGAAGTTGTATGGGAGTGGTCCGCGGCTCCTAGATGAGGCCATAAATGAATAAAGGCAAGCTTAGAGTGCTGGTGCGATCATACCAGCACTAATGCACCGGATCCCATCAGAACTCCGAAGTTAAGCGTGCTTGGGCGAGAGCAGTACTAGGATGGGTGACCCCCTGGGAAGTCCTCGTGTTGCACCCCTTTTTTTGCTCCTTTTTAGTCCTCGCCGAGAAACCGGTAGGCGTCGGCGTAACCGTATTCCCCGAAGTTTTATTTTGCTTAGGACTGTTGGGGTTTGAACGTTTGCTACGATTTTTGCGATTTACGGTTTATTAACATCCCCAGAGCTCATTTAAGAGCAAAAATCGTTAGAGATTTACAGCTGCCTCCGGCTCTGACTCTTTGCTGCATGCAGATCTTAAAAAAAAAACGTACATTGCCTCCGAACTGGCCGGCGACTTCCGGTTCTGGCTTCTTACCGATTCCGAGTGGTCGCCCCTCCTCGTGGAAGTGGTATGGGAGCGGTCCGTGGCTCCTAAACGAGGCCATAAATAAATAAAGGCAAGCTTAGTGTGCAGGTGCGATCATACTAGCACTAATGCACTGGATCCCATCAGAACTCCGAAGTTAAGCGTGCTTGGAAGAGAGCAGTACTAGGATGGGTGAACCCCTGGGAAGTCCTCGTGTTGCATCCCTTTATTTCATCCTTCTTAGTCCGCCCCGACAAACTGGTAGGCATCGGCGTAACCGTATTCCCTGAAGTTTCCATTTGTTCAGGACTGTTGGGGTTGAACGTTCGCTATGATTTTCGCGATTTACGGTTTCTTAACGTCCCCAGAGCTCATTTAGGGGCAAAAATCGTTAGAGATTTACAGCTGCCTCAGGCTCCGACTCTTCGCAGCGTGCAGATCTTAAAAAAAAAAACGTACATCGCCTCCGAACTGGCAAGCGACTTCCGCTTCTGGCTTCTTACCGATTTCGAGTGGTAGCCCCTCCTCGTGGAAGTTGTATGGGAGCGGTCCGCGGCTCCTAGATGAGGCCATAAATGAATAAAGGCAAGCTTAGAGTGCGGGTGCGATCATACTAGCACTAATGCACCGGATCCCATCAGAACTCCGAAGTTAAGCGTGCTTGGGCGAGAACAGTACTAGGATGGGTGACCACCTGGGAAGTCCTCGTGTTGCACCCCTTTTTGTGCTCCTTTTTAGTCCTCGCCGAGAAACCGGCAGGCGTTGGCGTAACCGTATTCCCCAAAGTTTTATTTTGTTCAAGACTGTTGGGGTTGAACGTTTGCTACGATTTTCGCGATTTACGGATCCTTAACATCCCCAGAGCTCTTTTAAGAGCAAAAATCGTTAGAGATTTACAGCCGCCTCTGGCTTCGACTCTTTGCAGCATGCAGATCATAAAAAAAAGACGTATATTGCCACCGAATTGGCCGGTGACTTCCGCTTCTGGCTTCTTATCGATTCTGATTGGTCGCCCCTCCTCGTGGAAGTGGTATGGGAGCGGTCCGCGGCTCCTAAACGAGGCCATAAATGAATAAAGGCAAGCTTAGTGTGTGGGTGAGATCATACCAACACTAATGCACCGGATCCCATCAGAACTCCGAAGTTAAGCGTGCTTGGGCGAGAGCAGTACTAGGATGGGTGATCCCCTGGGAAGTCGTCGTGTTGCACCCCTTTTTTTCCTCCTTTTTAGTCCGCCCCGAGAAATCGGTAGGCATCGGCGTAACCGTATTCCCCGAAGTTTCCTTTTGTTCAGGACTATTGGGGTTGAACGTTCGCTATGATTTTCGCGACTTACGGTTTCTTAACGTCCCCAGAGCTCATTTTAGAGCAAAAATCATTCGAAATTTATAGCCACCTCTGGCGTCGACTCTTCGCAGCGTGCAGATCTTAAAAAAAAAACGTACATCGCCTCCAAACTGGCAAGCGACCTCCGCTTTTGGCTTCTTACCGATTCCGAGCGGTAGCCCCTCCTCGTGGAAGTTGTATGGGAGCGGTCCGCAGCACCTAGATGAGGCCATAAATGAATAAAGGCAAGCTTAGAGTGCGGGTGCGATCATACCAGCACTAATGCACCGGATCCCATCAGAACTCCGAAGTTAAGTGTGATTGAGCGACAGCAGTACTAGGATGGGTGACCCCTAGGAAGTCCTCGTGTTACACGCCTTTTTTTACTCCTTTTTAGTCCTGCCCAACAAACCGGTAGGTGTCGGCGTAACCGTATTCCCTGAAGTTTCCTTTTGTTCTGGACTGTTGGGGTTGAACGTTCGCTACGATTTTCGCGATTGACGGTTTCTTAACGTCCCCAGAGCTCATTTAAGAGCAAAAAACGTTAGAGATTTACAGCCGCCTCCGGCTCCGACTCTTCGCAGCATGCGGATCTTAAACAGAAAAGGTACATCGCTCCGAACTGGCCGGCGACTTCGGCTTCTGGCTTCTTACGATTCCGAGCGGTTGCCCCTCCTCGTGGAAGTGGTATGGGAGCGTTCTGCGGCTCCTAGACGAGGCCATAAATGAATAATGGCAAGCTTAGTGTGCGGGTGCGATCATACCAGCACTAATGCACCGGATCCCATCAGAAGTCTGAAGTTAAGCGTGCTTGGGCGAGAGCAGTACTAGGATGGGTGACCCCCTGGGAAGTCGTCGTGTTCCACCCCTTTTTTTGCTCCTTTTTAGTCCTCACCGAGAAACCGGTACGCGTCGGCGTAACCGTATTCCCCGAAGTTTCCTTTTGTTCAGGACTGTTGGGGTTGAATGTTTTCTACGATTTTTGCGATTTACGGTTTCTTAACGTCCCTAGAGCTCATTTAAGAGAAAAAACCGTTAGAGATTTACAGCCACCTCCGGCTCTGACTTTTTGCAGCGTGCAGATCTTAAAAAAAAAGTGTACATTGCCTTCGAACTGGCCGGCGACTTCCACTTCTGGCTTCTTACCGATTCCGAGTGGTCGCCCCTCGTCGTGGAAGTGGTATGGCAGCGGTCCGCGGCTCCTAAATGAGGCCATAAATGAATAAAGGCAAGCTTATTGTGCGGATGCGATCATACCAGCACTAATGCACTGGATCCCATCAGAACTCCGAAGTTAAGCGTGCTTGCGCGAGAGCAGAACTAGGATGGGTGACCCCCTGGGAAGTCCTCGTGTTGCACCCCTTTTTTTGCTCATTTTTAGTCCTCGCCGAGAAACCGGTAGGCGTCGGCCTAACCATATTCCCCGAAGTTTTATTTTGTTCAGGACTGTTGGGGTTGAACGTTTGCTACGATTTTCGCGATTTACGGTTTCCTAACATCTCCAGAGCTCATTTGAGAGCAAAAATCGTTAGAGATTTATAGCCGCCTCCGGCTCTGACTTTTTGCAGCGTGCAGATCTTAAAAAAAAGTGTACATTGCGTCCGAACTGGCTGCCGACTTCCGCTTCTGCTTCTTAGCGATTCCGAGTGGTCGCCCCTCGTCGTGGAAGTGGTATGGGAGCGGTCTGCGGCTCCTAAATGAGGCCATAAATGAATAAAGCCAAGCTTAGTGTGCGGGTGCGATCGTACCAGCACTAATGCACCGGATCCCATCAGAACTCCGAAGTTAAGAGTGCTTGGGCAAGAGCAGTACTAGGATGGGTGACCCCCTAGGAAGTCTTCGTGTTGCACCCCTTTTTTTCCTCCTTTTTAGTCCGCCCCTAGAAGCCGGTTGGCATCAGCGTAACCGTATTACCGAAGTTTCCTTTTGTTCAGGACTGTTGGGGTTGAACGTTCGCTACGATTTTCGCGAATAACGGTTTCTTAACGTCCCTAGAGCTCATTTAAGAGCAAAAATCGTTAGAGATTTCCAACTGCCTCCGGCTCCGACTCTTCGCATCGTGCCGAACTTAAAAAAAAACGTACATCGCCTCCGAACTGGCATGCGACTTTCGCTTCTGGCTTCTTACCGATTCCGAGCGGTAGCCCCTCCTCGTGGAAGTTGTATGGGAGCGGTCCGCGGCACCTAGATGAGGCCATAAATGAATAAAGGCAAGCTTAGTGTGCGGGTGCGATCATACCAGCACTAATGCATCGGATCCCATCAGAACTCCGAAGTTAAGCATGCTTGGGCGAGAGCAGAACTAGGATGGGTGACCCCCTGGGAAGTCCTCGTCTTGCACCCCCTTTTTTGCTCATTTTTAGTCCTCGCCGAGAAACCGGTAGGCGTCGGTGTAACCGTATTCCCCCGAAGTTTTATTTTGTTCAGGACTGTTGGGGTTGAACGTTTGCTACGATTTTCGCGATTTACGGTTTCTTAACATCCGCAGAGCTCATTTAAGAGCAAAAATCGTTAGAGATTTACAGCCGCTTCCGGCTCCGACTTTTTGCAGCGTGCAGATCTTAAAAAAAAAGTGTACATTGCCTCCGAACTGGCTGGCGACTTCCGCTTCTGGCTTCTTAGCGATTCCGAGTGGTCGCCCCTCGTCGTGGAAGTGGTATGGGAGCGGTCCGCGGCTCCTAAACGAGGCCATAAATGAATAAAGGCAAGCTTAGTGTGTGGGTGAGATCATACCAGCACTAATGCACCGGATCCCATCAGAACTCCGAAGTTAAGCGTGCTTGGGCGAGAGCAGTACTAGGATGGGTGATCCCCTGGGAAGTCGTCGTGTTGCACCCCTTTTTTTCCTCCTTTTTAGTCCGCCCCGAGAAATCGGTAGGCATCGGCGTAACCGTATTCCCCGAAGTTTCCTTTTGTTCAGGACTATTGGGGTTGAACGTTCGCTATGATTTTCGCGACTTACGGTTTCTTAACGTCCCCAGAGCTCATTTTAGAGCAAAAATCATTCGAAATTTACAGCCACCTCTGGCGTCGACTCTTCGCAGCGTGCAGATCTTAAAAAAAAAACGTACATCGCCTCCAAACTGGCAAGCGACCTCCGCTTTTGGCTTCTTACCGATTCCGAGCGGTAGCCCCTCCTCGTGGAAGTTGTATGGGAGCGGTCCGCGGCACCTAGATGAGGCCATAAATGAATAAAGGCAAGCTTAGAGTGCGGGTGCGATCATACCAGCACTAATGCACCGGATCCCATCAGAACTCCGAAGTTAAGTGTGATTGAGCGATAGCAGTACTAGGATGGGTGACCCCTAGGAAGTCCTCGTGTTACACGCCTTTTTTTACTCCTTTTTAGTCCTGCCCAACAAACCGGTAGGTGTCGGCGTAACCGTATTCCCTGAAGTTTCCTTTTGTTCTGGACTGTTGGGGTTGAACGTTCGCTACGATTTTCGCGATTGACGGTTTCTTAACGTCCCCAGAGCTCATTTAAGAGCAAAAAACGTTAGAGATTTAAAGCCGCCTCCGGCTCCGACTCTTCGCAGCATGCGGATCTTAAACAGAAAACGTACATCGCTCCGAACTGGCCGGCGACTTCGGCTTCTGGCTTCTTACCGATTCCGAGCGGTTGCCCCTCCTCGTGGAAGTGGTATGGGAGCGTTCTGCGGCTCCTAGACGAGGCCATAAATGAATAATGGCAAGCTTAGTGTGCGGGTGTGATCATACCAGCACTAATGCACCGGATCCCATCAGAAGTCTGAAGTTAAGCGTGCTTGGGCGAGAGCAGTACTAGGATGGGTGACCCCCTGGGAAGTCGTCGTGTTCCACCCCTTTTTTTGCTCCTTTTTAGTCCTCACCGAGAAACCGGTACGCGTCGGCGTAACCGTATTCCCCGAAGTTTCCTTTTGTTCAGGACTGTTGGGGTTGAATGTTTGCTACGATTTTTGCGATTTACGGTTTCTTAACGTCCCTAGAGCTCATTTAAGAGAAAAAACCGTTAGAGATTTACAGCCACCTCCGGCTCTGACTTTTTGCAGCGTGCAGATCTTAAAAAAAAAGTGTACATTGCCTCCGAACTGGCCGGCGACTTCCACTTCTGGCTTCTTACCGATTCCGAGTGGTCGCCCCTCGTCGTGGAAGTGGTATGGCAGCGGTCCGCGGCTCCTAAATGAGGCCATAAATGAATAAAGGCAAGCTTATTGTGCGGGTGCGATCATACCAGCACTAATGCACTGGATCCCATCAGAACTCCGAAGTTAAGCATGCTTGGGCGAGAGCAGAACTAGGATGGGTGACCCCCTAGGAAGTCTTCGTGTTGCACCCCTTTTTTTCCTCCTTTTTAGTCCGCCCCTCGAAGCCGGTTGGCATCAGCGTAACCGTATTCCCGAAGTTTCCTTTTGTTCAGGACTGTTGGGGTTGAACGTTCGCTACGATTTTCGCGAATAACGGTTTCTTAACGTCCCTAGAGCTCATTTAAGAGCAAAAATCGTTAGAGATTTCCAACTGCCTCCGGCTCCGACTCTTCGCATCGTGCAGAACTTAAAAAAAAACGTACATCGCCTCCGAACTGGCATGCGACTTTCGCTTCTGGCTTCTTACCGATTCCGAGCGGTAGCCCCTCCTCGTGGAAGTTGTATGGGAGCGGTCCGCGGCACCTAGATGAGGCCATAAATGAATAAAGGCAAGCTTAGTGTGCGGGTGTGATCATACCAGCACTAATGCATCGGATCCCATCAGAACTCCGAAGTTAAGCATGCTTGGGCGAGAGCAGAACTAGGATGGGTGACCCCCTGGGAAGTCCTCGTCGTGCACCCCCTTTTTTGCTCATTTTTAGTCCTCGCCGAGAAACCGGTAGGCGTCGGTGTAACCGTATTCCCCGAAGTTTTATTTTGTTCAGGACTGTTGGGGTTGAACGTTTGCTACGATTTTCGCGATTTACGGTTTCTTAACATCCGCAGAGCTCATTTAAGAGCAAAAATCGTTAGAGATTTACAGCCGCTTCCGGCTCTGACTTTTTGCAGCGTGCAGATCTTAAAAAAAAAGTGTACATTGCCTCCGAACTGGCCGGCGACTTCCGCTTTTGGCTTCTTAGCGATTCCGAGTGGTCGCCCCTCGTCGTGGAAGTGGTATGGGAGCGGTCCGCGGCTCCTAAACGAGGCCATAAATGAATAAAGGCAAGCTTAGTGTGCAGGTGCGATCGTACCAGCACTAATGCATCGGATCCCATCAGAACTCTGAAGTTAAGTGTGCTTAGGCGAGAGCAGTACTAGGATGGGTGACCCCCTGGGAAGTCCTCGTGTTGCACCCTTTTTTTCCTCCTTTTTAGTCCACCCCTAGAAGCCGGTTGGCATCAGCGTAACCGTATTCCCGAAGTTTCCTTTTGTTCAGGACTGTTGGGGTCGAACGTTCGGTACGATTTTCACGAATTACGGTTTGTTAACGTCCCTAGAGCTCATTTAAGAGCAAAAATCGTTAGAGATTTACAGCTGCCTCCGGCTCCGACTCTTCGCAGCGTGCAGAACTTAAAAAAAAAACGTACATCGCCTCCGAACTGGCATGCGACTTTCGCTTCTGGCTTCTTACCGTTTCCGAGCGGTAGCCCCTCCTCTTGGAAGTTGTATGGGAGCGGTTCACGGCTCATAGATGAGGCCATTGATGAATAAAGGCAAGCTTAGAGTGCGGGTGCGATCATACCAGCACTAATGCACCGGATCCCATCAGAACTCCGAAGTTAAGCATGCTTGGGCGAGAGCAGTACTAGGATGGGTGACCACCTGGGAAGTCCTCGTGTTGCACCCCTTTTTTTCCTCCTTTTTAGTCCTCGCCGAGAAACCGGCAGGCGTTAGCGTAACCGTATTCCCCGAAGTTTTATTTTGTTCGGGACTGTTGGGGTTGAACGTTTGCTACGTTTTTCGCGATTTACGGATACTTAACATCCCCAGAGCTCATTTAAGAGTAAAAATCGCTAGAGATTTACAGCCGCCTCCGGCTCCGACTCTTTGCAGCGTGCAGATCTTAAAAAAAAGACGTACATTGCCTTCGAACTGGCCGACGACTTCCGCTTCTGGCTTCTTACCGATTCCGAGTGGTCGCCCCTCCTCGTGGAAGTGGTATGGGAGCGGTCCGCGGGTCCTAGACGAGGCCATAAATGAATAAAAGCAAGCTCAGTGTGCGGGTACGATCATACCAGCACTAATGCACCGGATCCCATCAGAACTCCGAAGTTAAGTGTGATTGGGCGAGAGCAGTACTAGGATGGGTGACCCCCTAGGAAGTCCTCGTGTTACACGCCATTCTTTACCCCTTTTTAGTCCTGCCCGAGAAACCGGTAGGTGTCGGAGTAACCGTATTCCACGAAGTTTCCTTTTGTTCAGGATTGTTGGGGTTGAACGTTCGCTATGATTTTCGCGATTTACGGTTTCTTAACGTCCCCAGAGCTCATTTAAGAGCAAAAAACGGTAGAGATTTACAGCCACCTCCGGCTCCGACTCTTCGCAGCGTGCAGATCTTAAAAAGAAAACGTACATCGCTCCGAACTGGCCGGCGACTTCCGCTTCTGGCTTCTTACTGATTCCGAGCGGTCGCCCCTCCTCGTGGAAGTGGCATGGGAGCGGTCTGCGGCTCCTAGACGAGCCCATAAATGAATAAAGGCAAGCTTAGTGTGCGGGTGCGATCATACCAGCACTAATGCACCGGATCCCATCAGAACTCCGAAGTTAAGCGTGCTTGGGCGAGAGCAGAACTAGGATGGGTGACCCCCTGGGAAGTCCTCGCGTTGCACGCCTTTTTTTACTCCTTTTTAGTCCTGCCCGAGAAACCTGTAGGCATCGGCGTAACCGTATTCCCCGAAGTTTCCTTTTGTTCAAGACTGTTGGGGTTGAACGTTCGCTACGATTTTCGCGATTTACGGTTTCTTAACGTCCCCAGAGCTCATTTAAGAGCAAAAATCGTTAGAGATTTACAGCCGTCTCTGGGTCCGACCCTTCGCAGCGTGCAGATCTTAAAAAGAAAACGTACATCACCTCCGAACTGGCCGGCGACTTCCGCTTCTGGTTTCTTACCGATTCCGAGCAGTCGCCCCTCCTCGTGGAAGTGGTATGGGAGCGGTCCGCGACTCCTAAACGAGGCCATAAACGAAGAAAGGCAAGCTTAGAGTGCAGGTGCTATCATACCAGGCCTAATGCGCCAGATCCCATCAGAACTCTGAAGTTAAGCGTGCTTGGGCGAGAGTAGTACTAGGATGGGTGACTCCCTGGGAAGTCCTCGTGTTCCAACCCTTTTTTTGCTCCTTTTTAGTCCTCGCCAAGAAAGCTTTAGGCGTCGGCGCAACCGTATTCCCCGAAGTTTCCTTCTGTTCAGGACTGTTGGGGTTGAATGGTTGCTACGATTTTCGCGATTTACGGTTTCTTAGCGTCCCCAGAGCTCATTTAAGAGAAAAAATTGTTAGAGATTTCCAGCCGCCTCCAGCTCCGTCGCTTCGCAGCGTGCACATCTTAAACAAAAAAAACGTACATCGCCTCCAAACTGGCAAGCGACTTCCGCTTCTGGCTTCTTCCCGATTCTGAGCAGTAGCCCTCCTCGTGGAAGCTGTATGGGAGCGGTCCGCGACTCCTAGATTAGGCCATAAATGAATAAAGGCAAGCTTAGAGTGCGGGTGCGATCATACCAGCACTAATGCACCGGATCCCATCAGAACTCCGAAGTTAAGCGTGCTTGGGCGAGAGCAGTACTAGGATGGGTGACCACCTGGGAAGTCCTCGTGTTGCACCCCTTTTTTTCCTCCTTTTTAGTCCTCGCCGAGAAACCGGCAGGCGTTAGCGTAACCGTATTCCCCGAAGTTTTATTTTGTTCGGGACTGTTGGGGTTGAACGTTTGCTACGATTTTCGCGATTTACGGATACTTAACATCCCCAAAGCTCATTTAAGAGTAAAAATCGTTAGAGATTTACAGCCGCCTCCGGCTCCGACTCTTTGCAGCGTGCAGATCTTAAAAAAAAGACGTACATTGCCTTCGAACTGGCCGACGACTTCCACTTCTGGCTTCTTATCGATTCCGAGTGGTCGCCCCTCCTCTTGGAAGTGGTATGGGAGCGGTCCGCGGGTCCTAGACGAGGCCATAAATGAATAAAAGCAAGCTCAGTGTGCGGGTACGATCATACCAGCACTAATGCACCGGATCCCATCAGAACTCCGAAGTTAAGTGTGATTGGGCGAGAGCAGTACTAGGATGGGTGACCCCCTAGGAAGTCCTCGTGTTACACGCCATTCTTTACCCCTTTTTAGTCCTGCCCGAGAAACCGGTAGGTGTAGGAGTAACCGTATTCCACGAAGTTTCCTTTTGTTCAGGATTGTTGGGGTTGAACGTTCGCTACGATTTTCGCAATTTACGGTTTCTTAACGTCCCCAGAGCTCATTTAAGAGCAAAAAACGGTAGAGATTTACAGCCACCTCCGGCCCCGACTCTTCGCGGCGTGCAGATCTTAAAAAGAAAACGTACATCGCTCCGAACTGGCCGGCGACTTCCGCTTCTGGCTTCTTACTGATTCCGAGCGGTCGCCCCTCCTCGTGGAAGTGGTATGGGAGCGGTCTGCGGCTCCTAGACGAGCCCATAAATGAATAAAGGCAAGCTTAGTGTGCGGGTGCGATCATACCAGCACTAATGCACCGGATCCCATCAGAACTCCGAAGTTAAGCGTGCTTGGGCGAGAGCAGAACTAGGATGGGTGACCCCCTGGGAAGTCCTCGCGTTGCACGCCTTTTTTTACTCCTTTTTAGTCCTGCCCGAGAAACCTGTAGGCGTCGGCGTAACCGTATTCCCCGAAGTTTACTTTTGTTCAGGACTGTTGGGGTTGAACGTTCGCTACGATTTTCGCGATTTACGGTTTCTTAACGTCCCCAGAGCTCATTTAAGAGCAAAAATCGTTAGAGATTTACAGCCGTCTCTGGGTCCGACCCTTCGCAGCGTGCAGATCTTAAAAAGAAAACGTACATCACCTCCGAACTGGCCGGCGACTTCCGCTTCTGGTTTCTTACCGATTCCGAGCGGTCGCCCCTCCTCGTGGAAGTGGTATGGGAGCGGTCCGCGACTCCTAAACGAGGCCATAAATGAAGAAAGGCAAGCTTAGAGTGCAGGTGCTATCATACCAGGCCTAATGCGCCAGATCCCATCAGAACTCCGAAGTTAAGCGTGCTTGGGCGAGAGTAGTACTAGGATGGGTGACTCCCTGGGAAGTCCTCGTGTTCCAACCCTTTTTTTGCTCCTTTTTAGTCCTCGCCAAGAAAGCTTTAGGCGTCGGCGCAACCGTATTCCCCGAAGTTTCCTTCTGTTCAGGACTGTTGGGGTTGAATGGTTGCTACGATTGTCGCGATTTACGGTTTCTTAGCGTCCCCAGAGCTCATTTAAGAGAAAAAATTGTTAGAGATTTCCAGCCGCCTCCAGCTCCGTCGCTTCGCAGCGTGCACATCTTAAACAAAAAAAACGTACATCGCCTCCAAACTGGCAAGCGACTTCCGCTTCTGGCTTCTTCCCGATTCTGAGCAGTAGCCCTCCTCGTGGAAGCTGTATGGGAGCGATCCGCGACTCCTAGATTAGGCCATAAATGAATAAAGGCAAGCTTAGAGTGCGAGTGCGATCATACCAGCACTAATGTACAGGATCCCATCAGAACTCCGAAGTTAAGCGTCCTTGGGCGAGAGCAGTACTAGGATGGGTGAGCCCCTGGGAAGTCCTCGTGTTGCACCCCTTTTTTTGCTCCCTTTTTTGTCCTCGCTGAGAAACCGGTAGGCGTCGGCGTAACCGTATTCCCCGAAGTTTTATTTTGTTCAGGACTGTTGGGGTTGAACGTTTGCTACGATTTTCGCGATTTACGGTTTCCTAACATCTGCAGAGCTCATTTGAGAGCAAAAATCGTTAGAGATTTATAGCCGCCTCCGGCTCTGACTTTTTGCTGCGTGCAGATCTTAAAAAAAGTGTATATTGCGTCCGAACTAGCTGCCGACTTCCGCTTCTGCTTCTTAGCGATTCCGAGTGGTCGCCCCTCGTCGTGGAAGTGGTATGGGAGCGGTCTGCGGCTCCTAAATGAGGCCATAAATGAATAAAGGCAAGCTTAGTGTGCGGGTGCGATCGTACCAGCACTAATGCACCGGATCCCATCAGAACTCCGAAGTTAAGAGTGCTTGGGCGAGAGCAGTACTAGGATGGGTGACCCCCTGGGAAGTCTTCGTGTTGCACCCCTTTTTTTCCTCCTTTTTAGTCCACCCCTAGAAGCCGGTTGGCATCAGCGTAACCGTATTCCCGAAGTTTCCTTTTGTTCAGGACTGTTGGGGTTGAACGTTCGCTACGATTTTCGCGAATAACGGTTTCTTAACGTCCCTAGAGCTCATTTAAGAGCAAAAATCGTTAGAGATTTCCAACTACCTCCGGCTCCGACTCTTCGCAGCGTGCAGAACTTAAAAAAAAACGTACATCGCCTCCGAACTGGCATACGACTTTCGCTTCTGGCTTCTTACCGATTCCGAGCGGTAGCCCCTCCTCGTGGAAGTTGTATGGGAGCGGTCCGCGACACCTAGATGAGGCCTTAAATGAATAAAGGCAAGCTTAGTGTGCGGGTGCGATCATACCAGCACTAATGCATCGGATCCCATCAGAACTCCGAAGTTAAGCATGCTTGGGCGAGAGCAGAACAAGGATGGGTGACCCCCTGGGAAGTCCTCGTGTTGCACCCCCTTTTTTGCTCATTTTTAGTCCTCGCCGAGAAATCGGTAGGCGTCGGTGTAACCGTATTCCCCGAAGTTTTATTTTGTTCAGGACTATTGGGGTTGAACGTTTGCTACGATTTTCGCGATTTACGGTTTCTTAACATCCGCAGAGCTCATTTAAGAGCAAAAATCGTTAGAGATTTACAGCCGCCTCCGGCTCCGACTTTTTGCAGCGTGCAGATCTTAAAAAAAAAGTGTACATTGCCTCCGAACTGGCCGGCGACTTCTGCTTCTGGCTTCTTAGCGATTCCGAGTGGTCGCCCCTCGTCGTGGAAGTGGTATGGGAGCGGTCCGCGGCTCCTAAACGAGGCCATAAATGAATAAAGGCAAGCTTAGTGTGCAGGTGCGATCGTACCAGCACTAATGCATCGGATCCCATCAGAACTCTGAAGTTAAGCGTGCTTGGGCGAGAGTAGTACTAGGATGGGTGACCCCCTGGGAAGTCCTCGTGTTGCACCCTTTTTTTCCTCCTTTTTAGTCCACCCCTAGAAGCCGGTTGGCATCAGCGTAACCGTATTCCCGAAGTTTCCTTTTGTTCAGGACTATTGGGGTTGAACGTTCGGTACGATTTTCACGAATTACGGTTTGTTAACGTCCCTAGAGCTCATTTAAGAGCAAAAATCGTTAGAGATTTACAGCTGCCTCCGGCTCCGACTCTTCGCAGCGTGTAGAACTTAAAAAAAAAAACGTACATCGCCTCCGAACTGGCATGCGACTTTCGCTTCTGGCTTCTTACTGATTCCGAGCGGTAGCCCCTCCTCGTGGAAGTTGTATGGGAGCGGTTCACGGCTCATAGATGAGGCCATTGATGAATAAAGGCAAGCTTAGAGTGCGGGTGCGATCATACCAACACTAATGCACCAGATCCCATCAGAACTCCGAAGTTAAGCGTGCTTGGGCGAGAGCAGTACTAGGATGGGTGACCACCTGGGAAGTCCTCGTGTTGCACCACTTTTTTTCCTCCTTTTTAGTCCTCGCCGAGAAACCGGCAGGCGTTGGCGTAACCGTATTCCCCGAAGTTTTATTTTACAGCCGTCTCTGGGTCCGACCCTTCGCAGCGTGCAGATCTTAAAAAGAAAACGTACATCACCTCCGAACTGGCCGGCGACTTCCGCTTCTGGTTTCTTACCGATTCCGAGCGGTCGCCCCTCCTCGTGGAAGTGGAATGGGAGCGGTCCGCGACTCCTAAACGAGGCCATAAATGAAGAAAGGCAAGCTTAGAGTGCAGGTGCTATCATACCAGGCCTAATGCGCCAGATCCAATCAGAACTCCGAAGTTAAGCGTGATTGGGCGAGAGCAGTACTAGGATGGGTGACCCCCTAGGAAGTCCTCGTGTTACAAGCCATTCTTTACCCCTTTTTAGTCCTGCCCGAGAAACCGGTAGGTGTCGGAGTAACCGTATTCCACGAAGTTTCCTTTTGTTCAGGATTGTTGGGGTTGAACGTTCGCTACGATTTTCACGATTTACGGTTTCTTAACGTCCCCAGAGCTCATTTAAGAGCAAAAAACGGTAGAGATTTACAGCCGCCTCCGGCTCCGACTATTCGCAGCGTGCAGATCTTAAAAAGAAAACGTACATCGCTCCGAACTGGCCGGCGACTTCCGCTTCTGGCTTCTTACTGATTCCGAGCGGTAGCCCCTCCTCGTGGAAGTGGTATGGGAGCGGTCTGCGGCTCCTAGACGAGCCCATAAATGAATAAAGGCAAGCTTAGTGTGCGGGTGCGATCATACCAGCACTAATGCACCGGATCCCATCAGAACTCCGAAGTTAAGCGTGCTTGGGCGAGAGCAGAACTAGGATGGGTGACCCCCTGGGAAGTCCTCGCGTTGCACGCCTTTTTTTACTCCTTTTTAGTCCTGCCCGAGAAACCTGTAGGCGTCGGCGTAACCGTATTCCCTGAAGTTTCCTTTTGTTCAGGACTGTTGGGGTTGAACGTTTGCTACGATTTTCGCGATTTACGGTTTCCTAACATCTGCAGAGCTCATTTGAGACCAAAAATCGTTAGAGATTTATAGTCGCCTCCGGCTCTGACTTTTTGCAGCGTGCAGATCTTAAAAAAAAGTGTACATTGCGTCCGAACTGGCTGCCGACTTTCGCTTCTGCTTCTTAGCGATTCCGAGTGGTCGCCCCTCGTCGTGGAAGTGGTATGGGAGCGGTCTACGGCTCCTAAATGAGGCCATAAATGAATAAAGACAAGCTTAGTGTGCAGGTGCGATCGTACCAGCACTAATGCACCGGATCCCATCAGAACTCCGAAGTTAAGAGTGCTTGGGCGAGAGCAGTACTAGGATGGGTGACCCCCTGGGAAGTCTTCGTGTTGCGCCCCTTTTTTTCCTCCTTTTTAGTCCACCCCTAGAAGCCGGTTGGCATCAGCGTAACCGTATTCCCCGAAGTTTTATTTTGTTCAGGACTGTTGGGGTTGAACGTTTGCTACGATTTTCGCGATTTACGGATACTTAACATCCCCAGAGCTCATTTAAGAGTAAAAATCGTTAGAGATTTACAGCCGACTCCGGCTCCGACTCTTTGAAGCGTGCAGATCTTAAAAAAAAGACGTACATTGCCTTCAAACTGGCCGGCGACTTCCGCTTCTGGCTTCTTACCGATTCCGAGTGGTCGCCCCTCCTCGTGGAAGTGGTATGGGAGCGGTCTGCGGGTCCTAGACGAGGCCATAAATGAATAAAAGCAAGCTCAGTGTGCGGGTACGATCATACCAGCACTAATGCACTGGATCCCATCAGAACTCCGAAGTTAAGTGTGATTGGGCGAGAGCAGTACTAGGATGGGTGACCCCCTAGGAAGTCCTCGTGTTACACGCCATTCTTTACCCCTTTTTAGTCCTGCCCGAGAAACCGGTAGGTGTCGGAGTAACCGTATTCCACGAAGTTTCCTTTTGTTCAGGATTGTTGGGGTTGAACGTTCGCTACGATTTTCGCGATTTATGGTTTCTTAACGTCCCCAGAGCTCATTTAAGAGCAAAAAACGGTAGAGATTTACAGCCGCCTCCGGCTCCGACTCTTCGCAGCGTGCAGATCTTAAAAAGAAAACGTACATCGCTCCGAACTGGCCGGCGACTTCCGCTTCTGGCTTCTTACTGATTCCGAGCGGTCACCCCTCCTCGTGGAAGTGGTATGGGAGCGGTCTGCGGCTCCTAGACGAGCCCATAAATGAATAAAGGCAAGCTTAGTGTGCGGGTGCGATCATACCAGCACTAATGCACCGGATCCCATCAGAACTCCGAAGTTAAGCATGCTTGGGCGAGAGCAGAACTAGGATGGGTGACCCCCTGGGAAGTCCTCGCGTTGCACGCCTTTTTTTACTCCTTTTTAGTCCTGCCCGAGAAACCTGTAGGCGTCGGCGTAACCGTATTCCCCGAAGTTTCCTTTTGTTCAGGACTGTTGGGGTTGAACGTTCGCTACGATTTTCGCGATTTACGGTTTCTTAACGTCCCCAGAGCTCATTTAAGAGCAAAAAACGGTAGAGATTTACAGCCGCCTCCGGCTCCGACTCTTCGCAGCGTGCAGATCTTAAAAAGAAAACGTACATCACTCCGAACTGGCCGGCGACTTCCGCTTCTGGCTTCTTACTGATTCCGAGCGGTCGCCCCTCCTCGTGGAAGTGGTATGGGAGCGGTCTGCGGCTCCTAGACGAGCCCATAAATGAATAAAGGCAAGCTTAGTGTGCAGGTGCGATCATACTAGCACTAATGCACTGGATCCCATCAGAACTCCGAAGTTAAGCGTGCTTGGGCGAGAGCAGTACTAGGATGGGTGAACCCCTGGGAAGTCCTCGTGTTGCATCCCTTTATTTCCTCCTTTTTAGTCCGCCCCGAGAAACCGGTAGGCACCGGCGTAACCGTATTCCCTGAAGTTTCCATTTGTTCAGGACCGTTGGGGTTGAACGTTAGCTATGATTTTCGCGATTTACGGTTTCTTAACGTCCCCAGAGCTCATTTAGGGGCAAAAATCGTTAGATATTTACAGCTGCCTCTGGCTCCGACTCTTCGCAGCGTGCAGATCTTAAAAAAAAACGTACATCGCCTCCGAACTGGTAAGCGACTTCCGCTTCTGGCTTCTTACCGATTCCGAGTGGTAGCCCCTCCTCATGGAAGTTGTATGGGAGCGGTCCGCGGCTCCTAGATGAGGCCATAAATGAATAAAGGCAAGCTTAGAGTGCGGGTGCGATCATACCAGCACTAATGCACCGGATCCCATCAGAACTCCGAAGTTAAGCGTGCTTGGGCGAGGGTAGTACTAGGATGGGTGACCCCCTGGGAAGTCGTCGTGTTGCACCCCTTTTTTTCCTCCTTTTTAGTCTGCCCCGAGAAATCGGTAGGCATTGGCATAACCGTATTCCCCGAAGTTTCCTTTTGTTCAGGACTGTTGGGGTTGAACGTTCGCTATGATTTTCGCGATTTACGGTTTCTTAACGTCCCCAGAGCTCATTTAAGAGCAAAAATCATTCGAGATTTACAGCCGCCTCTGGCTTCGACTCTTCGCAGCGTGCAGATCTTAAAAAAAAACGTACATCACCTCCGAACTGGCAAGCGACCTCCGCTTCTGGCTTCTTACCAATTTCGAGCGGTAGCCCCTCCTCGTGGAAGTTGTATGGGAGCGGTCCGCGGCACCTAGATGAGGCCATCAATGAATAAAGGCAAGCTTAGAGTGCAGGTGCGATCATACCAGCACTAATGCACCGGATCGCATCAGAACTCCGAAGTTAAGTGTGATTGAGCGAGAGCAGTACTAGGATGGGTAACCCCTAGGAAGTCCTCGTGTTACACGCCTTTTTTTACTCCTTTTTAGTCCTGCCCAACAAACCGGTAGGTGTCGGCGTAACCGTATTCCCTGAAGTTTCCTTTTGTTCTGGACTGTTGGGGTTGAACGTTCGCTACGATTTTCGCGATTGACGGTTTCTTAACGTCCCCAGAACTCATTTAAGAGCAAAAAACGTTAGAGATTTACAGCCGGCTCCGACTATTCGCAGCATGCAGATCTTAAACAGAAAACGTACATCGCTCCGAACTGGCCGGCGACTTCCGCTTCTGGCTTCTTACCGATTCCGAGCGGTTGCCCCTCCTCGTGGAAGTGGTATGGGAGCGTTCTGCGGCTCCTAGACGAGGCCATAAATGAATAATGGCAAGCTTAGTGTGCGGGTGCGATCATACCAGCACTAATGCACCGGATCCCATCAGAAGTCTGAAGTTAAGCGTGCTTGGGCGAGAGCAGTACAAGGATGGGTGACCCCCTGGGAAGTCGTCGTGTTCCACCCCTTTTTTTGCTCCTTTTTAGTCCTCACCGAGAAACCGGTACGCGTCGGCGTAACCGTATTCCCCGAAGTTTCCTTTTGTTCAGGACTGTTGGCGTTGAATGTTTGCTACGATTTTTGCGATTTACGGTTTCTTAACATCCCTAGAGCTCATTTAAGAGAAAAAATTGTTAGAGATTTACAGCCACCTCCGGCTCCGACTTTTTGCAGCGTGCAGATCTTAAAGAAAAAGTGTACATTGCCTCCGAACTGGCCGGCGACTTCCGCTTCTGGCTTCTTACCGATTCCGAGTGGTCGCCCCTCGTCGTCGAAGTGATATGGTAGCGGTCCGCGGCTCCTAAATGAGGCCATAAATGAATAAAGGCAAGCTTATTGTGCGGGTGCGATCATACCAACACTAATGCACCGGATCCCATCAGAACTCCGAAGTTAAGCGTGCTTGGGCGAGAGCAGAACTAGGATGGGTGACCCCCTGGGAAGTCCTCGCGTTGCACGCCTTTTTTTACTCCTTTTTAGTCCTGCCCGAGAAACCTGTAGGCGTCGGCGTAACCGTATTCCCCGAAGTTTCCTTTTGTTCAGGACTGTTGGGGTTGAACGTTCGCTACGATTTTCGCGATTTACGGTTTCTTAACGTCCCCAGAGCTCATTTAAGAGCAAAAATCGTTAGAGATTTACAGCCGTCTCTGGGTCCGACCCTTCGCAGCGTGCAGATCTTAAAAAGAAAACGTACATCACCTCCGAACTGGCCGGCGACTTCCGCTTCTGGTTTCTTACCGATTCCGAGCAGTCGCCCCTCCTCGTGGAAGTGGTATGGGAGCGGTCCGCGACTCCTAAACGAGGCCATAAACGAAGAAAGGCAAGCTTAGAGTGCAGGTGCTATCATACCAGGCCTAATGCGCCAGATCCCATCAGAACTCTGAAGTTAAGCGTGCTTGGGCGAGAGTAGTACTAGGATGGGTGACTCCCTGGGAAGTCCTCGTGTTCCAACCCTTTTTTTGCTCCTTTTTAGTCCTCGCCAAGAAAGCTTTAGGCGTCGGCGCAACCGTATTCCCCGAAGTTTCCTTCTGTTCAGGACTGTTGGGGTTGAATGGTTGCTACGATTTTCGCGATTTACGGTTTCTTAGCGTCCCCAGAGCTCATTTAAGAGAAAAAATTGTTAGAGATTTCCAGCCGCCTCCAGCTCCGTCGCTTCGCAGCGTGCACATCTTAAACAAAAAAAACGTACATCGCCTCCAAACTGGCAAGCGACTTCCGCTTCTGGCTTCTTCCCGATTCTGAGCAGTAACCCTCCTCGTGGAAGCTGTATGGGAGCGGTCCGCGACTCCTAGATTAGGCCATAAATGAATAAAGGCAAGCTTAGAGTGCGAGTGCGATCATACCAGCACTAATGCACCGGATCCCATCAGAACTCCGAAGTTAAGCGTCCTTGGGCGAGAGCAGTACTAGGATGGGTGAGCCCCTGGGAAGTCCTCGTGTTGCACCCCTTTTTTTGCTCCCTTTTTTGTCCTCGCTGAGAAACCGGTAGGCGTCGGCGTAACCGTATTCCCCGAAGTTTTATTTTGTTCAGGACTGTTGGGGTTGAACGTTTGCTACGATTTTCGCGATTTACGGTTTCCTAACATCTGCAGAGCTCATTTGAGAGCAAAAATCGTTAGAGATTTATAGCCGCCTCCGGCTCTGACTTTTTGCAGCGTGCAGATCTTAAAAAAAAGTGTACATTGCGTCCGAACTGGCTGCCGACTTCCGCTTCTGCTTCTTAGCCATTCCGAGTGGTCGCCCCTCGTCGTGGAAGTGGTATGGGAGCGGTCTGCAGCTCCTAAGTGAGGCCATAAATGAATAAAGGCAAGCTTAGTGTGCGGGTGCGATCGTACCAGCACTAATGCACCGGATCCCATCAGAACTCCGAAGTTAAGAGTGCTTGGGCGAGAGCAGTACTAGGATGGGTGACCCCCTGGGAAGTCTTCGTGTTGCACCCCTTTTTTTCCTCCTTTTTAGTCCACCCCTAGAAGCCGGTTGGCATCAGCGTAACCGTATTCCCGAAGTTTCCTTTTGTTCAGGACTGTTGGGGTTGAACGTTCGCTACGATTTTCGCGAATAACGGTTTCTTAACGTCCCTAGAGCTCATTTAAGAGCAAAAATCGTTAGAGATTTCCAACTACCTCCGGCTCCGACTCTTCGCAGCGTGCAGAACTTAAAAAAAAACGTACATCGCCTCCGAACTGGCATACGACTTTCGCTTCTGGCTTCTTACCGATTCCGAGCGGTAGCCCCTCCTCGTGGAAGTTGTATGGGAGCGGTCCGCGACACCTAGATGAGGCCTTAAATGAATAAAGGCAAGCTTAGTGTGCGGGTGCGATCATACCAGCACTAATGCATCGGATCCCATCAGAACTCCGAAGTTAAGCATGCTTGGGCGAGAGCAGAACAAGGATGGGTGACCCCCTGGGAAGTCCTCGTGTTGCACCCCCTTTTTTGCTCATTTTTAGTCCTCGCCGAGAAATCGGTAGGCGTCGGTGTAACCGTATTCCCCGAAGTTTTATTTTGTTCAGGACTATTGGGGTTGAACGTTTGCTACGATTTTCGCGATTTACGGTTTCTTAACATCCGCAGAGCTCATTTAAGAGCAAAAATCGTTAGAGATTTACAGCCGCCTCCGGCTCCGACTTTTTGCAGCGTGCAGATCTTAAAAAAAAAGTGTACATTGCCTCCGAACTGGCCGGCGACTTCTGCTTCTGGCTTCTTAGCGATTCCGAGTGGTCGCCCCTCGTCGTGGAAGTGGTATGGGAGCGGTCCGCGGCTCCTAAACGAGGCCATAAATGAATAAAGGCAAGCTTAGTGTGCAGGTGCGATCGTACCAGCACTAATGCATCGGATCCCATCAGAACTCTGAAGTTAAGCGTGCTTGGGCGAGAGTAGTACTAGGATGGGTGACCCCCTGGGAAGTCCTCGTGTTGCACCCTTTTTTTCCTCCTTTTTAGTCCACCCCTAGAAGCCGGTTGGCATCAGCGTAACCGTATTCCCGAAGTTTCCTTTTGTTCAGGACTGTTGGGGTTGAACGTTCGATACGATTTTCACGAATTACGGTTTGTTAACGTCCCTAGAGCTCATTTAAGAGCAAAAATCGTTAGAGATTTACAGCTGCCTCCGGCTCCGACTCTTCGCAGCGTGCAGAACTTAAAAAAAAAAACGTACATCGCCTCCGAACTGGCATGCGACTTTCGCTTCTGGCTTCTTACTGATTCCGAGCGGTAGCCCCTCCTCGTGGAAGTTGTATGGGAGCGGTTCACGGCTCATAGATGAGGCCATTGATGAATAAAGGCAAGCTTAGAGTGCGGGTGCGATCATACCAACACTAATGCACCAGATCCCATCAGAACTCCGAAGTTAAGCGTGCTTGGGCGAGAGCAGTACTAGGATGGGTGACCACCTGGGAAGTCCTCGTGTTGCACCACTTTTTTTCCTCCTTTTTAGTCCTCGCCGAGAAACCGGCAGGCGTTGGCGTAACCGTATTCCCCGAAGTTTTATTTTACAGCCGTCTCTGGGTCCGACCCTTCGCAGCGTGCAGATCTTAAAAAGAAAACGTACATCACCTCCGAACTGGCCGGCGACTTCCGCTTCTGGTTTCTTACCGATTCCGAGCGGTCGCCCCTCCTCGTGGAAGTGGAATGGGAGCGGTCCGCGACTCCTAAACGAGGCCATAAATGAAGAAAGGCAAGCTTAGAGTGCAGGTGCTATCATACCAGGCCTAATGCGCCAGATCCAATCAGAACTCCGAAGTTAAGCGTGATTGGGCGAGAGCAGTACTAGGATGGGTGACCCCCTAGGAAGTCCTCGTGTTACAAGCCATTCTTTACCCCTTTTTAGTCCTGCCCGAGAAACCGGTAGGTGTCGGAGTAACCGTATTCCACGAAGTTTCCTTTTGTTCAGGATTGTTGGGGTTGAACGTTCGCTACGATTTTCACGATTTACGGTTTCTTAACGTCCCCAGAGCTCATTTAAGAGCAAAAAACGGTAGAGATTTACAGCCGCCTCCGGCTCCGACTATTCGCAGCGTGCAGATCTTAAAAAGAAAACGTACATCGCTCCGAACTGGCCGGCGACTTCCGCTTCTGGCTTCTTACTGATTCCGAGCGGTAGCCCCTCCTCGTGGAAGTGGTATGGGAGCGGTCTGCGGCTCCTAGACGAGCCCATAAATGAATAAAGGCAAGCTTAGTGTGCGGGTGCGATCATACCAGCACTAATGCACCGGATCCCATCAGAACTCCGAAGTTAAGCGTGCTTGGGCGAGAGCAGAACTAGGATGGGTGACCCCCTGGGAAGTCCTCGCGTTGCACGCCTTTTTTTACTCCTTTTTAGTCCTGCCCGAGAAACCTGTAGGCGTCGGCGTAACCGTATTCCCTGAAGTTTCCTTTTGTTCAGGACTGTTGGGGTTGAACGTTTGCTACGATTTTCGCGATTTACGGTTTCCTAACATCTGCAGAGCTCATTTGAGACCAAAAATCGTTAGAGATTTATAGTCGCCTCCGGCTCTGACTTTTTGCAGCGTGCAGATCTTAAAAAAAAGTGTACATTGCGTCCGAACTGGCTGCCGACTTTCGCTTCTGCTTCTTAGCGATTCCGAGTGGTCGCCCCTCGTCGTGGAAGTGGTATGGGAGCGGTCTACGGCTCCTAAATGAGGCCATAAATGAATAAAGACAAGCTTAGTGTGCAGGTGCGATCGTACCAGCACTAATGCACCGGATCCCATCAGAACTCCGAAGTTAAGAGTGCTTGGGCGAGAGCAGTACTAGGATGGGTGACCCCCTGGGAAGTCTTCGTGTTGCGCCCCTTTTTTTCCTCCTTTTTAGTCCACCCCTAGAAGCCGGTTGGCATCAGCGTAACCGTATTCCCCGAAGTTTTATTTTGTTCAGGACTGTTGGGGTTGAACGTTTGCTACGATTTTCGCGATTTACGGATACTTAACATCCCCAGAGCTCATTTAAGAGTAAAAATCGTTAGAGATTTACAGCCGACTCCGGCTCCGACTCTTTGAAGCGTGCAGATCTTAAAAAAAAGACGTACATTGCCTTCAAACTGGCCGGCGACTTCCGCTTCTGGCTTCTTACCGATTCCGAGTGGTCGCCCCTCCTCGTGGAAGTGGTATGGGAGCGGTCTGCGGGTCCTAGACGAGGCCATAAATGAATAAAAGCAAGCTCAGTGTGCGGGTACGATCATACCAGCACTAATGCACTGGATCCCATCAGAACTCCGAAGTTAAGTGTGATTGGGCGAGAGCAGTACTAGGATGGGTGACCCCCTAGGAAGTCCTCGTGTTACACGCCATTCTTTACCCCTTTTTAGTCCTGCCCGAGAAACCGGTAGGTGTCGGAGTAACCGTATTCCACGAAGTTTCCTTTTGTTCAGGATTGTTGGGGTTGAACGTTCGCTACGATTTTCGCGATTTATGGTTTCTTAACGTCCCCAGAGCTCATTTAAGAGCAAAAAACGGTAGAGATTTACAGCCGCCTCCGGCTCCGACTCTTCGCAGCGTGCAGATCTTAAAAAGAAAACGTACATCGCTCCGAACTGGCCGGCGACTTCCGCTTCTGGCTTCTTACTGATTCCGAGCGGTCACCCCTCCTCGTGGAAGTGGTATGGGAGCGGTCTGCGGCTCCTAGACGAGCCCATAAATGAATAAAGGCAAGCTTAGTGTGCGGGTGCGATCATACCAGCACTAATGCACCGGATCCCATCAGAACTCCGAAGTTAAGCATGCTTGGGCGAGAGCAGAACTAGGATGGGTGACCCCCTGGGAAGTCCTCGCGTTGCACGCCTTTTTTTACTCCTTTTTAGTCCTGCCCGAGAAACCTGTAGGCGTCGGCGTAACCGTATTCCCCGAAGTTTCCTTTTGTTCAGGACTGTTGGGGTTGAACGTTCGCTACGATTTTCGCGATTTACGGTTTCTTAACGTCCCCAGAGCTCATTTAAGAGCAAAAAACGGTAGAGATTTACAGCCGCCTCCGGCTCCGACTCTTCGCAGCGTGCAGATCTTAAAAAGAAAACGTACATCACTCCGAACTGGCCGGCGACTTCCGCTTCTGGCTTCTTACTGATTCCGAGCGGTCGCCCCTCCTCGTGGAAGTGGTATGGGAGCGGTCTGCGGCTCCTAGACGAGCCCATAAATGAATAAAGGCAAGCTTAGTGTGCAGGTGCGATCATACTAGCACTAATGCACTGGATCCCATCAGAACTCCGAAGTTAAGCGTGCTTGGGCGAGAGCAGTACTAGGATGGGTGAACCCCTGGGAAGTCCTCGTGTTGCATCCCTTTATTTCCTCCTTTTTAGTCCGCCCCGAGAAACCGGTAGGCACCGGCGTAACCGTATTCCCTGAAGTTTCCATTTGTTCAGGACCGTTGGGGTTGAACGTTCGCTATGATTTTCGCGATTTACGGTTTCTTAACGTCCCCAGAGCTCATTTAGGGGCAAAAATCGTTAGATATTTACAGCTGCCTCTGGCTCCGACTCTTCGCAGCGTGCAGATCTTAAAAAAAAACGTACATCGCCTCCGAACTGGTAAGCGACTTCCGCTTCTGGCTTCTTACCGATTCCGAGTGGTAGCCCCTCCTCATGGAAGTTGTATGGGAGCGGTCCGCGGCTCCTAGATGAGGCCATAAATGAATAAAGGCAAGCTTAGAGTGCGGGTGCGATCATACCAGCACTAATGCACCGGATCCCATCAGAACTCCGAAGTTAAGCGTGCTTGGGCGAGGGTAGTACTAGGATGGGTGACCCCCTGGGAAGTCGTCGTGTTGCACCCCTTTTTTTCCTCCTTTTTAGTCTGCCCCGAGAAATCGGTAGGCATTGGCATAACCGTATTCCCCGAAGTTTCCTTTTGTTCAGGACTGTTGGGGTTGAACGTTCGCTATGATTTTCGCGATTTACGGTTTCTTAACGTCCCCAGAGCTCATTTAAGAGCAAAAATCATTCGAGATTTACAGCCGCCTCTGGCTTCGACTCTTCGCAGCGTGCAGATCTTAAAAAAAAACGTACATCACCTCCGAACTGGCAAGCGACCTCCGCTTCTGGCTTCTTACCAATTTCGAGCGGTAGCCCCTCCTCGTGGAAGTTGTATGGGAGCGGTCCGCGGCACCTAGATGAGGCCATCAATGAATAAAGGCAAGCTTAGAGTGCGGGTGCGATCATACCAGCACTAATGCACCGGATCGCATCAGAACTCCGAAGTTAAGTGTGATTGAGCGAGAGCAGTACTAGGATGGGTAACCCCTAGGAAGTCCTCGTGTTACACGCCTTTTTTTACTCCTTTTTAGTCCTGCCCAACAAACCGGTAGGTGTCGGCGTAACCGTATTCCCTGAAGTTTCCTTTTGTTCTGGACTGTTGGGGTTGAACGTTCGCTACGATTTTCGCGATTGACGGTTTCTTAACGTCCCCAGAACTCATTTAAGAGCAAAAAACGTTAGAGATTTACAGCCGGCTCCGACTATTCGCAGCATGCAGATCTTAAACAGAAAACGTACATCGCTCCGAACTGGCCGGCGACTTCCGCTTCTGGCTTCTTACCGATTCCGAGCGGTTGCCCCTCCTCGTGGAAGTGGTATGGGAGCGTTCTGCGGCTCCTAGACGAGGCCATAAATGAATAATGGCAAGCTTAGTGTGCGGGTGCGATCATACCAGCACTAATGCACCGGATCCCATCAGAAGTCTGAAGTTAAGCGTGCTTGGGCGAGAGCAGTACAAGGATGGGTGACCCCCTGGGAAGTCGTCGTGTTCCACCCCTTTTTTTGCTCCTTTTTAGTCCTCACCGAGAAACCGGTACGCGTCGGCGTAACCGTATTCCCCGAAGTTTCCTTTTGTTCAGGACTGTTGGCGTTGAATGTTTGCTACGATTTTTGCGATTTACGGTTTCTTAACATCCCTAGAGCTCATTTAAGAGAAAAAATTGTTAGAGATTTACAGCCACCTCCGGCTCCGACTTTTTGCAGCGTGCAGATCTTAAAGAAAAAGTGTACATTGCCTCCGAACTGGCCGGCGACTTCCGCTTCTGGCTTCTTACCGATTCCGAGTGGTCGCCCCTCGTCGTCGAAGTGATATGGTAGCGGTCCGCGGCTCCTAAATGAGGCCATAAATGAATAAAGGCAAGCTTATTGTGCGGGTGCGATCATACCAACACTAATGCACCGGATCCCATCAGAACTCCGAAGTTAAGCGTGCTTGGGCGAGAGCAGAACTAGGATGGGTGACCCCCTGGGAAGTCCTCGCGTTGCACGCCTTTTTTTACTCCTTTTTAGTCCTGCCCGAGAAACCTGTAGGCGTCGGCGTAACCGTATTCCCCGAAGTTTCCTTTTGTTCAGGACTGTTGGGGTTGAACGTTCGCTACGATTTTCGCGATTTACGGTTTCTTAACGTCCCCAGAGCTCATTTAAGAGCAAAAATCGTTAGAGATTTACAGCCGTCTCTGGGTCCGACCCTTCGCAGCGTGCAGATCTTAAAAAGAAAACGTACATCACCTCCGAACTGGCCGGCGACTTCCGCTTCTGGTTTCTTACCGATTCCGAGCAGTCGCCCCTCCTCGTGGAAGTGGTATGGGAGCGGTCCGCGACTCCTAAACGAGGCCATAAACGAAGAAAGGCAAGCTTAGAGTGCAGGTGCTATCATACCAGGCCTAATGCGCCAGATCCCATCAGAACTCTGAAGTTAAGCGTGCTTGGGCGAGAGTAGTACTAGGATGGGTGACTCCCTGGGAAGTCCTCGTGTTCCAACCCTTTTTTTGCTCCTTTTTAGTCCTCGCCAAGAAAGCTTTAGGCGTCGGCGCAACCGTATTCCCCGAAGTTTCCTTCTGTTCAGGACTGTTGGGGTTGAATGGTTGCTACGATTTTCGCGATTTACGGTTTCTTAGCGTCCCCAGAGCTCATTTAAGAGAAAAAATTGTTAGAGATTTCCAGCCGCCTCCAGCTCCGTCGCTTCGCAGCGTGCACATCTTAAACAAAAAAAACGTACATCGCCTCCAAACTGGCAAGCGACTTCCGCTTCTGGCTTCTTCCCGATTCTGAGCAGTAACCCTCCTCGTGGAAGCTGTATGGGAGCGGTCCGCGACTCCTAGATTAGGCCCTAAATGAATAAAGGCAAGCTTAGAGTGCGAGTGCGATCATACCAGCACTAATGCACCGGATCCCATCAGAACTCCGAAGTTAAGCGTCCTTGGGCTAGAGCAGTACTAGGATGGGTGAGCCCCTAGGAAGTCCTCGTGTTGCACCCCTTTTTTTGCTCCCTTTTTTGTCCTCGCTGAGAAACCGGTAGGCGTCGGCGTAACCGTATTCCCCGAAGTTTTATTTTGTTCAGGACTGTTGGGGTTGAACGTTTGCTACGATTTTCGCGATTTACGGTTTCCTAACATCTGCAGAGCTCATTTGAGAGCAAAAATCGTTAGAGATTTATAGCCGCCTCCGGCTCTGACTTTTTGCAGCGTGCAGATCTTAAAAAAAAGTGTACATTGCGTCCGAACTGGCTGCCGACTTCCGCTTCTGCTTCTTAGCCATTCCGAGTGGTCGCCCCTCGTCGTGGAAGTGGTATGGGAGCGGTCTGCAGCTCCTAAGTGAGGCCATAAATGAATAAAGGCAAGCTTAGTGTGCGGGTGCGATCGTACCAGCACTAATGCACCGGATCCCATCAGAACTCCGAAGTTAAGAGTGCTTGGGCGAGAGCAGTACTAGGATGGGTGACCCCCTGGGAAGTCTTCGTGTTGCACCCCTTTTTTTCCTCCTTTTTAGTCCACCCCTAGAAGCCGGTTGGCATTAGCGTAACCGTATTCCCGAAGTTTCCTTTTGTTCAGGACTGTTGGGGTTGAACGTTCGCTACGATTTTCGCGAATAACGGTTTCTTAACGTCCCTAGAGCTCATTTAAGAGCAAAAATCGTTAGAGATTTCCAACTACCTCCGGCTCCGACTCTTCGCAGCGTGCAGAACTTAAAAAAAAACGTACATCGCCTCCGAACTGGCATACGACTTTCGCTTCTGGCTTCTTACCGATTCCGAGCGGTAGCCCCTCCTCGTGGAAGTTGTATGGGAGCGGTCCGCGACACCTAGATGAGGCCTTAAATGAATAAAGGCAAGCTTAGTGTGCGGGTGCGATCATACCAGCACTAATGGATCGGATCCCATCAGAACTCCGAAGTTAAGCATGCTTGGGCGAGAGCAGAACAAGGATGGGTGACCCCCTGGGAAGTCCTCGTGTTGCACCCCCTTTTTTGCTCATTTTTAGTCCTCGCCGAGAAACTGGTAGGCTTCGGTGTAACCGTATTCCCCGAAGTTTTATTTTGTTCAGGACTGTTGGGGTTGAACGTTTGCTACGATTTTCGCGATTTACGGTTTCTTAACATCCGCAGAGCTCATTTAAGAGCAAAAATCGTTAGAGATTTACAGCCGCCTTCGGCTCCGACTTTTTGCAGCGTGCAAATCTTAAAAAAAAAGTGTACATTGCCTCAGAACTGGCCGGCGACTTCCGCTTCTGGCTTCTTAGCGATTCCGAGTGGTCGCCCCTCGTCGTGGAAGTGGTATGGGAGCGGTCCGAGGCTCCTAAACGAGGCCATAAATGAATAAAGGCAAGCTTAGTGTGCAGGTGCGATCGTACCAGCACTAATGCACCGGATCCCATCAGAACACCGAAGTTAAGCGTGCTTGGGCGAGAGCAGAACTAGGATGGGTGACCCCCTGGGAAGTCCTCGCGTTGCACGCCTTTTTTTACTCCTTTTTAGTCCTGCCCGAGAAACCTGTAGGCGTCGGCGTAACCGTATTCCCTGAAGTTTCCTTTTGTTCAGGACTGTTGGGGTTGAACGTTTGCTACGATTTTCGCGATTTACGGTTTCCTAACATCTGCAGAGCTCATTTGAGAGCAAAAATCGTTAGAGATTTATAGCCGCCTCCGGCTCTGACTTTTTGCAGCGTGCAGATCTTAAAAAAAAGTGTACATTGCGTCCGAACTGGCTGCCGACTTCCGCTTCTGCTTCTTAGCGATTCCGAGTGGTCGCCCCTCGTCGTGGAAGTGGTATGGGAGCGGTCTGCGGCTCCTAAATGAGGCCATAAATGAATAAAGGCAAGCTTAGTGTGCGGGTGCGATCGTACCAGCACTAATGCACCGGATCCCATCAGAACTCCGAAGTTAAGAGTGCTTGGGCGAGAGCAGTACTAGGATGGGTGACCCCCTAGGAAGTCTTCGTGTTGCACCCCTTTTTTTCCTCCTTTTTAGTCCACCCCTAGAAGCCGGTTGGCATCAGCGTAACCGTATTCCCCGAAGTTTTATTTTGTTCAGGACTGTTGGGGTTGAACGTTTGCTACGATTTTCGCGATTTACGGATACTTAACATCCCCAGAGCTCATTTAAGAGTAAAAATCGTTAGAGATTTACAGCCGCCTCCGGCTCCGACTCTTTGAAGCGTGCAGATCTTAAAAAAAAGACGTACATTGCCTTCGAACTGGCCGGCGACTTCCGCTTCTGGCTTCTTACCGATTCCGAGTGGTCGCCCCTCCTCGTGGAAGTGGTATGGGAGCGGTCTGCGGGTCCTAGACGAGGCCATAAATGAATAAAAGCAAGCTCAGTGTGCGGGTACGATCATACCAGCACTAATGCACCGGATCCCATCAGAACTCCGAAGTTAAGTGTGATTGGGCGAGAGCAGTACTAGGATGGGTGACCCCCTAGGAAGTCCTCGTGTTACACGCCATTCTTTACCCCTTTTTAGTCCTGCCCGAGAAACCGGTAGGTGTCGGAGTAACCGTATTCCACGAAGTTTCCTTTTGTTCAGGATTGTTGGGGTTGAACGTTCGCTACGATTTTCGCGATTTATGGTTTCTTAATGTCCCCAGAGCTCATTTAAGAGCAAAAAACGGTAGAGATTTACAGCCGCCTCCGGCTCCGACTCTTCGCAGCGTGCAGATCTTAAAAAGAAAACGTACATCGCTCCGAACTGGCCGGCGACTTCCGCTTCTGGCTTCTTACTGATTCCGAGCGGTCGCCCCTCCTCGTGGAAGTGGTATGGGAGCGGTCTGCGGCTCCTAGACGAGCCCATAAATGAATAAAGGCAAGCTTAGTGTGCGGGTGCGATCATACCAGCACTAATGCACCGGATCCCATCAGAACTCCGAAGTTAAGCGTGCTTGGGCGAGAGCAGAACTAGGATGGGTGACCCCCTGGGAAGTCCTCGCGTTGCACGCCTTTTTTTACTCCTTTTTAGTCCTGCCCGAGAAACCTGTAGGCGTCGGCGTAACCGTATTCCCCGAAGTTTCCTTTTGTTCAGGACTGTTGGGGTTGAACGTTCGCTACGATTTTCGCGATTTACGGTTTCTTAACGTCCCCAGAGCTCATTTAAGAGCAAAAAACGGTAGAGATTTACAGCCGCCTCCGGCTCCGACTCTTCGCAGCGTGCAGATCTTAAAAAGAAAACGTACATCGCTCCGAACTGGCCGGCGACTTCCGCTTCTGGCTTCTTACTGATTCCGAGCGGTCGCCCCTCCTCGTGGAAGTGGTATCGGAGCGGTCTGCGGCTCCTAAACGAGCCCATAAATGAATAAAGGCAAGCTTAGTGTGCAGGTGCGATCATACTAGCACTAATGCACTGGATCCCATCAGAACTCCGAAGTTAAGCGTGCTTGGGCGAGAGCAGTACTAGGATGGGTGAACCCCTCGGAAGTCCTCGTGTTGCATCCCTTTATTTCCTCCTTTTTAGTCCGCCCCGAGAAACCGGTAGGCACCGGCGTAACCGTATTCCCTGAAGTTTCCATTTGTTCAGGACCGTTGGGGTTGAACGTTCGCTATGATTTTCGCGATTTACGGTTTCTTAACGTCCCCAGAGCTCATTTAGGGGCAAAAATCGTTAGATATTTACAGCTGCCTCTGGCTCCGACTCTTCGCAGCGTGCAGATCTTAAAAAAAAAACGTACATCGCCTCCGAACTGGTAAGCGACTTCCGCTTCTGGCTTCTTACCGATTCCGAGTGGTAGCCCCTCCTCGTGGAAGTTGTATGGGAGCGGTCCGCGGCACCTAGATGAGGCCATCAATGAATAAAGGCAAGCTTAGAGTGCGGGTGAGATCATACCAGCACTAATGCACCGGATCCCATCAGAACTCCGAAGTTAAGCGTGCTTGGGTGAGGGTAGTACTAGGATGGGTGACCCCCTGGGAAGTCGTCGTGTTGCACCCCTTTTTTTCCTCCTTTTTAGTTTGCCCCGAGAAATCGGTAGGCATTGGCATAACCGTATTCCCCGAAGTTTCCTTTTGTTCAGGACTGTTGGGGTTGAACGTTCGCTATGATTTTCGCGATTTACGGTTTCTTAACATCCCCAGAGCTCATTTAAGAGCAAAAATCATTCGAGATTTACAGCCGCCTCTGGCTTCGACTCTTCGCAGCGTGCAGATCTTAAAAAAAAAACGTACATCGCCTCCGAACTGGCAAGCGACCTCCGCTTCTGGCTTCTTACCAATTTCGAGCGGTAGCCCCTCCTCGTGGAAGTTGTATGGGAGCGGTCCGCGGCACCTAGATGAGGCCATCAATGAATAAAGGCAAGCTTAGAGTGCGGGTGCGATCATACCAGCACTAATGCACCGGATCCCATCAGAACTCCGAAGTTAAGTGTGATTGAGCGAGAGCAGTACTAGGATGGGTAACCCCTAGGAAGTCCTCGTGTTACACGCCTTTTTTTACTCCTTTTTAGTCCTGCCCAACAAACCGGTAGCTGTCGGCGTAACCGTATTCCCTGAAGTTTCCTTTTGTTCTGGACTGTTGGGGTTGAACGTTCGCTACGATTTTCGCGATTGACGGTTTCTTAACGTCCCCAGAACTCATTTAAGAGCAAAAAACGTTAGAGATTTACAGCCGCCTCCGGCTCCGACTATTCGCAGCATGCAGATCTTAAACAGAAAACGTACATCGCTCCGAACTGGCCGGCGACTTCCGCTTCTGGCTTCTTACCGATTCCGACCGGTTGCCCCTCCTCGTGGAAGTGGTATGGGAGCGTTCTGCGGCTCCTAGACGAGGCCATAAATGAATAAAGGCAAGCTTAGAGTGCGGGTGCGATCATACCAGCACTAATGCACCGGATCCCATCAGAACTCCGAAGTTAAGCGTGCTTGGGCGAGAGCAGTACTAGGATGGGTGACCCCCTGGGAAGTCGTCGTGTTTCACCCCTTTTTTTGCTCCTTTTTAGTCCTCACCGAGAAACCGGTACGCGTCGGCGTAACCGTATTCCCCGAAGTTTCCTTTTTTCAGGACTGTTGGGGATGAATGTTTGCTACGATTTTTGCGATTTACGGTTTCTTAACGTCCCTAGAGCTCATTTAAGAGAAAACATCGTTAGAGATTTACAGCCGCCTCCGGCTCTGACTTTTTGCAGCGTGCAGATCTTAAAAAAAAAGTGTACATTGCCTCCGAACTGGCCGGCGACTTCCGCTTCTGGCTTCTTACCGATTCCGAGTGGTTGCCCCTCGTCGTGGAAGTGGTATGGTAGCGGTCCGCGGCTCCTAAATGAGGCCATAAATGAATAAAGGCAAGCTTATTGTGCGGGTGCGATCATACCAACACTAATGCACCGGATCCCATCAGAACTCCGAAGTGAAGCGTGCTTGGGCGAGAGCAGAACTAGGATGGGTGACCCCCTGGGAAGTCCTCGTGTTGCACCCCCTTTTTGGTCATTTTTTGTCCTCGCCGAGAAATCGGTAGGCGTCGGCGTAACCGTATTCCCCGAAGTTTTATTTTGTTGAGGACTGTTGGGGTTGAACGTTTGCTACGATTTTCGCGATTTACGGTTTCTTAACATCTGCAGAGCTCATTTAAGAGCAAAAATCGTTAGAGATTTACAGCCGCCTTCGGCTCCGACTTTTTGCAGCGTGCAGATCTTAAAAAAAAGTGTACATTGCCTCCGAACTGGCTGGCGACTTCCGCTTCTGCTTCTTAGCGATTCCGAGTGGTTGCCCCACGTCGTGGAAGTGGTATGGGAGCGGTCCGCGGCTCCTAAACGAGGCCATAAATGAATAAAGGCAAGCTTAGTGTGCGGGTGCGATCGTACCAGCACTAATGCACCGGATCCCATCAAAACTCCGAAGTTAAGCGTGCTTGGGCGAGAGCAGTACTAGGATGGGTGACCCCCTGGGAAGTCTTCGTGTTGCACCAC
Source organism: Diospyros kaki (assembly GCA_036245055.1). NCBI lineage: Eukaryota > Viridiplantae > Streptophyta > Magnoliopsida > Ericales > Ebenaceae > Diospyros > Diospyros kaki. The sequence continues at coordinate 13,107,558 of BSEG01000011.1, read as the reverse complement.
TTTTTTTCCCCTTTTTAGTCCGCCCCTAGAAGCCGGTTGGCATCAGCGTAACCGTATTCCCGAAGTTTCCTTTTGTTCAGGACTGTTGGGGTTGAACGTTTGCTACGATTTTCGCGATTTACAGTTTCTTAACTTCTGCAGAGCTCATTTAAGAGCAAAAATCGTTAGAGATTTACAGCCGCCTCCGGCTCCGACTTTTTGCAGCGTGCAGATCTTAAAAAAAAGTGTACATTGCCTCCGAACCGGCTGGCGACTTCCGCTTCTGCTTCTTAGCGATTCCGAGTGGTCGCCCCTCGTCGTGGAAGTGGTATGGGAGCGGTCTGCGGCTCCTAAACGAGGCCATAAATGAATAAAGGCAAGCTTAGTGTGCGGGTGCGATCGTACCAGCACTAATGCACCGGATCCCATCAAAACTCCGAAGTTAAGCGTGCTTGGGCTAGAGCAGTACTAGGATGGGTGACCCCCTTGGAAGTCTTCGTGTTGCACCCCTTTTTTTCCCCTTTTTAGTCCGCCCCAAGAAGCCGGTTGGCATCAGCGTAACCGTATTCCCGAAGTTTCCTTTTGTTCAGGACTGTTGGGGTTGAACGTTTGCTACGATTTTCGCGATTTACAGTTTCTTAACTTCTGCAGAGCTCATTTAAGAGCAAAAATCGTTAGAGATTTACAGCCGCCTCCGGCTCCGACTTTTTGCAGCGTGCAGATCTTAAAAAAAAGTGTACATTGCCTCCGAACCGACTGGCGACTTCCGCTTCTGCTTCTTAGCGATTCCGAGTGGTCGCCCCTCGTCGTGGAAGTGGTATGGGAGCGGTCTGCGGCTCCTAAACGAGGCCATAAATGAATAAAGGCAAGCTTAGTGTGCGGGTGCGATCGTACCAGCACTAATGCACCGGATCCCATCAGAACTCCGAAGTTAAGCGTGCTTGGGCGAGAGCAGTACTAGGATGGGTGACCCCCTGGGAAGTCTTCGTGTTGCACCACTTTTTTTCCTCCTTTTTAGTCCGCCCCTAGAAGCCGGTTGGCATCAGCGTAACCGTATTCCCGAAGTTTCCTTTTGTTCAGGACTGTTGGGGTTGAACGTTCGCTACGATTTTCGCGAATGACGGTTTCTTAACGTCCCTAGAGCTCATTTAAGAGCAAAAATCGTTAGAGATTTACAACTGCCTCCGGCTCCGACTCTTCGCAGCGTGCAGAACTTAAAAAAAAACGTACATCGCCTCCGAACTGGCATGCGACTTTCGCTTCTGGCTTCTTACCGATTCCGAGCGGTAGCCCCTCCTCGTGGAAGTTGTATGGGAGCGGTTGATAGAGCACATATTTTCATACTATTTAGCCCTCATATTTAGTCCTTTTTGCACATTAGTTGTGTTATTTCATTCATCTTGATTTTATTTCATTTTATTTTATAGGAATTGGGCTTCACACTATTTTATTTTATTTTTCCAGGTTTAGGGACATGGAGCATGAGATGGGGCATGATACATCTTGATGGCAATGAGATATCTTGGAAATTGGAGATAGAGAAGTAAGAGCAATTTTGGCAGATTTGACCTCCTGCACTTCCTTCAGTATTTTGGCCAAGATAATATTCCAGAATGAAGATGATGTCTTAAGAGATATTGAAGGGGACTTCTTGAGCTTTCTGGAATGGTATGGTTTGTCCAAATCCGAGCTCGTTTGGGCCTTCAAACAGCGCTTCAAAGTCGGGGCCAATAAGTTGGGGGCAAATCAGGAAAACTGCACAGATACTAATTCTTTAAAAGGCCATATCTTGGGCGTCCGACATCCAAATCAAGTGATTCAAAAGCCCAAGTTCATCTAATCTTTCTGATCTAAATTTCTTATGAAGAGGCCGAAGCCCAGATCGCACGGGAACCTTTCCGAAATCGGCCGTCAAGTGGCGGTAATCTAGGGTTTCCTCCTAAAGCTCTATTTAAACACCTTAAGAGGCCATCAAAGGGGGATTCTTGAAGGACGTGAACAGTAGCCGATTTTTCTCTTCTCTCCATTGTTCTTGTCAAGATGGAGGGCTAAGGATTCTGTAATCAAGTTGCAACACCATCCTTGTTCCCGGTTTGAGTCTTGGATTTAATGGAAATATGTTTGTTTTAGTTTTAACTTTGTTGTTTTCTTGTTTCCGTTCTCTCTTAAATCTGTGTATGTGTTGATACCGGTTGGATGAATGCATGCATTGTCTTTGTTTGAGAATCCAAGGTTTTTGTGCTCGGTTGAGGCTTTAACTGGAATCAAGAACAACCTGTTTGGATGGTATTCCAATCAGTCTCGAATCTGTGCAATAAGGGGAATCAAAACTGATAGATTGAACTAAGAGGTTTCTGAAATCTGTTTATTGGTTTTCTTCCAAATCTTTGGCGGTTGTTAAAGGATTTTTCTGATTTTTGATTTGAGGGTTAAAACTAAACAAATGGTTTATTGAGAAGGCAATGAAAACTGGGATAAAAGGATTGGTTTGCAACTGATTGCATCTTGATTTATTGTGTTCTTATTCATTTTGTTTTCTGTTTTTCATCAAAAACTCCCCCCTTGTTTAGCCTTGTTTTGACAGATCCGTTTGAGGTTCGTTGGGAGACGACTTAGGGTTGCACCTATATTGCAAATCCGCATCATCATACTATCTAATCTATTGGTGTTCGACAGCCCCGATCAGATTTTGGCGCCGTTGCCGGGGAACCAATTTCGTTTCTGTCAAAGAAGACTGATTTTAAAGAAATTTGTGGTTGCTACTTGGTATATAGGTTGGAAACTAGCTGGTTGCAGGCTACTGGTCCAAAGCGAGTTAACCATACTCGGCACTGCTAGATACAACGCCACGTACCAAGTTTATGCCATAAATAAATCAAGAAGATCAAGAAGACCAGCAAAAAACAGAAAACTCTTATTCTCTTCTTCTCTTCTTCTCTTATTCTCTTCTTTTCTTCTTCTCTTCTTCTCTTCTTCTCTTCTTCTCTTATTCTATTTACTGATAGAAAACTCTTATTCTCTGTTTTGTAGGAGACCAGCAAGCTGCATCCAAGTGCAAGAGATAGCAACAAAATCAGCAAGTGCAAAACAATAAACTCCTATTCAGCAGATTTGACAGCCTCCATGACAGATAGCAATATTTAAGGATTGAGATCAAGATACCGGTTCTATCTTCTTCCTTTCTCATCCTTACTTGATGTTATTTCATGTCTATATGCTTCCCTTGATGTTTTCTTGCATTTAGAGTGGTTTTTGAGGCAAAATAGGAGCCAGTTTTAGAAAAAAAAACGATTTTGAGGCAAATAGTTACTGTTCACATTTTTTTCACTTGCTCCGATTGGGCTGATTTTTGGTGTCCAAAGAAACGGGGGTGTGAGGAATCAATGTCATTGTTATGCAGTGAGGAGACCCTTTTTTGGCCAAATTCCAACGTTTAGACCACTTTTTGGGCCATTTTGTGTTTCTCAGTGGTTGATTTTGTGTGGTTTTTAGTGTTTTTAGGTCCCTCAGTGTTTTTGTGTTGAAATTTTGTGCATGACCAGATCCTCTAAGGGCATACCAATTGACCTAGACCTTGAAATAGAAAGGACCCTTAGGAAGCAAAGGAAGGCTAGAGAGTTAGAGCTTCGGATAGCTGATAATTCTCCTACCTCTTCTGCCATTGCATCTGATATTCCTTCTGTTACATCTGATATTCTTTCTATTTCTGTTTCTATACCTATCCCTGACTTAAACACAATGGCGGGTAATGGGAATGGAAATAATGGAAATAATATAAATCTTGGTCATTTGGATGGTAGAACCATTAGAGAATTGGCTGCCCCTGATGTGCACTATCAGTCTTTATGCATTCAATATCCCCAATTGGATGCAACCTTTGAATTGAAATCTGGGCTAATCCATTTGCTTCCCAAGTTTCATGGCCTTGCAGGTGAAGATCCGCACAAGCACCTCAAAGAATTCCATGTTGTTTGCTCCACAATGAGGCCACAAGGAGTTGATGAGGAGCAGATAAAGCTTAGGGCCTTTCCATTTTCATTGGATGGAGCTGCAAAGGATTGGTTATACTACCTACCACCTGCTGCCATCACAAGTTGGGATGGGCTTAAAAGAATCTTTTTGGAGAAGTTCTTTCCAGCATCTCGAACAGCCGCCATTCGGAAAGAAATTTGTGGCATAAGGCAGAATCATGGGGAGACATTACATGAGTATTGGGAGCGATTCAAGAAACTGTGTTCTAGTTGTCCACACCATCAAATCAGTGACCAGCTGCTGATCCAATACTTCTATGAAGGTCTTATTCCAATGGATAGGTATTTGGTGGATGCAGCTAGTGGAGGAGCCCTCTCTGAAAAGACACCAGCAGCTGCTCAAGAGCTAATCTCCAAGATGGCACAGAATGCCCAACAGTTTGGTACCAGATCAGCCACTCCCATGAGGCAGGCCAATGAGATTGGTGTTGCTGCCATCAATGACCAACAGAAGATAGAGAACAAACTGGAGGAATTGGCTTCCATGGTCAGACAGCTAGCCCTTGATAAAGGACAGTCCCAATCTCAGCGGGTATGTGGTATTTGTTCATTATCTTCCCATGTTACTGACCAATGTCCTCAATTGCAGGAGAATACAGAAGCTTGTGCTGGCATTTTTCCAGGAAGACCCTTCCATCAACAACATCAGCAGCCACAGCAACACAGATATGATCCATATGCTGCCACCTATAATCCAGGGTGGAGAGATCATCCAAACTTGAGGTATGGAGGTCCTTCCAACCAGCCATTCCAGCCACATCATCAGCAACCTCAGCAGCACAGATTCAATGCACAAAGACCAAGTCAACCAATGCAGCAACAACAACCAGCCCCTAAATCCGAATCAAGCTTGGAAGATATCATGAAGCAGCTCGTTGCCAACAATCTCCAGTTTCAGCAAAGGACCGACACTGCCATACAAAATTTGGAGACACAGATTGGACAGCTTGCAACCAATATCAGTGAGCTACGGAGTCAAGGTTCGGGTCAGTTGCCTTCACAGCCAGTTTCAAATCCAAGGGGTAATGTAAGTGCTATCGTTCTCCGCAGTGGCAAGGAGTTGAGCAGCCCACCCTCTCCACAACCAGAATTTGAGCAGCAACAAGAAAGCCAAAAGGAAGATCAGCCTCCTCCCATTCAAAAGGACAAGCAGCCCACCATTGATCAAGATAGAGGAGAGACTTCTTACAACCATCCACTGCCATTTCCTCACCGAGCCACTCAAAATAAAAAGAAGGCAGAAGCTGAGTTAGACAAGGAGATCATGGAAACTTTCAAAAAAGTTGAGGTGAACATACCACTCTTGGAGGCCATCAGACAGATTCCCAAGTATGCCAAATTTCTCAAAGACTTGTGCACCCACAAAAGGAAACTGAAAGGAAATGAAAAGATCAATTTGGGAAGAAATGTGTCAGCATTGATTCAACCTACCATGCCTCAGAAATGCAAAGATCCAGGGACTTTCACCATTCCTTGCACTATTGGAAATTTGCAATTTCATAATGCTATGTTGGATTTAGGAGCCTCTATTAATGTGATGCCTAAATCTGTGTATTCTTCTTTGCAGGCAGGTGCAGGCACATTGACATCTACAGGAGTGGTGCTCCAGTTGGCAAATAGGAGCACAGCATACCCTGAGGGAGTATTAGAGGATGTGTTAGTAAAGGTAAAAGATTTCATATTCCCTGCTGACTTCTATGTTTTGAATATGGAGGATGATCACACACCTGGACACGCACCACTTATTCTAGGTAGACCTTTCTTGAAAACTGCAAGGACAATAATTAATGTGCATGAGGGTACTTTATCTATGGAGTTCGCTGGTAACACTATTCAATTCAATATCATTGATGCCATGAAGTATCCCTTAGAAGATCATTCTGCCTTGCATGTTAACTTTATTGACTTAATGGTGGAGAAATCATGTGTTGAGTTGTATGATCTTGAGTCTGAATTCCCCACCATTCATAATTTTCCTGATGATATGCATTGCCTTCAGTGTCATGACGAACTCAGTAAGTGTAGTGCTTGTTCTGAAATAGATGAGTTTTTGAGTATTGTTGAGAGTGCACCTTCTCATACTATATGCGATTCTGATGTGCCTCCCATAGAGGAAGTTTCTATTGTTGAGAATGTATTGCAGGTAGGTGGCAACATAAGCAGACTGGTACCTTCAATTCAACAGCCACCCACCTTGGAGTGTAAGCCCCTGCCCGAGAATCTGAAGTACGCCTACTTGGCGGATGGAGACAAGCTACCCGTGATCATTGCCAACAACCTTCATCCTGACCAAGAGGAGAAGTTGCTGAATCTGTTGAAGCAACATAAGAGAGCCATAGGTTGGTCACTTGCAGACATTCCTGGTATATCCCCTTCCTTATGCATGCACAGGATTCATTTAGAGGAAGAAGCTCGACCAGTGAGACAGCCCCAAAGGAGACTCAATCCCACCATTCTAGATGTGGTCAAGAAAGAGGTAAGTAAACTACTTTCGGCTGGCATTATTTATCCTATTTCTGATAGCAAGTGGGTGAGTCCAGTGCAGGTAGTTCCAAAGAAGACAGGATTCACAGTGGTAGCCAATGAGAAGAATGAGCTAGTACCCATGCGAGTGCAAAACAGCTGGAGAGTCTGCATTGATTATAGGAGGCTCAACCAAGCTACCAGGAAGGATCATTTCCCACTCCCATTCATTGATCAGATGCTAGAGAGGTTAGCTGGGAAGTCCCATTACTGCTTTCTTGATGGTTTTTCTGGTTATTTTCAGATTTGTATAGCACCGGAGGATCAGGAGAAGTCCACCTTCACCTGCCCCTTTGGCACTTTTGCATACCGGAGGATGCCATTTGGTCTATGTAATGCCCCAGGTACATTCCAGCGATGCATGGTGAGTATATTTTCAGATTTACTTGAGCATTGCATGGAAGTTTTCATGGATGATTTTTCTGTTTATGGGACCTCCTTTGATGAGTGTCTAATCAATTTGGGTAGAGTCCTAGAGAGATGTGTTGAGAAGAATCTTGTCCTAAATTTTGAAAAATGTCATTTCATGGTTGAGCAGGGGATTGTTTTGGGTCATGTTGTGTCCAAGAAGGGTATAGAGGTTGATAAGTCCAAGGTCGATATCATTTCTTCTTTGCCTTACCCCGCGTCTGTGCGGGAGGTACGTTCTTTCCTTGGACATGCAGGATTCTACAGGAGATTCATCCAGGACTTCAGCAAGATTGCCCTTCCAATGTCCAACCTACTTCAGAAGGATGTGGAATTCAAATTTGATGAGTCTTGCAAGATGGCCTTTGAGGAGCTTAAGAGGCGCTTGACTTCTCCACCCATCATTCAGCCACCCAACTGGGACTTACCATTCGAGCTCATGTGTGATGCTTCCAATTATGCAGTTGGTGCCGTTCTTTCACAACGAGTGGAGAAGAAGTCACATGTCATTGCTTATGCCTCGCGCACTCTGGACAACGCCCAAGCAAACTACACCACTACTGAAAAGGAGCTTCTTGCCATTGTGTTTGCTTTAGATAAATTTCGCTCTTATCTCCTGGGTTCTAATGTCGTTGTGTTTTCTGATCATGCAGCTTTGAAATATCTCTTGAAGAAGCACGATGCCAAACCCAGGTTGATACGGTGGATGCTCCTACTTCAAGAGTTCAATGTTGAGATCAAAGACAAGAGTGGAGCTGAGAATCTTGTGGCTGATCATTTGAGCAGGCTTCCTTCCTCTTCAGTTGCCACTACCATGGATTGTCAGCCTATCAAAGATGACTTCCCAGATGAGTTACTCTATCACTTGCATGGTACTGAGCCCTGGTATGCTGACATTGTTAATTTTTTAGCTGCATCTGATATCCCTGCCCATCTTAAGAGAGATCAGCTAAGTAAATTTAAAAGTCAGGCCAAGTACTATGTATGGGATGATCCATATCTATGGCGCATGTGTAGTGACCAAGTCCTTAGGAGATGTGTGCCCGATATTGAGTTTGCTTCAGTCTTGCATTTCTGTCATTCACTTGCATGTGGTGGTCACTTTGGTCCTCAACGCACAGCTAGAAAGGTCCTAGACTCAGGTTTATATTGGCCATCCCTTTTTCGAGATGCTCATACATTCTGTAAGAATTGCACACGTTGCCAGCGCACAGGATCAATATCACGTAGGAATGAAATGCCTCAGCAACCCTTACTATTTTGTGAGATCTTTGATGTTTGGGGCATTGATTTCATGGGTCCTTTTCCTGTCTCCTTTGGTTTTCTGTACATTCTTTTGGCTGTGGATTATGTTTCGAAATGGGTGGAAGCTAAAGCCACCAGGACTGATGATTCTTCTGTGGTTGCAGATTTTGTTAGATCTCATATTTTCTGCAGGTTTGGCATTCCCAAGGCCATCATCAGTGATCAAGGATCCCACTTCTGCAATAGAACGATGCAATCCATGCTCCGAAAGTATGGAGTCTTACATAAAGTGGCGACGCCCTACCATCCACAGACCAATGGGCAGGCTGAGGTTTCAAACAGAGAGATCAAGCACATTCTAGAGAAGACAGTCCAGCCCAACAGGAAAGACTGGAGCAAAAGGTTGGAAGATGCACTTTGGGCGTACCGCACGGCCTACAAGACTCCTATTGGCATGTCCCCATATCGATTGGTCTTTGGAAAAGCATGTCATCTGCCGGTAGAGATCGAGCATAAGGCCTATTGGGCGGTAAAGCAATGCAACACGGATATGACAGAGGCTGGTTCACAACGAAAGCTTCAATTGCAAGAGCTTGAGGAATTGAGATTGGAAGCATACGAGAACTCCAGAATTTACAAGGAAAAAACTAAGGCTGCTCATGACAAATTGATCAACAAGAAAGAGTTCAAAGTTGGCCAGAAAGTCCTCCTATACAACTCTCGTCTTAAACTAATGCCAGGTAAGTTGCGTTCTCGTTGGATTGGTCCTTTTGTGGTTACTCATGTTTTTCCTTATGGTGCAGTTGAGCTTATGGATGAGTCAACCACACGGCGATTCACAGTCAACGGGCAACGGCTTAAGCCATTCTACGAGAGCTTTCAGGAGCATACTATGGAGGAGCTGCATCTCCTCAACGCCACCTATAATTGACAAAATCAGGCTGTTCCTCTCTCCCTATTTTGTTTTTTATTATTTACTTGTCCTATACCTGATTCTTGCTGCATGCTTACATTGAGGACACTGTAATGTTTAAGTGTGGGGGGAGGAGTTTTAGAAAATTGCATTTACTAAAAAAAAAAAAAAAAAAAAAAAAAAAAAAAAAAAAAAAAAAAAAAAAAAAAAACAAAAAACAAAAAAAAAAAAAATGCAAAATGAAGCAAATTGAGTTTGAAAGAATTTAGCATGATTAGAAAGTTGATCTTATCTTTTTGGGCTTTCAAGTGAATTGGAAATGAGTTTGGCTTGGTGAGTTGATTGAGGTAGTCTTTGTGGGGATATTTGTGCATGTTCTTGTCCTTTCTTATGCTATGCCTGCATCCACTGAATTATGGGTATCATTCCAGAACTTGTTTTGATCCTTTATTGAAGCTATCAGTGCTCATGCATGTGAAAAGATGATTAAGGCATTCTTTCATTTTATACCTAAAAAAAAAAAAAAGAGTGATCATTTCCCTTCTTTAGGTTGAAGAACATTCATTGCATCCCTTGATTAAAAAAAAAAAAAAAAAAAAATTAAGCAAGTCCTTTGGAATCAAAAAAAAAAAAAAAAAAGATAGAAAGGCCAAAGGCCAAGGTGAGATGGAGCGTAAAACGCACTCACCAAGGTGGGATGGAGCGTAAAACGCACCCACCATGCGAAAAAAAAAAAAAAAAAAAAAAAAAAAAGAAGGGTTCTATTTTCTGCTTGCTTAATAGTTCTTCATTGATCTTGGGATTGTCTTGAATGTTTTCTTTCCTCCTAAAGTTTACTTTTCATTGTTATCTTCCTATCCCTCCCACCTTACCATGTTTGAGCCATGAATAAAAGTCCTTTTGATTTGCATGCATAAAGCACTGAGAGTGGAGATTTAGAAGATGAGCATATCTGGTAGTGGAATTATGATTGGGTGGATTTGGGCATAGCATTTGAGGAACTTGAGAGCATGTTCTTATTCTATCATGGTCTGCTTATTTTGACTCGCCTTGCCAAATGAAATTGCCATGCTACTTGTTTGTTTGGGAAGTGTAAGAAAGATGATCTTTGAAATGTTGAATTCCTATAAAACATGCCATGCCTCTCATTTTGCATTCTTTGCCATCCTTTTTGTTAGTGTTTAGTGTTTTGCCCAGGAGTGCAAAAGTCCAAGTGTGGGGGAATTTGATAGAGCACATATTTTCATACTATTTAGCCCTCATATTTAGTCCTTTTTGCACATTAGTTGTGTTATTTCATTCATCTTGATTTTATTTCATTTTATTTTATAGGAATTGGGCTTCACACTATTTTATTTTATTTTTCCAGGTTTAGGGACATGGAGCATGAGATGGGGCATGATACATCTTGATGGCAATGAGATATCTTGGAAATTGGAGATAGAGAAGTAAGAGCAATTTTGGCAGATTTGACCTTCTGCACTTCCTTCAGTATTTTGGCCAAGATAATATTCCAGAATGAAGATGATGTCTTAAGAGATATTGAAGGGGACTTCTTGAGCTTTCTGGAATGGTATGGTTTGTCCAAATCCGAGCTCGTTTGGGCCTTCAAACAGCGCTTCAAAGTCGGGGCCAATAAGTTGGGGGCAAATCAGGAAAACTGCACAGATACTAATTCTTTAAAAGGCCATATCTTGGGCGTCCGACATCCAAATCAAGTGATTCAAAAGCCCAAGTTCATCTAATCTTTCTGATCTAAATTTCTTATGAAGAGGCCGAAGCCCAGATCGCACGGGAACCTTTCCGAAATCGGCCGTCAAGTGGCGGTAATCTAGGGTTTCCTCCTAAAGCTCTATTTAAACACCTTAAGAGGCCATCAAAGGGGGATTCTTGAAGGACGTGAACAGTAGCCGATTTTTCTCTTCTCTCCATTGTTCTTGTCAAGATGGAGGGCTAAGGATTCTGTAATCAAGTTGCAACACCATCCTTGTTCCCGGTTTGAGTCTTGGATTTAATGGAAATATGTTTGTTTTAGTTTTAACTTTGTTGTTTTCTTGTTTCCGTTCTCTCTTAAATCTGTGTATGTGTTGATACCGGTTGGATGAATGCATGCATTGTCTTTGTTTGAGAATCCAAGGTTTTTGTGCTCGGTTGAGGCTTTAACTGGAATCAAGAACAACCTGTTTGGATGGTATTCCAATCAGTCTCGAATCTGTGCAATAAGGGGAATCAAAACTGATAGATTGAACTAAGAGGTTTCTGAAATCTGTTTATTGGTTTTCTTCCAAATCTTTGGCGGTTGTTAAAGGATTTTTCTGATTTTTGATTTGAGGGTTAAAACTAAACAAATGGTTTATTGAGAAGGCAATGAAAACTGGGATAAAAGGATTGGTTTGCAACTGATTGCATCTTGATTTATTGTGTTCTTATTCATTTTGTTTTCTGTTTTTCATCAAAAACTCCCCCCTTGTTTAGCCTTGTTTTGACAGATCCGTTTGAGGTTCGTTGGGAGACGACTTAGGGTTGCACCTATATTGCAAATCCGCATCATCATACTATCTAATCTATTGGTGTTCGACAGCCCCGATCAGCGGTCCGCGGCTCCTAGATGAGGCCATTAATGAATAAAGGCAAGCTTAGAGTGCGGGTGCGATCATACCAGCACTAATGCACCGGATCCAATCAAAACTCCGAAGTTAAGCGTGCTTGGGCGAGAGCAGTACTAGGATGGGTGACCCCCTGGGAAGTCGTCATGTTCCACCCCTTTTTTTGCTCCTTTTTAGTCCTCACCGAGAAACCGGTACGCGTCGGCGTAACCGTATTCCCCGAAGTTTCCTTTTGTTCAGGACTGTTGGGGATGAATTTTTGCTACGATTTTTGCGATTTACGGTTTCTTAACGTCCCTAGCGCTCATTTAAGAGAAAACATCGTTAGAGATTTACAGCCGCCTCCGGCTCTGACTTTTTGCAGCGTGCAGATCTTAAAAAAAAAGTGTACATTGCCTCCGAACTGGCCGGCGACTTCCGCTTCTGGCTTCTTTCAGATTCCGAGTGGTCGCCCCTCGTCGTGGAAGTGGTATGGTAGCGGTCCGCGGCTCCTAAATGAGGCCATAAAAGAATAAAGGCAAGCTTATTGTGCGGGTGCGATCATACCAACACTAATGCACCGGATCCCATCAGAACTCCGAAGTTAAGCGTGCTTGGGCGAGAGCAGAACTAGGATGGGTGACCCCCTGGGAAGTCCTCGTGTTGCACCCCCTTTTTTGCTCATTTTTTGTCCTCGCCGAGAAATCGGTAGGCGTCTGCGTAACCGTATTCCCCGAAGTTTTATTTTGTTGAGGACTGTTGGGGTTGAACGTTTGCTACGATTTTCGCGATTTACGGTTTCTTAACATCTGCAGAGCTCATTTAAGAGCAAAAATCGTTAGAGATTTACAGCCGCCTTCGGCTCCGACTTTTTGCAGCGTGCAGATCTTAAAAAAAAGTGTACATTGCCTCCGAACTGGCTGGCGACTTCCGCTTCTGCTTCTTAGCGATTCCGAGTGGTCGCCCCTCGTCGTGGAAGTGGTATGGGAGCGGTCTGCGGCTCCTAAACGAGGCCATAAATGAATAAAGGCAAGCTTAGTGTGCGGGTGCGATCGTACCAGCACTAATGCACCGGATCCCATCAGAACTCCGAAGTTAAGCGTGCTTGGGCGAGAGCAGTACTAGGATGGGTGACCCCCTGGGAAGTCTTCGTGTTGCACCCCTTTTTTTCCTCCTTTTTAGTCCGCCCCTAGAAGCCGGTTGGCATCAGCGTAACCGTATTCCCGAAGTTTCCTTTTGTTCAGGACTGTTGGGGTTGAACGTTCGCTACGATTTTCGCGAATGACGGTTTCTTAACGTCCCTAGAGCTCATTTAAGAGCAAAAATCGTTAGAGATTTACAACTGCCTCCGGCTCCGACTCTTCGCAGCGTGCAGAACTTAAAAAAAAACGTACATCGCCTCCGAACTGGCATGCGACTTTCGCTTCTGGCTTCTTACCGATTCCGAGCAGTAGCCCCTCCTCGTGGAAGTTGTATGGGAGCGGTCCGCGGCTCCTAGATGAGGCCATTAATGAATAAAGGCAAGCTTAGAGTGCGGGTGCGATCATACCAGCACTAATGCACCGGATCCCATCAAAACTCCGAAGTTAAGCGTGCTTGGGCGAGAGCAGTACTAGGATGGGTGACCCCCTGGGAAGTCGTCATGTTCCACCCCTTTTTTTGCTCCTTTTTAGTCCTCACCGAGAAACCGGTACGCGTCGGCGTAACCGTATTCCCCGAAGTTTCCTTTTGTTCAGGACTGTTGGGGATGAATTTTTGCTACGATTTTTGCGATTTACGGTTTCTTAACGTCCCTAGAGCTCATTTAAGAGAAAACATCGTTAGAGATTTACAGCCGCCTCCGGCTCTGACTTTTTGCAGCGTGCAGATCTTAAAAAAAAAGTGTACATTGCCTCCGAACTGGCCGACGACTTCCGCTTCTGGCTTCTTACCGATTCCGAGTGGTCGCCCCTCGTCGTGGAAGTGGTATGGCAGCGGTCCGCGGCTCCTAAACGAGGCCATAAATGAATAAAGGCAAGCTTATTGTGCGGGTGCGATCATACCAGCACTAATGCATCGGATCCTGATTGATGTTCAAAAATGTCAAAATTTTATTATATTTCCACCCTTATTTTGACCTTGAAATTGGATTTAATTGAATATTTATATGCCTTTCATGGTTATATGTAGATTTCCCGAATATATATATAATAATAAAAAAATAGTAATAATAAAATAAATATATAATATAATATATTATAATATATTATAACATATATAAATATAATATTTATATAAAATATAAAACATATATATTCCATGCATATACGTGCGTGCATACCTTATAATATACCATAAAAGCATATATAATATATAACATATAACATATGTTCACTTGATTTGGATGCAGCATGCGTGGACTTGGAGGCTCGTCAAAATCCAAAGCAAAGGAAGGCCCACAAATGCCAATTAAATTGAACCCAACCATTGATCTTTGGAGGCCCACTATGTTAAATTAAAGCCGCATGCTCCATCATTTAAAGAAGGCCCAACTCCAAGCAGCCCATGAAATTAAAAAGGAAGCCCAGCTCGTGAAATCAGCAGGCGCACAGCAGCTTCACCATGTGATCTTCTGTCAGAGCACGCGTAAATGAACGTGGTGGCATGCGATGTAATTTGTTCTTTGACTAGGGCCATTTGCAGAATATGTACATGTATATATTCATCGTCGACTTCAGAAAGGGAGAGACCCCATCCGCCATTTCTGCAAGAATAAGGGGAAGAAAGCACTGTTTATGCTCTGTTTTCCTTTTGTTTTCTTTTCATTCCAGTAGTGTTGTTCCTTTAATTTGTTCCGTCAATACATTGTTCTTCGTTTTTGTTAGTTACATTCTGCAATTTCTTTTCACGCTTGTTTACATTCTGTAATGTTCTTTAATTATTTATTTACATTGCTGTAATTTTAATTTTTGTATTTACATTCCAGCATTTTATTTCTTGTCTCTTTAATTTTTAGTTGGAGATGTGTGGCTAAGCTTAAGCTTGGGCCAAGGCGAGGACTGTGTCCAGTGCCACTGCTTGCCCAAGAGAGCCGAACTCCTATTGAATTAACAGAATGCTTATTTGAATTGAGAAATGTGTGTGTATTGAATCTTTGAGTTTGAGTTGAAACATAAGCCTACCTTAGAGTCTCCATGCCATGTATGGAGGTTACTTAAACTGGAAATGGTTTCATACTCAAGCTGGAATGATTAATCTGCGATCCAATTTATGATAGTTTCTTAATCTAGACTCTCTCATGCCATGTATGGAGAGTGCTTAACCTAGATCTATCATGACCTTGAGTTGTGGTTACTTATCGGATCTCAAATGTGTGTTAATTTGTATTTCAATTTATGATAGTTTCTTAATCCAGACTCTCTCATGCCATGTATGGAGGGTGCTTAACTTAGAACTATTATCATCTTGGGATACAATTAACCGCATAACCTCAATTTAAATCAGTCGATGTTAATATTTTGATATCTCTTTGGTAAATCAGTGGGCTGGTACATAAATTGCTTTGTCCCAAGATTACCTTCCATCCACAAACATCCATTTTCTTCTTGAAAAAAAAAAAACAAATCGTTTAGCTGAATTGGTCTGACAAACCCATTTAGCATATAAAAATCTTTCGCCGCATTTCATTTCTGTTTTGATCTCCCAGTGAATCGACCTGGACTTACCCAGAAAATTAAATTGTGCTACAGCGCACACTCGTACACTGGCGAGTATAAACGCCTTGTGCTTGCATGCTTGTTTCTTCTTTGTTTATTTTGTATGTGTTTGTTTGAAATAAATGTACAAGGTTAAGCGCAGCCAGATCCCATCAGAACTCCGAAGTTAAGCGTGCTTGGGCGAGAGCAGAACTAGGATGGGTGACCCCCTGGGAAGTCCTCGTGTTGCACCCCCTTTTTTGCTCATTTTTAGTCCTCACCGAGAAACCGGTAGGCGTCGGTGTAACCGTATTCCCCGAAGTTTTATTTTGTTCAGGACTGTTGGGGTTGAACGTTTGCTACGAGTTTCGCGATTTACGGTTTCTTAACATCCGCAGAGCTCATTTAAGAGCAAAAATCGTTAGAGATTTACAGCCGCCTCCGGCTCCGACTTTTTGCAGCGTGCAGATCTAAAAAAAAAAGTGTACATTGCCTCAGAACTGGCCGGCGACTTCCGCTTCTGGCTTCTTAGCGATTTTGAGTGGTCGCCCCTCGTCGTGGAAGTGGTATGGGAGCGGTCCGCGGCTCCTAAACGAGGCCATAAATGAATAAAGGCAAGCTTAGTGTGCAGGTGCGATCGTACCAGCACTAATGCACCGGATCCCATCAGAACTCCGAAGTTAAGCCTGCTTGGGCGAGAGTAGTACTAGGATGGGTGACCCCCTGGGAAGTCCTCGTGTTGCACCCCTTTTTTTCCTCCTTTTTAGTCCGCCCCAAGAAGCCGGTTGGCATCAGCGTAACCGTATTCCCGAAGTTTCCTTTTGTTCAGGACTGTTGGGGTTGAATGTTCGGTACGATTTTCGTGAATTACGGTTTCTTAACGTCCCTAGAGCTCATTTAAGAGCAAAAATCGTTAGAGATTTACAGCTGCCTCCGGCTCCGACACTTCGCAGCGTGCAGAACTTAAAAAAAAAACATACATCGCCTCCGAACTGGCATGCGACTTTCGCTTCTAGCTTCTTACCGATTCCGAGCGGTAGCCCCTCCTCGTGGAAGTTGTATGGGAGCAGTCCGCGGCTCCTAGATGAGGCCATTAATGAATAAAGGCAAGCTTAGAGTGCGGGTGCGATCATACCAGCACTAATGCACCGGATCCCATCAGAACTCCGAAGTTAAGCGTCCTTGGGCGAGAGCAGTACTAGGATGGGTGACCACCTGGGAAGTCCTCGTGTTGCACCCTTTTTTTCCTCCTTTTTAGTCCTCGCCGAGAAACCGGCAGGCGTTGGCGTAACCGTATTCCCTGAAGTTTTATTTTGTTCAGGACTGTTGGGGTTGAACATTTGCTACGATTTTCGCGATTTACGGATACTTAACATCCCCAGAGCTCATTTAAGAGTAAAAATCGTTAGAGATTTACAGCCGCCTCCGGCTCCGACTCTTTGCAGCGTGCAGATCATAAAAAAAAGATGTACATTGCCTCCGAACTGGCCGGCGACTTCCGCTTCTGGCTTCTTACCGATTTCGAGTGGTCGCCCCTCCTCGTGGAAGTGGTATGGGAGCGGTCCGCGGGTCCTAGACGAGGCCATAAATGAATAAAAGCAAGCTCAGTGTGCAGGTACGATCATACCTGCACTAATGCACCGGATCCCATCAGAACTCCGAAGTTAAGTGTGATTGGGCGAGAGCAGTACTAGGATGGGTGACCCCCTAGGAAGTCCTCGTGTTACATGCCATTCTTTACCCCTTTTTAGTCCTGCCCGAGAAACCGGTAGGTTTTGGAGTAACCGTATTCCACGAAGTTTCCTTTTGTTCAGGACTGTTGGGGTTGAACGTTCGCTACGATTTTTGCGATTTACGGTTTCTTAACGTCCCCAGAGCTCATTTAAGAGCAAAAAAGGTAGAGATTTACAGCCGTCTCCGGCTCCGACTCTTCACAGCGTACAGATCTTAAAAAGAAAACGTACATCGCTCCGAACTGGCCGGCGACTTCCGCTTCTGGCTTCTTACCGATTCCGAGCGGTCGCCCCTCCTCGTGGAAGTGGTATGGGAGCGGTCTGCGGCTCCTAGACGAGCCCATAAATGAATAAAGGCAAGCTTAGTGTGCGGGTGCGATCATACCAGCACTAATGCACCGGATCCCATCAGAACTCCGAAGTTAAGCGTGCTTGGGCGAGAGCAGAACTAGGATGGGTGACCCCCTGGGAAGTCCTCGTGTTGCACTCCTTTTTTTACTCCTTTTTAGGCCTGCCCGAGAAACCTGTAGGCGTCGGCGTAACCGTATTCCCCGAAGTTTCCTTTTGTTCAGGACTGTTGGGGTTGAACGTTCGCTACGATTTTCGCGATTTACGGTTTCTTAACATCCCCAGACCTCATTTAAGAGCTAAAATCGTTAGAGATTTACAGCCGTCTCTGGGTCCGACCCTTCGCAGCGTGCAGATCTTAAAAAGAAAACGTACATCACCTCCGAATTGGCCGGCGACTTCCGCTTCTGGCTTCTTACCGATTCCGAGCGGTCGCCCCTCCTCATGGAAGTGGTATGGGAGCGGTCCGCGACTCCTAAACGAGGCCATAAATGAAGAAAGGCAAGCTTAGAGTGCAGGTGTTATCATACCAGCCCTAATGCGCTGGATCCCATCAGAACTCCGAAGTTAAGCGTTCTTGGGCGAGAGTAGTACTAGGATGGGTGACTCCCTGGGAAGTCCTCGTGTTCCAACCCTTTTTTTCCTCCTTTTTAGTCCTCGCCGAGAAAGCTTTAGGCGTCGGCGCAATTGTATTCCCCGAAGTTTTCTTCTGTTCAGGACGGTTGGGGTTGAATGGTTGCTACGATTTTCGCGATTTACGGTTTCTTAGCGTCCCCAGAGCTCATTTAAGAGAAAAAATCGTTAGAGATTTACAGCCACCTCCAGCTCCGTCTCTTCGCAGCGTGCACATCTTAAACAAAAAAAACGTACATCGCCTCCGAACTGGCAAGCGACTTCCGCTTCTGGCTTCTTCCCGATTCTGAGCGGTAGCCCTCCTCGTGGAAGCTGTATGGGAGCGGTCCGCGGCTCCTAGATTAGGCCATAAATGAATAAAAGCAAGCTTAGAGTGCGAGTGCGATCATACCAGCACTAATGCACCGGATCCCATCAGAACTCCGAAGTTAAGCGTCCTTGGGCGAGAGCAGTACTAGGATGGGTGAGCCCCTGGGAAGTCCTCGTGTTGCACCCCTTTTTTTGCTCCCTTTTAGTCCTCGCCGAGAAACCGGTAGGCGTCGGCGTAACCGTATTCCCCGAAGTTTTATTTTGTTCAGGACTGTTGGGGTTGAACGTTTGCTACGATTTTTGCGATTTACGGTTTCTTAACATCCCCCGAGCTCATTTAAGAGCAAAAATCGTTAGAGATTTACAGCCGCCTCCGGCTCCGACTCTTTGCAGCGTGCAGATCTTAAAAAGAAAACGTACATTGCCTCCGAACTGGCCGGCGACTTCCGGTTCTGGCTTCTTACCGATTCCGAGCGGTTGCCCCTCCTCGTGCAAGTTGTATGGGAGTGGTCCGCGGCACCTAGATGAGGCCATAAATGAATAAAGGCAAGCTTAGAGTGCGGGTGCGATCATACCAGCACTAATACACCGGATCCCATCAGAACTCCGAAGTTAAGTGTGATTGAGCGAGAGCAGTACTAGGATGGGTGACCCCTAGGAAGTCCTCGTGTTACACGCCTTTTTTTACTCCTTTTTAGTCCTGCCCAACAAACCGGTAGGTGTCGGCGTAACCGTATTCCCTGAAGTTTCCTTTTGTTCAGGACTGTTGGGGTTGAACGTTCGCTACGATTTTCGCGATTGACGGTTTCTTAACGTCCCTAGAGCTCATTTAAGAGCAAAAAACGTTAGAGATTTACAGCCGCCTCCGGCTCCGACTCTTCGCAGCATGCAGATCTTCAACAGAAAACGTACATCGCTCCGAACTGGCCGGCGACTTCCGCTTCTGGCTTCTTACCGATTCCGAGCGGGTCCCCTCCTCGTGGAAGTGGTATGGGAGCGTTCTACGGCTCCTAGACGAGGCCATAAATGAATAATGGCAAGCTTAGTGTGCGGCAGCGATCATACCAGCACTAATGCACCGGATCCCATCAGAACTCCGAAGTTAAGCGTGCTTGGGCGAGAGTAGTACTAGGATGGGTGACCCCCTGGGAAGTCTTCGTGTTGCACCCTTTTTTTTCCTCCATTTTAGTCCGCCCCTAGAAGCCGGTTGGCATCAGCGTAACCGTATTCCCGAAGTTTCCTTTTGTTCAGGACTGTTGGAGTTGAACGTTTGCTACGATTTTCGCGATTTACGGTTTCTTAACATCTGCAGAGCTCATTTAAGAGCAAAAATCGTTAGAGATTTACAGCCGCCTCCGGCTCCGACTTTTTGCAGCATGCAGATCTTAAAAAAAAGTGTACATTGCCTCCGAACTGGCTGGCGACTTCTGCTTCTGCTTCTTAGCGATTCTGAGTGGTCGCCCCTCGTCATGGATGTGGTATGGGAGCGGTCCGCGGCTCCTAAACGAGGCCATAAATGAATAAAGGCAAGCTTAGTGTGCGGGTGCGATCGTACCAACACTAATGCACCGGATCCCATCAGAACTCCGAAGTTAAGCGTGCTTGGGCGAGAGCAGTACTAGGATGGGTGACTCCCTGGGAAATCTTCGTGTTGCACCCCTTTTTTTCCTCCTTTTTAGTCCGCTCCTAGAAGCCGGTTGGCATCAGCGTAACCGTATTCCCGAAGTTTCCTTTTGTTCAGGACTGTTGCGGTTGAACGTTCGCTACGATTTTCGCGAATTACGGTTTCTTAACGTCCCAAGAGCTCATTTTAGAGCAAAAATCGTTAGAGATTTACAACTGCCTCCGGTTCCGACTCTTCGCAGCGTGCAGAACTTAAAAAAAAATGTACATCGCCTCCGAACTGGCATGCGACTTTCGCTTCTGGCTTCTTACCGATTCCGAGCGGTAGCCCCTCCTCGTGGAAGTTGTATGGGAGCGGTCCGCGGCTCCTAGACGAGGCCATAAATGAATAAAGGCAAGCTTAGAGTGCAGGTGCGATCATACCAGCACTAATGCACTGGATCCCATCAGAACTCCGAAGTTAAGCGTACTTGGGCGTGAGCAGTACTAGGATGGGTGACCCCCTGGGAAGTCCTCGTGTTGCACCCTTTTTTTTCCTCCTTTTTTGTCTGCCCCGAGAAACCGGTAGGCATCGGCGTAACTGTATTCCCCGAAGTTTCCTTTTGTTCAGGACTGTTAGGGTTGAACGTTCGCTATGATTTTCGCGATTTACGGTTTCTTAAAGTCTCCAAAGCTCATTTAAGAGCAAAAATCGTTAGACATTTACAGCTGCCTCCGGCTCTGACTCTTCGCAACGTGCAGATCTAAAAAAAAAACGTACATCGCCTCCGAACTGGCCGGCGACTTCCGCTTCTGGCTTCTTACCGATTTTGAGTGGTCGCCCCTCCTCATGGAAGTGGTATGGGAGCTGTCTGCGGCTCCTAAACGAGGCCATAAATGAATAAAGGCCAGCTTTGTGTGCGGGTGCGATCATACCAGCACTAATGCACCGGATCCCATCAGAACTCCAAAGTTAAGCGTGCTTGGGCGAGAGCAGTACTAGGATGGGTGACCCCCTGGGAAGTCCTCATGTTGCACCCTTTTTTTGCTCCTTTTTAGTCCTCCCCGAGAAACAGGTAGGCGTCGGCGTAACGATATTCCCCGAAGTTTCCTTTTGTTCAGGACTGTTGGGGTTGAACAGTCGCTACGATTTTCATGATTTACGGTTTCTTAACGTCCCCGGTGCTCATTTAAGAGCAAAAATCGTTAGAGATTTACATCTCCCTCCAACTCCGACTCTTTGCAGCGTGCAGATCTTAAAAAAAAAACGTACATCACCTCCGACCTGGCAAGCGACTTCCGCTTCTAGCTTCTTACCGATTTCGAGCGGTGGCCCCTCCTCGTTGAGGTTGTATGGGAGCAGTCCGCGGCTCCTAGACGAGGCCATAAATGAATAAAGGCAAGCTTAGAGTGCAGGTGCGATCATACCAGCACTAATGCACGGGATCCCATCAGAACTCTTAAGTTAAGCATGCTTGGGCGAGAGCAGTACTAGGATGGGCAACCCCCTGGGAAGTCCTCGTGCTGCACCCATTTTTTTCCTCTTTTTTAGTCCACCCCGAGAAACCGGTAGGCGTCGGCGTAACCGTATTCCCCGAAGTTTCCTTTTGTTCAGGACTGTTGGGGTTGAACGTTCGCTATGATTTTCGCGATTTACGGTTTCTTAACGTCTCCAGAGCTAATTTAAGAGAAAAAATCGTTAGAGATTCACAGCTGCCTCCGGCTCTGACTTTTCGAAACGTGCAGATCTTAAAAAAAAAACGTACATCGCCTCCGAACTGGCCGGCCACTTCCGCTTCTGGCTTCTTACCGATTTCGAGTGGTCGCCCCTCCTCGTGGAAGTGGTATGGGAGCGGTCCGCGGCTCCTAGATGAGGCCATAAATGAATATAGGCAAGCTTAGAGTGCGGGTGTGATCATACCAGCACTAATGCACCGGATCCTATCGGAACTCCGAAGTTAAGCGTGCTTGGGCGAGAGCAGTACTAGGATGGGTGACCCCCGGGGAAGTCCTCGTGTTGCACCCTTTTTTTTACTCTTTTTTCGTCCTCGCCGAGAAACCGGTAGGCGTCGGCGTAACAGTATTCCCCGAAGTTTTATTTTGTTTATGACTGTTGAGGTTGAACGTTTGCTACGATTTTCACGATTTACGGTTTCTTAACTCCCCAGAGCTCAGTTAAGAGCAAAAATCGTTAGAGATTTACAGCCGCCTCCAGCTCCGACTCTTTGCAGCGTGCAGATCTTAAAAAAAAAACGTACATGGCCTCCGAACTGGCCGGCGACTTCCGGTTCTGGCTTCTTACCAATTTCGAGTGGTCGCCCCTCCTCGTGGAAGTGGTATGGGAGCGGTCCGTGACTCCTAAACGAGGCCATAAAAGAATAAAGGCAAGCTTAGAGTGCAGGTGCGATCATACCAGCACTAATGCACTGGATCCCATCAGAACTCCGAAGTTAAGCATGCTTGGGCGTGAGCAGTCCTAGGATGGGTGACCCCCTGGGAAGTCCTCGTGTAGCACCCTTTTTTTTCCTCCTTTTTAGTCCGCCCCGAGAAACCGGTAGGCATCGGCGTAACCGTATTCCCCGAAGTTTCCTTTTGTTCAGGACTGTTGGGGTTGAACGTTCGCTATGATTTTCGCGATTTACGGTTTCTTAACGTCCCTAGAGCTCATTTAAGAGCAAAAATCGTTAGACATTTACAGCTGCCTCCGGCTCCGACTCTTCGCAGCGTGCAGATCTAAAAAAAAAACGTATATCGCCTCCGAACTGGCCGGCCACTTCCGCTTCTGGCTTCTTACCGATTCTGAGTGGTCGCCCCTCCTCGTGGAAGTGGTATGGGAGCTGTCCGCGGCTCCTAAACGAGGCCATAAATGAATAAAGGCCAGCTTTGTGTGCTGGTGCGATCATACCAGCACTAATGCACCGGATCCCATCAGAACTCCAAAGTTAAGCGTGCTTGGGCGAGAGCAGTACTAGGATGGGTGACCCCCTGGGAAGTCCTCATGTTGCACCCTTTTTTTGCTCCTTTTTAGTCCTCCCCGAGAAACAGGTAGGCGTCGGGGTAACGATATTCCCCGAAGTTTCCTTTTGTTCAGGACTGTTGGGGTTGAACAGTCGCTACTATTTTCGTGATTTACGGTTTCTTAACGTCCCCGATGCTCATTTAAGAGCAAAAATCGTTAGAGATTTACATCTCCCTCCAACTCCGACTCTTTGCAGCGTGCAGATCTTAAAAAAAAAAACGAACATCACCTCCGAACTGGCAAGCGACTTCCGCTTCTAGCTTCTTACCGATTCCGAGCGGTGGCCCCTCCTCGTGGAGGTTGTATGGGAGCAGTCCGCGGCTCCTAGACGAGGCCATAAATGAATAAAGGCAAGCTTAGAGTGCAGGTGCGATCATACCAGCACTAATGCACGGGATCCCATCAGAACTCCGAAGTTAAGCGTGCAAGGGCGAGAGCAGTACTAGGATGGGCAACCCCCTGGGAAGTCCTCATGTTGCACCCATTTTTTTCCTCTTTTTTAGTCCACCCCGAGAAACCGGTAGGCGTCGGCGTAACCGTATTCCCCGAAGTTTCCTTTTGTTCAGGACTGTTGGGGTTGAACGTTCGCTATGATTTTCGCGATTTACGGTTTATTAACGTCTCCAGAGCTCATTTAAGAGCAAAAATCGTTAGAGATTCACAGCTGCCTCCGGCTCTGACTCTTCGCAACGTGCAGATCTTAAAAAAAAAACGTACATCGCCTCCGAACTGGCCGGCCACTTCCGCTTCTGGCTTCTTACCGATTCCGAGTGGTCGCCCCTCCTCGTGGAAGTTGTATGGGAGCGGTCCGCGGCTCCTAGATGAGGTCATAAATGAATATAGGCAAGCTTAGAGTGCGGGTGTGATCATACCAGCACTAATGCACCGGATCCCATCAGAACTCCGAAGTTAAGCGTGCTTGGGCGAGAGCAGTACTAGGATGGGTGACCCCCGGGGAAGTCCTCGTGTTTCACCCCTTTTTTTGCTCCTTTTTAGTCCTCGCCGAGAAACCGGTAGGCGTCGGCGTAACAGTATTCCCCGAAGTTTTATTTTGTTTATGACTGTTGGGGTTGAACGTTTGCTACGATTTTCGCGATTTACGGTTTCTTAACTTCCCAGAGCTCAGTTAAGAGCAAAAATCGTTAGAGATTTACAGCCGCCTCCGGCTCCGACTCTTTGTAGCGTGCGGATCTTAAAAAAAAACGTACATGGCCTCCGAACTGGCCGGCGACTTCCGGTTCTGGCTTCTTACCGATTTCGAGTGGTCGCCCCTCCTCGTGGAAGTGGTATGGGAGCGGTCCGTGACTCCTAAACGAGGCCATAAATGAATAAAGGCAAGCTTAGAGTGCAGGTGCGATCATACTAGTACTAATGCACTGGATCCCATTAGAACTCCGAAGTTAAGCGTGCTTGGGCGTGAGCAGTACTAGGATGGGTGACCCCCTGGGAAGTCCTCGTGTAGCACCCTTTTTTTTCCTCCTTTTTAGTCTGCCCCGAGAAACCGGTAGGCATCGGCGTAACCGTATTCCCCGAAGTTTCCTTTTGTTCAGGACTGTTGGGGTTGAACGTTCGCTATGATTTTCGCGATTTACGGTTTCTTAACGTCCCCAGAGCTCATTTAAGAGCAAAAATCGTTAGACATTTACAGCTGCCTCCGGCTCCGACTCTTCGCAGCGTGCAGATCTAAAAAAAAATGTACATCGCCTCCGAACTGGCCGGCGACTTCCGCTTCTGGCTTCTTACCGATTCTGAGTGGTCGCCCCTCCTCGTGGAAGTGGTATGGGAGCTGTCCGCGGCTCCTAAACGAGGCCATAAATGAATAAAGGCCAGCTTTGTGTGCGGGTGCGATCATACCAGCACTAATGCACCGGATCCCATCAGAACTCCAAAGTTAAGCGTGCTTGGGCGAGAGCAGTACTAGGATGGGTGACCCCCTGGGAAGTCCTCATGTTGACCCTTTTTTTGCTCCTTTTTAGTCCTCCCCGAGAAACAGGTAGGCGTCGGCGTAACGATATTCCTCGAAGTTTCCTTTTGTTCAGGACTGTTGGAGTTGAATAGTCGCTACGATTTTCGTGATTTACGGTTTCTTAACGTCCCCGGTGCTCATTTAAGAGCAAAAATCGTTAGAGATTTACATCTCCCTCCAACTCCGACTCTTTGCAGCGTGCAGATCTTAAAAAAAAAAACGTACATCACCTCCGAACTGGCAAGCGACTTCCGCTTCTAGCTTCTTACCGATTCCGAGCGGTGGCCCCTCCTCGTGGAGGTTGTATGGGAGCAGTCCGCGGCTCCTAGACGAGGCCATAAATGAATAAAGGCAAGCTTAGAGTGCAGGTGCGATCATACCAGCACTAATGCACGGGATCCCATCAGAACTCCGAAGTTAAGCGTGCTTGGGCGACAGCAGTACTAGGATGGGTGACCCCCTGGGAAGTCCACGTGTTGCACCCCTTTTTTTGCTCCTTTTTAGTCCTCGCCGAGAAACCGGTAAGCGTCGGCGTAACAGTATTCCCCGAAGTTTTATTTTGTTAAGGACTGTTGGGGTTGAACGTTTGCTACGATTTTCGCGATTTACGGTTTCTTAACATCCCAGAGCTCAGTTAAGAGCAAAAATCGTTAGAGATTTGCAGCCGCCTCCGGCTCCGACTCTTTGCAGCGTGCAGATCTTAAAAAAAAAAACGTACATGGCCTCCGAACTGGCCGGCGACTTCCGATTCTGGCTTCATACCGATTCCAAGTGGTCGTCCCTCCTCGTCGAAGTGGTATGGGACCGGTCCGCGACTCCTAAACGAGGCCATAAATGAATAAAGGCAAGCTTAGTGTGAAGGTGCGATCATACCAGCACTAATGCACTGGATCCCATCAGAACTCCAAAGTTAAGCATGCTTGGGCGAAAGCAGTACTAGGATGGGTGACCCCCTGGAAGTCCTCGTGTTGCACCACTTTTTTCTCCTTTTTAGTCCTCGCCGAGAAATCGGTAGGCGTCGGCGTAACAGTATTCCCCGAAGTTTTATTTTGTTCAAGACTGTTGGGGTTGAACGTTCGCTACGATTTTCGCGATTTACGGTTTCTTAACAGCCCAGAGCTCAGTTAAGAGCAAAAATCGTTAGAGATTTACAGCCGCCTCCGGCTCCGACACTTTGCATCGTGCAGATCTTAAAAAAAAATGTACATTGCCTCCGAACTGGCCGGCGACTTCCGGTTCTGGCCTCTTACCGATTTCGAGTGGTCGCCCCTCCTCGTGGAAGTGATATGGGAGCGGTCCGCGACTCCTAAACGAGGCCATAAATGAATAAAGGCAAGCGTAGTGTGCAGGTGCGATCATACCAGCACTAATGCACTGGATCCCATCAGAACACCGAAGTTAAGCGTGCTTGGGCGTGAGCAGTACTAGGATGGGTGACCCCCTGGGAAGTCCTCCTGTTGCACCCCTTTTTTTCCTCCTTTTTAGTCCACTCCGAGAAATCAGTAGGCATCGGCGTAACCGTATTCCCCAAAGTTTCCTTTTGTTCAGGACTGTTGGGGTTGAACGTTCGCTATGATTTTCGCGATTTACGGTTTATTAACGTCTCCAGAGCTCATTTAAGAGAAAAAATCGTTAGAGATTTACAGTTGCCTCCGGCTTCGACTCTTCGCAGCGTGCAGATCTAAAAAAAAAACGTACATCACCTCCGAACTGGCCGGCGACTTCCGCTTCTGGCTTCTTACCGATTCTGAGTGGTCGCCGCTCCTCGTGGAAGTGGTATGCTAGCGGTCCGCGGCTCCTAAACGAGGCCATAAATGAATAAAGGCAAGCTTAGTGTGCGGGTGCAATCATACCAGCACTGATGCTCCAGATCCCATCAGAACTCCGAAGTTAAGCGTGCTTGGGCGAGAGCAGTACTAGGATGGGTGACCCCCTGGGAAGTCCTCATGTTGCACCCTTTTTTTTTGCTCCTTTTTAGTCCTCCCCGAGAAACCGGTAGGCGTCGGCGTAACGGTATTCCCCGAAGTTTCCTTTTGTTCAGGACAGTTGGGGTTGAACATTCGCTACGATTTTCGTGATTTACGGTTTCTTAACGTCCCCGGTGCTCATTTAAGAGCAAAAATCGTTAGAGATTTACATCTCCCTCCAACTCCGACTCTTTGCAGCGTGCAGATCTTAAAAAAAAAACGTACATCACCTCCGAACTGGCAAGCGACTTTCGCTTCTGGCTTCTTACCGATTCCGAGCGGTGGCCCCTCCTCGTGGAGGTTGTATGGGAGCGGTCCGCGGCTCCTAGACGAGGCCATAAATGAATAAAGGCAAGCTTAGAGTGCGGGTGCGATCATACCAGCACTAATGCACCAGATCCCATCAGAACTTCGAAGTTAAGCGTGCTTGGGCGAGAGCAGTTCTAGGATGGGCAACCCCCTGGGAAGTCCTCGTGTTGCACCCATTTTTTTCCTCCTTTTTAGTCCTCGCCGAGAAACCGGTAGACGTCGGCGTAACAGTATTCGCCGAGGTTTTATTTTCTTTAGGACTGTTGGGGTTGAACGTTTCCTACGATTTTTGCGATTTACGGTTTCTTAACATCCTAGAGCTCAGTTAAGAGCAAAAATCGTTAGAGATTTACAGCCGCCTCCGGCTCCGACTCTTTGCAGCGTGCAGATCTTAAAAAAAACGTAAATTGCCTCCGAACTGGCCGGCAACTTCCGGTTCTGGCTTCTTACCGATTTCGAGTGGTCGCCCCTCCTCGTGGAAGTGGTATGGGAGCGGTCCGCGGCTCCTAGACGAGGCCATAAATGAATAAAGGCAAGCTTAGAGTGCGGGTACGATCATACCAGCACTAATGCACCGGATCCCATCAGAACTCCGAGGTTAAGCGTGCTTGGGCGAGAGGAGTACTAGGATGGGCAACCCCCTGGGAAGTGATTGATGCTCAAAAATTGCAACAAATTGTTATATTTAATTGCCCCCTAATCCATTTGATCAAGCTAAGATCTTCAAAAATGCTTATTGCAGCTCAAAAGAAGAAGAAGAAATGAAAGATATGACTTAAAGTTCTAAGGGCATGATTTAAAGAAGAAAGGAGAGCAAGGAGATGAAGGCGTTCTTACACAATCAAAGCTATTCAATCGTATCACTGGAAGACATTCGAATGAGGATCAAAGCTGATGGAAGCTTCCCAGTCATTCGAATGCAGCCAAACCATTCGAATGAGTTGAGGGTTTGAAGAAATTCGAATAAGCATACTGTTCAGAAGATATGAAGCTATATCCGAATGAAGTCTTAGATCATTCGAATTCAATGGCAGAAGGAAGAAAATCCATTCGAATACAGAGTGAGTAATTCGAATAAGAACAGCGTTAATGACTCAGGATTCGAATACCTCCCATGTCATTCGGATGCAGTGAAGAACTCAAGTGTAAAATTGGAAATTCATTCGAATGAAACTACTGTTTCATTCGAATGAGTGAGAAAATTGCCGTGTAAGGAACAGTAAATTCAGAAATTCATCCGAATGGGACTTCAATTAATTCGAATGGTCTGAGAAATCAAAAGAACATCAAGATTCATTCGAATGTTTCTGCCGATTCATTCGAATGAGTATCCAAAGCAAAGTCTGGCACGCGCAAATGAACGCGGTGGCTCTAAGGTAAATTCTACCAACTTTCTGAACCAGTGGACCCCACCTCCAGGAGCCGAAAGCTTAAAATGGAGTCTACACTCTTTGGAATCAGGAGAAAAAAAAAGAACAGACGTTACTTAGAAGAAAATACAAAAAGAAGACAGTAGCAGTGGAGGGAGAGACCCTTTTTAACTGAGTAGACTGATCTCTCTCGGGGGGGATCATCAGTAGTTTTTTTTGCCTTGTAATTGTAGAGAACGAATGGCACTCTAGTTCTTCAGTTTGTTTTAGTTATTTCTCAGCTTTGTTCTTACTTTCGCAAGTCCATTTTCATTCGCTGATTTAGCTTGTAGTTCATTTCAGTAAACAATGCAGTATTAGTTTTATTCAATCCTTAGTATTTGATTCTGTTTTATTCTCTTTCCTTGCAAAATCTTGCATTCATCCATTGAGAATAGCTTTAGTCGTGCACTTCCCATGAAGATGTGTGGCTAACTCGATTCTTGGGTTAAGGCAGAGAAGGTGCCCAAAGCCACTGATGAATCAATATAGCAGAACTTCAAATAACTAAGTAACCAAAGTAAGAGTGGTTTTGAGAAATGTTATTAAAATCTCAGGCTTGGATTGGTTCGTATGCCTAAACTAGAGTTCCCATGCCATGTATGAGAGCTTCTTAACCTGGAAACGTTCTCATACCCAAGCCCCGAGCAATCATTTTGTAAAAAACGTTATTTACACACTGATTTATAATAGCTGCTTGACATAGAATCTCCATGCCATGTATGGAGGTTGCTTAAACCAAGAGTTATTATCATCTCAGAAGTGCATTTAACGGTTGTAAACTCAAGCCACTTGAGCTGTCAGTTACATTACAGAGAGCTATATGGAAAATCAGTTGGGTTTGGCACCATATCTGTCTTAACCCAAGACCTCTCCATATCCAGATACATCTATACACATTTAGCTTAAACTCACTTCATTGTTGAAAGAACTGGTGTGGTTATCTCCTTCCATGAGTAATCTCCCTGTGAATCGACCCGGTCTTGCCCGGAAAAATAACAAATAAGCTTTCTGCTACAACCACACTCGTGCACTGGCGAGTCTAATCACCTCATTCTGATTGAGAACACAAAAAGTTGCTAAACCAGATAAGATAGCAAAAGAAAAATACAAAAAGTACCAAATACAGAGTGAGTGGAGCAGCAAATTTTGGCGCCGTTGCCGGGGAGGTTAAGGTAAGCCAAATAACTATCCCTAGTTCTTTTCTGTTTACTAATTCCTATTCTCTAACTTCTCTTCTCTGATAACTCTCTGCCTGTTTGAACTTTCATTGTTGTATGTGCTCATGTCTCAACACGATAATATGTCTGAACATGGTGATGAGAATGGTGGTAATGACCCTGTTGATCAGGAGATAATTAGGCCTCTTAGGGATTACCTTCACCCTCCTAGGCAGACAACACCCTCATGTATCATCCTTCCTGTCAATCACCATAGGTTTAACTTTAAACCTGGCACAATTCAATTGTTGCCAACATTCCATGGTATGGATTCTGAGAATCCATACACTCATATGAAGGAATTTGAGGAGGTTTGCAGCACTTGCATGGATCACACTGCAAACGAGGATGTCATTAGGTTAAAACTTTTCCCATTCTCATTAAAAGACAAAGCAAAAATGTGGTTGGGTACTCTTCCTCCTAGATCTATAGGGACTTGGAGAGAAATGCAGGCAACATTCCTAAAAAAATATTTTCCTGCTAATAGAACTGCAACTCTCCAAAGGCAAATCATGAACTTCGCCTGTAAGTTGAATGAGAACTTTGCCCAAGCCTGGGAAAGATTTAAAGATCTCCTCCATACTTGTCCACACCATGCCTTTGAGCAATGGAGAGTAGTCAGCTTCTTCCATGACTCACTCACTCCCCAACTTAAAATGTTAGTCTCTACAATGTGTAATGGAGAGTTTTATGACAAAACTCCAGAAGAAGCATTCCACTTCTTTGATACATTGGCTGAAAATACCAGAAACTGGGAAGTTGGTTTAACTTCTTCTAGTGATCAAAGAGAAAACTTACAACCAAGAGGGAGACACCAGTTGAGTGAAAATGATGATTTGCATGCGAGGTTAACTGCTTTGACAAGAAAAGTTGAAAATATGGACCCCAAAAGAGAGCAATCTGTTAAACAATTGGAAGTGAAATGTGCAGTGTGTGAAACAATAGACCATGCAACCGAAGAATGCCCTACTCTACCTGCATTCAAGGAGGTATTGTATGGGCAATCTAATGCTAATCACTCACACAATTTTGAGGGAAGACAGAACCAAAATCAAGGTGGGACCTATTACGGGAACAACCAAAGCTACAATCCATACTACTCCAATAATAGGAACCACCCCAATCTGTCATGGAGACATGATCATGGAAATCACCCTCAAAATTCATTCCCTGCACATCAACAATCTTTCCATCAAAATCAAAGCTCTTCTTCCAATACATACCAGCCTCCGCATAAGAGATCATTAGAAGATACCTTGCATCAATTTATGCAGAACCAAACAGGTGTCAACAATCAAGTTGCCCAACTTGCAAAAAGTCAAGAGCAAACCAACAGAGCAATGGAAGATATGAGGGGTCAGATAACAAAGTTGACCCAAACTCTAAGTGTGAGAGAACCTGGAAGATTCCCTTCTCAAACTAACCCTAATCCAGTTAGGCAAACAAATCAGGTGGAATCTTCTAGTGGTGAAGGTAATGCACATGAACAAGTCCAATCTGTGACTATCCTAAGAAGTGGAAAGGTAATTGAAAAACCAAGAGATCTTAGGATAAGCCAAAATGTTGATGAGAAAGAGAAAGAAGAAGAACAGGAGCCAACCTTAGAAAAAAATGAAAACAATGAAAAAGAAAAAAACAAGCAAAAACAAAAAGAAGAAGGAAAAGGTAAGGACATTGAGAAAGAAAGCCAATATCATCCTAAACCTCCTTTTCCTCAAAGATTGAGTGTCACAAAAAGGGAACAACAAAACGCTGATATCTATGAGGTGTTTAAGCAAGTTAGGATCAATATTCCACTCTTGGATGCGATCAAACAAACTCCCTCATATGCTAAATTCCTAAAAGATCTTTGCACAGTGAAGAGAAAAGTGAACGTGCATGGTAAAGCCTTCCTAACTGAGCAGGTAAGTTCCATCTTGCAATTCAAAACACCCCCCAAATACAAGGACCCAGGGTGTCCTACCATCTCGTGCATAATAGGGAGTCAGAAGGTAGACCAAGCGCTCTTAGATTTAGGGGCAAGTGTCAACCTGTTGCCTTATAGTGTCTATCAGCAGTTGGGTTTGGGAGAACTTAAGCCTACTAGAGTCACTCTGCAACTGGCAGACAGGTCTGTTAAAGTCCCTAGGGGTATTGTGGAAGATGTCTTAGTTCAGGTGGATAAATTCTACTTTCCAGTAGACTTTATAGTTCTAGATACTCAACCCCACCATGGTCCACAACCACCCGTTCCTGTGATTTTGGGGAGACCATTTCTAGCAACTTCCAATGCAATCATTAATTGTAGAAATGGAGTCTTGAAACTGTCGTTTGGAAACATGACTGTGGAGATGAACATCTTTAGAATTTCCAAGCAACAGAACACTGAAAGTGAGATAGAAGAGGTGGATTTGATTCAAACTCTGTCTGAAGAGTATTTTGAGAAGGAATTTGTCACTCAAACAGTGAAAGGAGGTGATCACTTGGAGGTTAGCAGTGAGGAAGGAGAGATGCCTATAGCCCAAAGGATTCCTAAGCAAGAACCTGTAGAACCATTGCTCGCACCACCAACCTCTGTGACTCATCCACCCATGCCTGAAAAGAAGCCACTGCCAAATGAGTTGAAGTATGCCTTTTTAGGAGAAGGAGAGACGTATCCAGTAGTCATTTCTTCTAGTCTAAGTACCCAACAAGAAGTGCAGTTGATAGAAGTGCTGAGAGCACACAGGAAGGCTTTGGGATGGACCATATCTGACTTGCATGGAATCAGCCCTCTGATTTGCACCCATAGGATCTTCTTAGAAGAAAATTCAAAACCAGTGAGGCAAATGCAGAGAAGGCTAAATCCCAATATGAAAGAAGTGGTTAGGAAGGAAGTGCTCAAACTACTAGATGCAGGTATTATTTACCCGATATCTGATTCAAGGTGGGTTAGCCCAATCCAAGTTGTTCCTAAACGGTCTGGAATTACTGTGGTAAAAAATGAGAAGAATGAGTTAATTCCAATCCGCCTTCAAACAGGTTGGCGTGTGTGTATAGACTATAGAAAACTCAATTCAATGACCAGGAAGGACCATTTTCCTCTTCCATTCCTAGATCAAACACTTGAGAGGATAGCAGGGCAAGCATTTTATTGCTTTTTGGACGGATACTCAGGTTATAACCAGATTGATGTAGCACTGGAAGATCAAGAAAAGACAACCTTCACATGCCCTTTTGGGACATTTGCATATAAACGTATGCCATTTGGGTTGTGTAACGCTCCTTCCACCTTCCAAAGGTGCATGATGAGTATATTTAGTGAAATGGCTGAGCATATTGTGGAGGTGTTTATGGATGATTTTTCAGTCTATGGAAGTAGTTTTGACTTGTGCTTAAAGAATCTGGAGAAAGTTTTGATTCGATGTGAAGAGACTCATCTTGTGCTCAACTGGGAGAAATGCCACTTCATGGTTAACCAAGGCATTGTCTTAGGACACATAGTCTCATCCAGGGGTCTAGAAGTAGATAAAGCCAAAGTTGAAGCCATTCAGAAGCTTCCAGCCCCCAGAAATGTCAAGGACATTAGATCATTTCTTGGTCATGCTGGCTTCTACAGGAGATTCATTGCCTCATTTAGTACAATAGCAAGACCTTTGTGTTGTCTGTTGTCTCAAGACACCCCTTTTGAGTGGACTCCAAAATGTCAAAGTGCCTTTGAGAAGCTGAAACATGCACTTGTTACTGCACCAATCATACAACCTCCTGACTGGACTTTACCTTTTGAGCTAATGTGTGATGCGAGTGATCATGCCATAGGAGCTGTGCTAGGACAGAGCAAAGAAAAGAAAGCCCATGTCGTTTATTATGCCAGCAGAACTTTGAATGAGGCTCAGAAAAACTATACCACCACAGAGAAAGAATTGTTGGCCGTGGTATTTGCATTGGACAAGTTTAGGTCATACTTGGTGGGTTCAAAGGTGATTGTTTATACAGATCACGCTGCTTTGAAATACCTGCTCACCAAGCAAAATGCCAAACCACGCCTCATTAGGTGGATTCTATTACTCCAAGAGTTTCACATAGAAATTAAGGATAAAAAGGGAGTAGAAAATGTTGTGGCTGACCATCTGTCTAGAATTCCAGGTCAGAATCTTACTGAGGGTCCCATTCATGATAATTTTCCTGATGAACATCTTCTGCATGTTAGTACATTGACTACTGCCCCTTGGTATGCTGATATAGCCAATTATTTGGCTGTAGGTTCAGTCCCCAGTCATTGGACTAAGCTGGATAGACAAAAGTTTTTTAGAAAAGTCAGGACATTTTTTTGGGATGAACCATATCTGTTTAAATATTGTGCTGACCAGATTGTGCGAAGATGCATTCCAGAACATGAACAACATAGTGTAATGAACTTCTGTCACACCCTAGCTTGTGGAGGACATTTCTCTACCCGGAAAACCATGGCAAAAATCTTACAAAGTGGATTTTACTGGCCTACCATGTTTAGGGATGTCCACCAGTTTTGCTTAGCATGTGATAGATGCCAGAGGTTAGGAAGTTTGACAAAAAGAGGTATGATGCCTTTGCAGCCCATTCTAATTCTTGAAATTTTTGATTGTTGGGGAATGGACTTTATGGGTCCTTTTGTTAACTCACTTGGGCATGAGTATATCCTACTTGCTGTAGACTATGTCTCCAAGTGGGTTGAGGCAATCCCAACAAGAACAAATGATCATAGAATAGTGGTAAAATTCTTAAAAGAAAACATTTTCAGTAGGTTTGGAATGCCTCGTGCCATCATCAGTGATGGTGGATCTCACTTCTGTAACAAGCCAGTGGCAGAACTAATGAAAAAGTATGGGGTAGTTCATAAAGTGTCAACTCCATACCACCCTCAAACTAATGGCCAGGCAGAATTGGCAAATAGGGAGATCAAACGCATTTTGGAAAAAACTGTCAGTTCCAACCGAAAGGATTGGTCTCTGAGGTTAATAGATGCTCTTTGGGCATATAGGACTGCATATAAAACCATATTGGGCATGTCTCCCTATCGACTGGTTTATGGAAAACCATGTCATCTGCCAGTAGAGGTTGAGCACAAGGCTTACTGGGCCATCAGGAAGATGAATGGAAGTTTAGAAGAGGTAGGATTTAACAGGAAACTGCAGCTGAATGAGCTTGAGGAACTTAGAAGCGAGGCATATGAGAATGCCAAGTCTTCTAAGATGCACATGAAGAAATTGCATGACCAGCACATCAATAGAAAGAACTTTTGTATAGGTCAACATGTGCTGCTCTATGATTCAAGGCTCCATCTATTTCCTGGTAAACTCAAGTCAAGATGGACTGGTCCTTTCAAAATCCGTGCCATCTCATCTCATGGTGTAATTGATATTGAAAATCTTCAATCTGGTCAGGTGTCCAAAGTGAATGGCCAACGTCTGAAACCCTACTATGAGTCCTTGAATGAACAAGAAGAGAACGTGGATCTTACAGATCCACCCATTGGGTAGTGGTTAGTAACATAAAAAAAAAAAAATATAATAATATATATATAAAAAAAAAAAAAAAAGGGGAGAAGAAATTGTGTTATTTTGCTTTCATGAACTGTTTTCACTCTTTATCTTGACTCAACTGTTGAAGGAAGCCCACGGATCCACACGTGCAATGAAGGCTGTTAGCAAAACCCAAGTAAGCATATGGATCTTTTCTGCATTGAAGACACCAGGTACTCCTAAATCTCAACTTCTTACTGTGTCCAAGGGTATTTCACCATCCAGGTATTTCTTTTTTATGTGTTATTGTGTTTAAAGACAATACATAATTCAAGTTGGGGGGTGAGGTACAATTGATTCATGCTTAACTGTGGTTGTTTGTTTGATCTGTCTTTGAATGAAAAAAAAAAAAATGAATGAAGTTTTGCTGTTATTTAAATTCTGTATCCGGATAAGTTAGTCATTCGAATGTGTTGTATACCATTCGAATGCCCTGTAGGCTGTTAATGAAAAAAAAACATGAAATCATTCGAATAGTCTCTGCTGTATTCGAATATATGCCAAATTAATTCGAATGATATCACTGTTGCATTCGAATAAGGGGCCAAATTCCTTTGTAAATGAAAATTACTATTTGAAATTAATTCGAATGAATTTTTCTCTTTCCGAATACATTCGAATGAATCTGCTGTTTCTCCAAAAATCTTGAAGCCTTCATTCGAATGCTCTCAAACTCATTCGAATAGTTTACAGTGCATCCGAATCCATTCCCAGCATCCGAATGTAGTTCTAATTTGGCTAAAAAAAAAAAAAAAAAAAAATTATTAATTAATAAAATAAAATATAAAAAAAAAAAAAAATTTTGCTCAAAGTCATTCGAATAAGGTTATCCGCATCCGAATGGTTGCTCTACTTTTGATTACAGCAAGCTGTCAAATGCATTCGAATGATTCGCACAGTCATTCGAATGGCCGAGAAATCAATCCGAATGAAACTACTGTTTCATTCGAATGGGTAGCTCAATCCCTTCAGTAATCAAAGTCACTGTTTAAAATTAATTCGAATGGATTCTACTACATTCGAATGAACGGTCCAGTCTTTTAAAAAAATCCTCAGCGAACATCCGAATCATCCCATTTTCATTCGAATACTCTGCTGTCCGAGCTTCTAAAACCCGAGCTGCCATTCGAATCGATCATCGTTCATTCGAATCCTCCTC
The DNA here is from genome assembly GCA_036245055.1 of Diospyros kaki. Lineage (NCBI taxonomy): Eukaryota > Viridiplantae > Streptophyta > Magnoliopsida > Ericales > Ebenaceae > Diospyros > Diospyros kaki. Next base: position 13,071,007 of record BSEG01000011.1, on the reverse strand, counting down.
CATCATTCGTATAACCTCAAAATCATTCGAATGACGTTCCCGAAAGTCTCTAACCGTTTCTGCAATTCGAATCGTCGCCCCTCTTAAAGATCGAAACGCTTCCTTAATCGGCGCGAATGCTCATTCATCCACCCGATCCCATCCTATAAATCGTGCTACCCTCATTCCACATCCATCACATTCATCTGAAGATCGAACCGGTTACGTACAAGGAGGGACGTTTCGCAAGCATTCGAATAAGGGTTTGGCGCATTCGGATGGTCTGAGAAGAGAAAAGCCGAGAGGTAATAACCCTTCCCATTGTTTAAATTCTGATTGGATTGGTTGGATAAAGGAGTTGTTGTAAAGAGGGAGTGAAGGAGATTGATGAGAAGGAAAGGGAATTGGTTGGGAGATTGATAGGAGAAGAAAAGAGAGTAGCCAAGTCTTGCACACCAACTGTTCGACAAAAAGCCCAATCCATCTCCCTAGACCAAACAACCATTATCTAGTCATGCCCCCAAAGCAAAAACGCCCCCAAAGTCGTAGGAGAAAGCTCTAGGGCATCGAAGAGGCAGAAAGGAAAGGAAAGTGCTCCCATCCCAACCATCGACTTGAGCCCTCCATACTCCAATGTTAGATTCATTAGCCCAGCCGCTGAACAGAATTATAGTGAAAGATATGCTAAGAAGCCTGTGCTGTGTGAGAGAGGGATTATGCTTGAGCGATTTGATGAGCCCCCATGTGATTTACTGTCATTAATCACTGCCAAAGGATGGCAGATTTGGGTCAAGTTTCAAAGCAAAGCCATAGTTCCCTTAGTCAAGGAGTTTTATTCGAATGTAACCAGTGATAGAGATGACTCGGGAAACAGGTGCTTAGTTACTGAGGTGAGGAAAGTTAAAATAGAATTGAAACCCTCTGACATTGCTGAAACTTTTCAAATACCAAGAGAGGCATCACCAAGAGATCATGAAGAAGCAAGTGTGGATTTAGGGAAGGAAAACCTAGCAAAAATTTTGACAGAAAAGGAAGATGCTGTATGGCTAGGACCCGCCCTTCCAAAGAAGAATCTATCCCCAAAATGCATCATTCTGCATAGACTTGTCTGTTCACATTTCATGCCTCATGCATTTACTGGAAGTGTCTCAGTTAAGCAAGCCGTATTCATGGGGAAAATGATACTGGGAGTGCACATAGACTTGGCCAAGCACATCTTTGATACCATAGACCGAGCAACCAAGCATGCACAGGGGAGTGGAGGTCTACCCTTTGGAGGGCTGATTACCTACTTTTTGCTGAGGAACGGGGTAAAAGAAAAGACAACCTTTGAAGTAATCAAGCCTATGGAAAGAATCAGCCCAACCTCTACACGCAGAAGCAGTGGGCAGTTGAAGAGGGTTGAGGCAGCAACACCTGAAAAAGGAGAAGCGTCAGGAAAGCAGGTTGAACCACAAGAAGGGCCATCTCAGGAACCACCACTGATTGAGGATGAGGCAGAAAGACAAGAGGAAGAACCTACACTTAGAAGTTTGTTCAAGTTGGTTAAGGAAATGCAAGAGAAGTAGGAAAAGCATGAAGCCTTAGTGGAGCAAGCACTTAAGAAGATTCAAGAGAAGCAGGAGGCTATGTTTGAGGAGCTTCAGGTAAGGCAGAGAGTCATCCATTCAGAAGTGATAGCCATGAGCGACCGCCACACTGCATTAGACAAGAAGATAGGTCAGCTTCTGAGCACACCCTTGGAGGAGCCACCACTGAAGACACTGAAAGACAGGTTGGCCGATGCTGAGAGTTATATGCAGAGGGCCATTGATTTATGGCGAGAGGAAGGAGGTGCACCTACACATCCCCAGTCTGAGCATGCAGCCCCTCCTCACTCCGCCATTCCCTCTTCTTGATGCTTCAAATTTACAGCTGATTAATTGCATGGTAATCTCGCATGTGAAAATAGAACTATATGATATTTAAAACAGGGCCATGGCTACTTGGGAGTGCTTCATTTTTGTTCATTTGTTGGGTTGGCATGCCAAGTATGATAATCAGCATGTTAATTAACTTCTTAAATTCAAGTGGAGATTTGTTACCAAAGTGAGTGTCGAAGCTTTATAACTTCTTATTCTGAGTAGAACAACACTGATTCATGCAATAGAATACTTTATTGATTCTCTTATCTTTCAATGGCTTCAAAACAACATTTTGCTTTGAGTATCTTTTATAATCACAGCTAATATTAACTGACTCTAAGCTTGAAATCAATTGAATGAATGGCATTGTTTTGAAGAGCATCATAGAGGGATCAGTGACCTATCACTTGAGCCAAACAGACTATTGCTTTTTGATTAAATCTCCATTCATAGCCTCTTGAAACTCTGCATAACAGTTGTTCTTGACCATTACATCATTCCCTCCATCCAAGCCATATCCATAAAAGTTGTTCTTGTCCATTGATTTAGGATCCGGGAAATTATTATGAAGGCTCAGTGTTAGTTTGATTAAAAAAAAAAAAAAAAAAAAAAAAAAAAAAATTCGTCTGGGAATCTGACGTTAAAAGACCACTAAACCATTTAAGATAAATGGTTGTCTCTAAGTCTGGAATATTAAAAAAAAAAAAAAAAAAAAAAAAAATCTTTTTAGCCACAATAAGAGAATTCCCGAGACCTAAGAACACTTTTGATTGCCATCTTTCCCTTTGGATATCCCACATCACCATCGAAGCCCCAGTTACCTTCTAGAGAGATCCCTCTTGACTCTGTGAATCATGCATATTCAGGATATAATTTCAATAGTAAGGAGGCTTAGTTAATTTTAGAGGTTGGTTGTCAAAGATGCTAATCTGATCATGAAGCTATGTCAAGTCCCTTTCTTTGTTAATTACATTCTTGATAACTGATGATACCTTTTTGAACTTGATTTACATTTACTCCAAATGAAGGTACATCCCTTGAGAGTAACTCTGAGTGATCGTTTTATTGATGAGAGGCATACCCAGTGAGGATTGTAATCAAAAGCTTGAGAGGATTTAATGAAATGCTGATTGACTTAACTTATCATGCCCTGGGCAAAAGTTCAAATAATAAGCATTTCTTTGATTATCCAAAGTCCCTGTGCTATTGACCATACATTCTTGCTTCACGTTTGAGATTTAAGCTTTCAACAAGTATGTGAATGATGAAGTATTCTTGCTTTTAATTTGATTGCTAAGGGACTAGCAACGTTTAAGTTGGGGGGTGTGATTGATGCTCAAAAATTGCAACAAATTGTTATATTTAATTGCCCCCTAATCCATTTGATCAAGCTAAGATCTTCAAAAATGCTTATTGCAGCTCAAAAGAAGAAGAAGAAATGAAAGATATGACTTAAAGTTCTAAGGGCATGATTTAAAGAAGAAAGGAGAGCAAGGAGATGAAGGCGTTCTTACACAATCAAAGCTATTCAATCGTATCACTGGAAGACATTCGAATGAGGATCAAAGCAGATGGAAGCTTCCCAGTCATTCGAATGCAGCCAAACCATTCGAATGAGTTGAGGGTTTGAAGAAATTCGAATAAGCATACTGTTCAGAAGATATGAAGCTATATCCGAATGAAGTCTTAGATCATTCGAATTCAATGGCAGAAGGAAGAAAATCCATTCGAATACAGAGTGAGTAATTCGAATAAGAACAGCGTTAATGACTCAGGATTCGAATACCTCCCATGTCATTCGGATGCAGTGAAGAACTCAAGTGTAAAATTGGAAATTCATTCGAATGAAACTACTGTTTCATTCGAATGAGTGAGAAAATTGCCGTGTAAGGAACAGTAAATTCAGAAATTCATCCGAATGGGACTTCAATTAATTCGAATGGTCTGAGAAATCAAAAGAACATCAAGATTCATTCGAATGTTTCTGCCGATTCATTCGAATGAGTATCCAAAGCAAAGTCTGGCACGCGCAAATGAACGCGGTGGCTCTAAGGTAAATTCTACCAACTTTCTGAACCAGTGGACCCCACCTCCAGGAGCTGAAAGCTTAAAATGGAGTCTACACTCTTTGGAATCAGGAGAAAAAAAAAGAACAGACGTTACTTAGAAGAAAATACAAAAAGAAGACAGTAGCAGTGGAGGGAGAGACCCTTTTTAACTGAGTAGACTGATCTCTCTCGGGGGGGATCATCAGTAGTTTTTTTTGCCTTGTAATTGTAGAGAACGAATGGCACTCTAGTTCTTCAGTTTGTTTTAGTTATTTCTCAGCTTTGTTCTTACTTTCGCAAGTCCATTTTCATTCGCTGATTTAGCTTGTAGTTCATTTCAGTAAACAATGCAGTATTAGTTTTATTCAATCCTTAGTATTTGATTCTGTTTTATTCTCTTTCCTTGCAAAATCTTGCATTCATCCATTGAGAATAGCTTTAGTCGTGCACTTCCCATGAAGATGTGTGGCTAACTCGATTCTTGGGTTAAGGCAGAGAAGGTGCCCAAAGCCACTGATGAATCAATATAGCAGAACTTCAAATAACTAAGTAACCAAAGTAAGAGTGGTTTTGAGAAATGTTATTAAAATCTCAGGCTTGGATTGGTTCGTATGCCTAAACTAGAGTTCCCATGCCATGTATGAGAGCTTCTTAACCTGGAAACGTTCTCATACCCAAGCCCCGAGCAATCATTTTGTAAAAAACGTTATTTACACACTGATTTATAATAGCTGCTTGACATAGAATCTCCATGCCATGTATGGAGGTTGCTTAAACCAAGAGTTATTATCATCTCAGAAGTGCATTTAACGGTTGTAAACTCAAGCCACTTGAGCTGTCAGTTACATTACAGAGAGCTATATGGAAAATCAGTTGGGTTTGGCACCATATCTGTCTTAACCCAAGACCTCTCCATATCCAGATACATCTATACACATTTAGCTTAAACTCACTTCATTGTTGAAAGAACTGGTGTGGTTATCTCCTTCCATGAGTAATCTCCCTGTGAATCGACCCGGTCTTGCCCGGAAAAATAACAAATAAGCTTTCTGCTACAACCACACTCGTGCACTGGCGAGTCTAATCACCTCATTCTGATTGAGAACACAAAAAGTTGCTAAACCAGATAAGATAGCAAAAGAAAAATACAAAAAGTACCAAATACAGAGTGAGTGGAGCAGCAGGAAGTCCTCGTGTTGCACCCATTTTTTCCCTCTTTTTTAGTCCACCCCGAGAAACCGGTAGGCGTCGGCGTAACCGTATTCCCCGAAGTTTCCTTTTGTTCAGGACTGTTGGGGTTGAACGTTCGCTATGATTTTCGCGATTTACGGTTTCTTAACGTCCCTATAGCTCATTTAAGAGCAAAAATCGTTAGACATTTACAGCTGCCTCCGGCTCCGACTCTTCGCAGCGTGCAGATCTGAAAAAAAAAATGTACATCGCCTTCGAACTGGCCGGCGACTTCCGCTTCTGGCTTCTTACCGATTCCGAGTGGTCGCCCCTCCTCGTGGAAGTGGTATGGGAGCGGTCCGCAGCTCCTAAACGAGGCCATAAATGAATAAAGGAAAGCTTAGTGAGCAGGTGCGATCGTACCAGCACTAATACACTGGATCCCATCAGAACTCCGAAGTTAAGCGTGCTTGGGCGAGAGCAGTACTAGGATGTGTGTGTTGGAAATGTATGCCCTAAAGACACGTTTTATTTAATTTATGGTAATGATGTTTCTTTTAGTCAGTTTATTGCACATATATCATTTGCATTTAATTGTTGGAAAAGTGTCCATGCTATTAAGTAAGTGATTCATGTGATGGGTCGTTCTTCACAGTTAGGCATGAATCATGGGTACTTAATAAGCAAGAAAAATATTACTCTTGATCTTTTGATAGAACTGGGCATTCTATCATGATAAGATCATTGTGCAATAGATCCTAATGGAGGATGGCTTGCCTTAGCCAGTAAACAGTCCGTTTACTCTTATTGTACAAGCGCATTTGGAATGCGTAGAGTGGACCTGTGATAGAAGCTAATGACAAAGTACTAATTATCATGGAGCTAGTCTATCACTGCTACTACGTGGACGAGTACTCTAATACTTGAGTATTAGTTGGTGGTCTAGTGAACCTAGAGCTATATTCTTAGATTCACTATAGGTAAGGTCTATCAAAGATCAGCAACCTTGTGAGTTGGGAGTGTGGTTTCTAATTATCTAAGACAGACTGATACAAGATAGTTTCTGTGATTCACCCCCTTGTGATTGTCCAAGAATAATCAAATAAACCAGGGCCCTGGGAACGTGACTTAAGAGTGTGTGCTTCTGGGTAGCTCCCAGTGATAAGCAAGTACATTCGAGTAGTCACGGATTATTGGACTAGTGATCTAAGGATGGTAGAAGTCATTTAGAGAGGTGTTAGTACATTATTCCTTTCTAAATGATGGGTGTTACACAGAGGGGCATTTTCGTCATTACACTAGTAGGTCAAAGACATCGCACATGCAAAATTATTCGTGGGGTCAGTGTTACCATATGGTGATAGTTGGAACACTTAGAATGACAAAATATAGCTACTAGGTAGCAGGGATATTTTGGTCATTTTAATAGCCATGAATAATTTGTCTTTTGGTCCCCGGGGTAGCTCGATATAACTCATGTATTTTTAATACATTTGGCCTATTGGGTGGATTACATGAGAGAGAATTATTTTATTCAGAATGGTCCATTGGGCTAGAATAAAATAATAAGTTCATTGGTTTTAATTAATTAATTGGGCTAACCCAATTAGAAAATTAATTAATTGGACTTGGCCCACTAGGGTTTGGCCCACTAGGGTTTTAACCCTAGGGTTCTCCCTATATATATTCTCTCTTTTGTTTGTTTTTCCACCTAAGTCGTTTTTCTCTTCGTCACCAAGAGAGGCCACGAGTTTTAGAGTCATACCTTGGAAGATCAAGAGATCTGATGCGAAGGAGCCGACGAATCGCAGGACAGCCGTCATCTCCGCCACGCGAAGAAGCCGTCGCGCCTCCTCCTTCTATCACTCCATTCCGACCGGTAATCCGAAAGAAAAGTAAGTCTTCTAGATTCTTATCTATACGAGGATCGATTTTGTTTTAAAATCGCTTCCGTTGCATGCTTTGATCCTCGTAAACGGTCCTTCAGTGTGACCCCCTGGGAAGTCCTCCTGTTGCACCCTTTTTTTTTCGCCTTTTTAGTCCACCCTGAGAAATCGGTAGGCATCGGCATAACCGTATTCCCCGAAGTTTCCTTTTGTTCAGGACTGTTGGGGTTGAACGTTCGCTATGATTTTCGCGATTTACGGTTTCTTAACGTCCCCAGAGCTCATTTAAGAGCAAAAATCGTTAGAGATTTACAGCTGCCTCCGGCTCTGACTCTTCGCAGCGTGCAGATCTTAAAAAAAAAATATACATTGGCTCCGAACTGGCCGGCCACTTCCGGTTCTGGCTTCTTACCGATTTCGAGTGGTCGCCCCTCCTCGTGGAAGTGGTATGGGAGCGGTCTGCGACTCCTAAACGAGGCCATAAATGAATAAAGGCAAGCGTAGTGTGCAGGTGCGATCATACCAGCACTAATTCACTGGATCCCATCAGAACTCCGAAGTTAAGCGTGCTTGGGCGTGAGCAGTACTAGGATTGGTGACCCCCTGGGAAGTCCTCGTGTTGCACCCTTTTTTTTTCCTCCTTTTTAGTCCGCCCCGAGAAACCGGTAGGCATCGGCGTAACCATATTACCCGAAGTTTCCTTTTGTTCAGGACTGTTGGGGTTGAACGTTCGCTATGATTTTCGCGATTTACGGTTTCTTAACGTCCCCAGAGCTCATTTAAGAGAAAAAATCGTTAGACATTTACAGCTGCCTCCGGCTCCGACTCTTTGCAGCGTGCAGATCTTAAAAAAAAAACATACATCGCCTCCGAACTGGCCGGCGACTTCCGCTTCTAGCTTATTTCCAATTCAGAGTGGTCGCCCCTCCTCGTGGAAGTGGTATGGGAGCGGTCAGCGGCTCCTAAACAAGGCCATAAATGAATAAAGGGAAGCTTAGTGAGCAGATGTGATCGTACCAGCACTAATACACTGGATCCCATCAGAACTCCGAAGTTAAGCGTGCTTGGGCGAGAGCAGTACTAGGATGGGTGACCCCCTGGGAAGTCCTCCTGTTGCACCCCTTTTTTTGCTCCTTTTTAGTCCGCGCTGAGAAACCGGTAGGCGTCGGCGTAACAGTATTCGCCGAGGTTTTATTTTCTTTAGGACTGTTGGGGTTGAACGTTTCCTACGATTTTTGCGATTTACGGTTTCTTAACATCCTAGAGCTCAGTTAAGAGCAAAAATCGTTAGAGATTTACAGCCGCCTCCGGCTCCGACTCTTTGCAGCGTGCAGATCTTAAAAAAAAAACATAAATTGCCTCCGAACTGGCCGGCAACTTCCGGTTCTGGCTTCTTACCGATTTCGAGTGGTCGCCCCTCCTCGTGGAAGTGGTATGGGAGCGGTCCGCGACTCCTAAACGAGGCCATAAATGAATAAAGGCAAGCATAGTGTGCAGGTGCGATCATACCAGCACTAATGCACTGGATCCCATCAGAACTCCGAAGTTAAGCGTGCTTGGGCGTGAGCAGTACTAGGATGGGTGACCCCCTGGGAAGTCCTCGTGTTGCACCCTTTTTTTTCCTCCTTTTTAGTCCGCCCCGAGAAACCGGTAGGCATCGGGGTAACCGTATTCCCCGAAGTTTTCTTTTGTTCAGGACTGTTGGGGTTGAACGTTCGCTATGATTTTCGCGATATACGGTTTCTTAACGTCCCTATAGCTCATTTAAGAGCAAAAATCGTTAGACATTTACAGCTTCCTCCGGCTCCGACTCTTCGCAGCGTGCAGATCTTAAAAAAAAAATGTACATCGCCTTCGAACTGGCCGGCGACTTCCGCTTCTGGCTTCTTACCGATTCCGAGTGGTCGCCCTTCCTCGTGGAAGTAGTATGGGAGCGGTCCGCAGCTCCTAAACGAGGCCATAAATGAATAAAGGAAAGCTTAGTGAGCAGGTGCGATCGTACCAGCACTAATACACTAGATCCCATCAGAACTCCGAAGTTAAGCGTGCTTGGGCGAGAGCAGTACTAGGATGTGTGACCCCCTGGGAAGTCCTCGTGTTGCACCCTTTTTTTTCCGCCTTTTTAGTCCACCCCGAGAAATCGGTAGGCATCGGCGTAACCGTATTCCCAGAAGTTTCCTTTTGTTCAGGACTGTTGGGGTTGAACGTTCGCTATGATTTTCACGATTTACGGTTTCTTAATGTCCCCAGAGCTCATTTAAGAGCAAAAATCGTTAGAGATTTACAGCTGCCTCTGGCTCCGACTCTTCGCAGCGTGCAGATCTAAAAAAAAAACGTACATCGCCTTCGAACTGGCAGTCGACTTCCGCTACTGGCTTCTCACCGATTCCGAGTGGTCGCCCCTCCTCGTGGAAGTTGTATGGGAGCAGTCCGCGGCTCCTAGACGAAGGCATAAATGAATAAAGGCAAGCTTAGAGTGTGGGTGCGATCATACCAGCACTAATGCACCGGATCCCATCAGAACTTCGAAGTTAAGCGTGCTTGGGCGAGAGCAGTACTAGGATGGGCAACCCCCTAGTTAAGCGTGCTTGGGCGATTTACGGTTTCTTAACGTCCCCAGAGCTCATTTAAGAGCAAAAATCGTTAGAGATTCACAGCTGCCTCCGGCACTGACTCTTCGCAACGTGCAGATCTTAAAAAAAAGCGTACATCGCCTCCGAACTGGCCGGCCACTTCCGCTTCTGGCTTCTTACCGATTCCGAGTGGTCGCCCCTCCTCGTGGAAGTGGTATGGGACCAGTCCGCGGCACCTAGATGAGGCCATAAATGAATATAGGCAAGCTTAGAGTGTGGGTGCGATCATACCAGCACTAATGCACCGGATCCCATCAGAACTCTGAAGTTAAGCGTGCTTTGGCGATAGCAGTACTAGGATGGGTGACCCCCTGGGAAGTCCTCGTGTTGCACCCTTTTTTTTTGCTCCTTTTTAGTCCTCGCCGAGAAACCGGTAGGCGTCGGCGTAACAGTATTCCCCGAAGTTTTATTTTGTTCAGGACTGTTGGGGTTGAACGTTTGCTGCGATTTTCGCGATTTACGGTTTCTTAACATCCCAGAGCTCAGTTAAGGGCAAAAATCGTTAGAGATTTACAGCTGCCTCCGGCTCTGACTCTTCGCAGCGTGCAGATCTTAAAAAAAAACGTACATTGGCTCCAAAATGGCCGGCAACTTCCGGTTCTGGCTTCTTACCGATTTCGAGTGGTCGCCCCTCCTCGTGGAAGTGGTATGGGAGCGGTCCGCGACTCCTAAACGAGGCCATAAATGAATAAAGGCAAGCGTAGCGTGCAGGTGCGATCATACCAGCACTAATGCACTGGATCCCATCAGAACTCTGAAGTTAAGCGTGCTTGGGCGTGAGCAGTACTAGGATGGGTGACCCCCTGGGAAGTCCTCGTGTTGCACCCTTTTTTTTCCTCCTTTTTAGTCCGCCCCGAGAAACCGGTAGGCATCGGCGTAACCGTATTCCCTGGAGTTTCCTTTTGTTCAGGACTGTTGGGGTTGAACGTTCGCTATGATTTTCGCGAATTACGGTTTCTTAACGTCCCCAGAGCTCATTTAAGAGCAAAAATCGCTAGACATTTACAGCTCCCTCCGGCTCCGACTCTTCGCAGCGTGCAGATCTTAAAAAATAAACGTACATCGCCTCCGAACTGGCCGGTGACTTCCGCTTCTGGCTTCTTACCGATTCCGAGTGGTCGCCCCTCCTCGTGGAAGTTGTATGGGAGCGGTCCGCGGCTCCTAGACGAGGGCATAAATGAATAAAGGCAAGCTTAGAGTGCGGGTGCGATCATACCAGCACTAATGGACCGGATCCCATCAGAACTCCGAGGTTAAGCGTGCTTGGGCGAGAGCAGTACTAGGATGGGCAACCCCCTGGGAAGTCCTCGTGTTGCACCCATTTTTTCCCTCTTTTTTAGTCCACCCCGAGAAACCGGTAGGAGTCGGCGTAACCGTATTCCCCGAAGTTTCCTTTTTTTCAGGACTGTTGGGGTTGAACGGTCGATATGATTTTTGCGATTTACGGTTTCTTAACGTCCCCAAAGCACATTTAAGAGCGAAAATCATTACAGATTCACAGCTGCCTCTGGCACTGACTCTTCGCAACGTGCAGATCTTAAAAAAAAACGTACATCGCCTCCGAACTGGCCGGCCACTTCCGCTTCTGGCTTCTTACCGATTCCGAGTGGTCGCCCCTCCTCGTGGAAGTGGTATGGGACTGGTCCGCGGCACCTAGATGAGGCCATAAATGAATATAGGCAAGCTTAGAGTGTGGGTGCGATCATACCAGCACTAATGCACCGGATCCCATCAGAACTCCGAAGTTAAGCGTGCTTGGGCGAGAGCAGTACTAGGATGGGTGACCCCCTGGGAAGTCCTCGTGTTCCACCCTTTTTTTGCTCCTTTTTAGTCCTCGCCGAGAAACTGGTAGGCGTCGGCATAACAGTATTCCCCGAAGTTTTATTTTGTTCAGGACTGTTGGGGTTGAACGTTTGTTGCGATTTTCGCGATTTATGGTTTCTTAACATCCCAGAGCTCAGTTAAGGGCAAAAATCGTTAGAGATTTACAGCTGCCTCCGGCTCCGACACTTCGCAGCGTGCAGATCTTAAAAAAAAAACGTACATTGGCTCCAAAATGGCCGGCAACTTCCGGTTCTGGCTTCTTACCGATTTCGAGTGGTCGCCCCTCCTCGTGGAAGTGGTATGGGAGCGGTCCGCGACTCCTAAACGAGGCCATAAATGAATAAAGGCAAGCGTAGTGTGCAGGTGCGATCATACCAGCACTAATGCACTGGATCCCATCAGAACTCTGAAGTTAAGCGTGCTTGGGCGTGAGCAGTACTAGGATGGGTGACCCCCTGGGAAGTCCTCGTGTTGCACCCTTTTTTTCCTCCTTTTTAGTCCGCCCCGAGAAACCGGTAGGCATCGGCGTAACCGTATTCCCCGAAGTTTCCTTTTGTTCAGGACTGTTGGGGTTGAACGTTCGCTATGATTTTCGCGAATTACGGTTTCTTAACGTCCCCAGAGCTCATTTAAGAGCAAAAATCGTTAGACATTTACAGCTGCCTCCGGCTCCGACTCTTCGCAGCGTGCAGATCTTAAAAAATAAACGTACATCGCCTCTGAACTGGCCGGCCACTTCCGCTTCTGGCTTCTTACCGATTCCGAGTGGTCGCCCCTCCTCGTGGAAGTGGTATGGGTGCGGTCCGCGGCTCCTAGATGAGGCCATAAATGAATATTGGCAAGCTTAGAGTGCGGGTGCGATCATACCAGCACTAATGCACCGGATCCCATCAGAACTCCGAAGTTAAGCATGCTTGGGCGAGAGCAGTACTACGATGGGTGACCCCTGGGAAGTCCTCGTGTTGCACCCTTTTTTTTGCTTCTTTTTAGTCCTCGCCGAGAAACCGGTAGGCGTCGGCGTAACAGTATTCCCCGAAGTTTTATTTTGTTCAGGATTGTTGGGGTTGAACGTTTGCTACGATTTTCGCGATTTACGGTTTCTTAACATCCCAGAGCTCAGTTAAGAGCAAAAATCGTTAGAGATTTACAGCCGCCTCCGGCTCCGACTCTTTGCAACGTGCAGTTCTTAAAAAAACACGTACATTGCCTCCGAACTGGCCGGCGACTTCCGGTTCTGGCTTCTTACCAATTTCGAGTGGTCGCCCCTCCTCGTGGAAGTGGTATGGGAGCGGTCCGCGACTCCTAAACGAGGCCATAACTGAATAAAGGCAAGCTTAATGTGTAGGTGCGATCATACAAGCACTAATGCACTAGATCCCATCAGAACTCCGAAGTTAAGCGTGCTTGGGCGTGAGCAGTACTAGGATGGGTGACCCCCTGGGAAGTGCTCGTGTTGCACCCTTTTTTTTCCTCCTTTTTAGTCCGCCCCGAGAAACCGGTAGGCATCGGCGTAACCGTATTCCCCGATGTTTCCTTTTGTTCAGGACTGTTGGGGTTGAACGTTCGCTATGATTTTCGTGATTTACGGTTTCTTAACGTCCCCAGAGCTCATTTAAGAGCAAAAATCGATAGACATTTACAGCTGCCTCCGGCTCCGACTCTTCGCAGCGTGCAGATTTTTAAAAAAAAACGTACATCGCCTCCGAACTGGCCGGCGACTTCCGCTTCTGGCTTCTTACCGATTCCGAGTGGTCGCCCCTCCTCGTGGAAATGGTATGGGAGCGGTCTGCAGCTTCTAAACGAGGCCATAAATGAATAAAGGAAAGCTTAGTGAGCAGGTGCGATCGTACCAGCACTAATACACTGGATCCCATCAGAACTCCGAAGTTATGCGTGCTTGGGCGAGAGCAGTACTAGGATGGGTGACCCGCTGGGAAGTCCTCGGGTTGCACCCCTTTTTTTCCTCCTTTTTAGTCCACCCCGAGAAATCGGTAGGCATCGGCATAACCGTATTCCTCGAAGCTTCCTTTTGTTCAGGACTGTTGGGGTTGAACGTTCGCTATGATTTTCGCGATTTACGGTTTCTTAACGTCCCCAAAGCTCATTTAAGAGCAAAAATCGTTAGACATTTACAGCTGCCTCCGGCTCCGACTCTTCGCAGCGTGCAGATCTTAAAAAAAAAACGTACATCGCCTCCGAACTGGCCGGCGACTTCCGCTTCTGGCTTCTTACCGATTCCGAGTGGTCGCCCCTCCTCGTGGAAGTGGTATGGGAGCGGTCCGCAGCTCCTAAATGAGGCCATAAATGAATAAAGGAAAGCTTAGTGAGCAGGTGCGATCGTACCAGCACGAATACACTGGATTCCATCAGAACTCCGAAGTTAAGCGTGCTTGGGCGAGAGCAGTACTAGGATGGGTGACCCCCTGGGAAGTCCTTGTGTTGCACCCATTTGTTTCCTCCTTTTTAGTCCACCCCGAGAAATCGGTAGGCATCGGCGTCACCGTATTCCCCGAAGTTTCCTTTTGTTCAGGACTGTTGGGGTTTAACGTTCGCTATGATTTTCTCGATTTACGGTTTCTTAACGTCCCCAGAGCACATTTAAGAGCAAAAATCGTTAGAGATTTACAGCTGCCTCCGTCTCCGACTCTTCGCAGCGTGCAGATCTAAAAAAAAAACGTACATCACCTCCGAACTGGCAAGCGACTTCCGCTTCTGGCTTCTTACCGATTCCGAGCGGTGGCCCCTCCTCGTGGAGGTTGTATGGGAGCGGTCCACGGCTCCTAAACGAGGCCATAAATGAATAAAGGCAAACTTAGAGTGCGTGTGCGATCATACCAGCACTAATGCACCGGATCCCATTAGAACTCCGAAGTTAAGCGTGCTTGGGCGAGAGCACTACTAGGATGGGTGACCCCCTGGGAAGTCCTCGTGTTGCACCCCTTTTTTTCCTCCTTTTTAGTCCGCCACGAGAAATCGGTAGGCATCGGCGTAACCGTATTCCCCGAAGTTTCCTTTTGTTCAGGAATGTTGGGGTTGAACGTTCGCTATGATTTTTGCGATTTACGGTTTCTTAACGTCCCCAGAGCTCATTTAAGAGCAAAAATCGTTAGACATTTACAACTGCGTCCGGCTCCGACTCTTCGCAGCGTGCAGATCTTAAAAAAAGAACGTACGTCGCCTCCGAACTGGCCGGCGACTTCCGCTTCTGGCTTCTTATCGATTCCGAGTGGTCGCTCCTCCTCGTGGAAGTGGTATGGGAGCGGTCCGCGGCTCCTAAACGAGGCCAGAAATGAATAAAGGCAAGCTTAGTGTGCAGGTGCGATCGTACCAGCACTAATGCACTGGATCCCATCAGAACTCCGAAGTTAAGCGTGGTTGGGCGAGAGCAGTACTACAATGGGTGGCCCCCTGGGAAGTCCTCGTGTTGCACCCCTTTTTTTCCTCCTTTTCAGTCCGCCCCGAGAAACCGGTTGGCATCGGCGTAACCGTATTCCTTGAAGTTTCCTTTTGTTCAAGACTATTGGGGTTGAACGTTCGCTATGATTTTCACGATTTACGGTTTCTTAACGTCCCCAGAGCTCATTTAAGAGCAAAAATCGTTAGAGATTTACAGCTGCCTCCGGCTCCGACTCTTCGCAGCTTGCAGATCTTAAAAAAAAAACGTACATCGCCTCCGAACTGGCCGGTGACTTCCGCTTCTGGGTTCTTACCGATTCCGAGTGGTCGCCCCTCCTCGTGGAAGTGGTAAGGGAGCGGTCAGCGGCTCCTAAACGAGGCCATAAATGAATAAAGGCAAACTTAGTGTGCGGGTGCGATCATACCAGCACTAATGTACCGGATCCCATCAGAACTCCGAAGTTAAGCGTGCTTGGGCGAGAGCAGTACTAGGATGGGTGACCCCCTGGGAAGTCCTCGTGTTGCACCCTTTTTTTTGCTCCTTTTTAGTCCTCCCCAAGAAACCGGTAGGCGTCGGCGTAACCGTATTCCCCGAAGTTTCCTTTTGTTCAGGACTGTTGAGGTTGAACATTCGCTACGATTTTTGTGATTTACGGTTTCTTAACGTCCCCAGTACTCATTTAAGAGCAAAAATCGTTAGAGATTTACAGCTCCCTCCGGCTCTGACACTTCGCAGCGTGCAGATCTTAAAAAAAAAACGTACATCGCCTCCGAACTACCTAGCGACTTCCGCTTCTGGCTTCTTACCGATTCCGAGCGGTGGCCCCTCTTCGTGGAAGTTGTATGGGAGCGGGCCGCGGCTCCTAGACGAGGGCATAAATGAATAAAGGCAAGCTTAGAGTGCGGGTGCGATCATACCAGCACTAATGCACCGGATCCCATCAGAACTCTGAGCTTAAGCGTGCTTGGGCGAGAGCAGTACTAGGATGGGCAACCCCCTAGGAAGTCCTCGTGTTGCACCCTTTTTTTTTCCACTTTTTTAGTCCACCCAGAGGAACTGGTAGGCATCGGCGTAACCGTATTCCCCGAAGTTTCCTTTTTTTCAGGACTGTTGGGGTTGAACGTTCGCTATGATTTTCGTGATTAACGGTTTCTTAACGTCCCCAGAGCTCATTTAAGAGCAAAAATCGTTAGAGATTCACAGCTGCCTCCGGCACTGACTCTTCGCAACGTGCAGATCTTAAAAAAAAATGTACATCGCCTCCGAACTGGCCGGCCACTTCCGCTTCTGGCTTCTTACCGATTCCGAGTGGTCGCCCCTCCTCGTGGAAGTGGTATGGGAGTGGTCCGCAGCTCCTAGATGAGGCCATAAATGAATATAGGCAAGCTTAGAGTGCGGGTGCGATCATACCAGCACTAATGCACCGGATCCCATCAGAACTCCGAAGTTAAGTGTGCTTGGGCGAGAGCAGTACTAGGATGGGTGACCCCCTGGGAAGTCCTCGTGTTGCACCCTTTTTTTTGCTCCTTTTTAGTCCTCGCCGAGAAACCGGTAGGCGTCGACGTAACAGTATTCCCTGTAGTTTTATTTTGTTCAGGACTGTTGGGGTTGAACGTTTGCTACGATTTTCGCTATTTACGGTTTCTTAACATCCCAGAGCTCAGTTAAAAGCAAAAATCGTTAGAGATTTACAGCCGCCTCCAGCTCCGACTCTTTGCAACGTGCAGATCTTAAAAAAAAAATGTACATTGCCTCCGAACTGGCCGGCGACTTCCGGTTCTGGCTTCTTACCGATTTCGAGTGGTCGCCCCTCCTCGTGGAAGTGGTATGGGAGCGGTCCGCGACTCCTAAACGAGGCCATAAATGAATAAAGGTAAGCTTTATGTGTAGGTGCGATCATACCAGCACTAATGCACTGGATCCCATCAGAACTCCGAAGTTAAGCGTGCTTGGGCGTGAGCAGTACTAGGATGGGTGACCCCCTGGGAAGTCCTCGTGTTGCACCCTTTTTTTTCCTCCTTTTTAGTCTGCCCCGAGAAACCGGTAGGCATCGGAGTAACCGTATTCCCCGAAGTTTCCTTTTGTTCAGGACTTTTGGGGTGGAACGTTCGCTATGATTTTCGAGATTTACGGTTTCTTACCGTCCCCAGAGCTCATTTAAGAGCAAAAATCGTTAGACATTTACAGCTGCCTCCGGCTCCGACTCTTCGCAGCATGCAGTTTTTAAAAAAAAAATGTACATCGCCTCCGAACTGGCCGACGACTTCCGCTTCTGGCTTCTTACCGATTCCGAGTGGTCGCCCCTCCTCGTGGAAGTGGTATGGGAGCTGTCCGCAGCTCCTAAACGAGGCCATAAATGAATAAAGGAAAGCTTAGTGAGCAGGTGCGATCGTACCAGCACTAATACACTGGATCCCATCAGAACTCCGAAGTTATGCGTGCTTGGGCGAGAGCAGTACTAGGATGGGTGACCCCCTGGGAAGTCCTCGTGTTGCACCCTTTTTTTTCCTCCTTTTTAGTCCACCCCGAGAAATCGGTAGGCATCGGCGTAACCGTATTCCCCGAAGTTTCCTTTTGTTCAGGACTGTTGGGGTTGAACGTTCCCTATGATTTTCACGATTTACGGTTTCTTAACGTCCCCAGAGCTCATTTAAGAGCAAAAATCGTTAGAGATTTACAGCTGCCTCCGGCTTCGACTCTTCGCAGCGTGCAGATCTAAAAAAAAAACGTACATCACCTCCGAACTGGCAAGCGACTTCCGCTTCTGGCTTCTTACCGATTCCGAGCGGTGGCCCCTCCTCGTGGAGGTTGTATGGGAGCGGTCCGCGGCTCCTAGACGAGGCCATAAATGAATAAAGGCAAACTTAGAGTGCAGGTGCGATCATACCAGCACTAAAGCGCCGGATCCCATCAAAACTCCAAAGTTAAGCGTGCTTGGGCGAGAGCAGTACTAGGATGGGTGACCCCCTGGGAAGTCCTCATGTTGCACCCCTTTTTTTCCTCCTTTTTAGTCCGTCACGAGAAACCGGTAGGCATCGGCGTAACCGTATTCCCCCGAAGTTTCCTTTTGTTCAGGACTGTTGGGGTTGAACGTTCGCTATGATTTTTGCAATTTACGGTTTCTTAACGTCCCCAGAGCTCATTTAAGAGCAAAAATCGTTAGACATTTACAACTGCGTCCGGCTCCGACTCTTCGCAGCGTGCAGATCTTTAAAAAAAAACGTACATCGCCTCTGAACTGGCCGGCGACTTCCTCTTCTGGCTTCTTACCGATTCCGAGTGGTCGCCCCTCCTCTTTGAAGTGGTATGGGAGCGGTCCGCGGCTCCTAAACGAGGCCATAAATGAATAAAGGCAAGTTTAGTGTGCAGGTGCGATCGTACTAGCACTAATGCACTGGATCCCATCAGAACTCCGAAGTTAAGCGTGCTTGGGCGAGAGCAGTACTACAATGGGTTGCCCCCTGGGAAGTCCTCGTGTTGCACCCCTTTTTTTCCTCCTTTTTAGTCCGCCCCGAGAAACCGGTAGGCATCGACGTCACCGTATTCCCTGAAATTTCCTTTTGTTCAGGACTGTTGGGGTTGAACGTTCGCTATGATTTTCGTGATTTACGGTTTCTTAACGTCCCCAGAGCTCATTTAAGAGCAAAAATCGTTAGAGATTTACAGCTGCCTCTGGCTCCGACTCTTCGCAGCTTGCAGATCATAAAAAAAAAAACGTACATCGCCTCCGAACTGGCCGGTGACATCCGCTTCTGGGTTCTTACCGATTCCGACTGGTCGCCCCTCCTCGTGGAAGTGGTATGGGAGCGGTCCGCGGCTCCTAAACGAGGCCATAAATGAATAAAAGGCAAGCTTAGTGTGCGGGTGTGATCATACCAGCACTAATGTACCAGATCCCATCAGAACTCCGAAGTTAAGTGTGCTTGGGCGAGAGCAGTACTAGGATGGGTGACCCCCTGGGAAGTCCTCGTGTTGCACCCTTTTTTTTGCTCCTTTTTAGTCCTCCCCGAGAAACCGGTAGGCGTCGGCGTAACCGTATTCCCCAAAGTTTCCTTTTGTTCAGGACTGTTGGGGTCGAACGTTCGCTACGATTTTCGCGATTTACGGTTTCTTAACGTCCGCAGAGCTCATTTAAGAGCAAAAATCGTTAGAGATTTACAGCTGCCTCTGGCTCCGACTCTTCACAGCGAGCAGATCTTAAAAAAAAAACGTACATCGCCTCCGAACTGGCCGGTGACTTCCGCTTCTGGCTTCTTACCGATTCTGAACGATCGCCCCTCCTCGTGGAAATGGGATGGGAGCGGTCCGCGGCTCCTAGATGAGGCCATAAATGAATAAAGGCAAGCTTAGTGTGCGGGTGCGATCATACCAGCACTAATGCACTAGATCCCATCAGAACTACGAAGTTAAGCATGCTTGGGCGAGAGCAGTACTAGAATGGGTGACCCCTTGGGAAGTCCTCGTGTTGCACTCCTTTTTTTGCTCCTTTTTAGTCCTCCCCGAGAGACCGGTGATAGAGCACATATTTTCATACTATTTAGCCCTCATATTTAGTCCTTTCTGCACATTAGTTGTGTTATTTCATTCATCTTGATTTCATTTCATTTTATTTTATAGGAATTGGGCTTCACACTATTTTATTTTATTTTTCCAGGTTTAGGGTCATGGAGCATGAGATGGGGCATGAGACATCTTGATGGCAATGAGATATCTTGGAAATTGGAGATAGAGAAGCAAGGGCAATTTTGGCAGATTTGACCTTCTGCACTTATTTCAGTATTTTGGCCGAGATAAAATTCCAGAATGAAGATGATGTCTTCAGAGATATTGTAGGAGACTTCTTGAGCTTTCTGTAATGGTATGGTTTGTAAAAATCCGAGTTCGTTTGGGCCTTCAAACAGCGCTTCAAAGTCGGGACCAGAAAGCAGGGTTAAATTAGTAAACCTACATTGAATGCTGATTCTTTAAAAGGCCATATCTTGGGCGTCCGATATCCAAATCAAGCGATTCAAAAGCCCAAATTCATCTACTCTTCCTGATCTACAATTTTTATGAAGAGGCCGAAGCCCAGAACACGCGTTAACCTATCCGAAATCGGCCGTCAAGTTGCGGTAACCTAGGGTTTCCTCCTAAAACTCTATTTAAGCACCTTAAGAGGCCATTAAAGGGGGATTCTTGAAGGACGTGAACAGTAGCCGATTTTTCTCTTCTCTCAATTGTTCTTGTCAAGATGGAGGGCTAAGGATTCTGTAATCAAGTTGCAACACCATCCTTGTTCCCGGTTTGAGTCTTTGGATTTAATGGAAATCTGTTTGTTTTAGTTTTAACTTTGTTGTTTTCTTGTTTCCGTTCTCTCTTAAATCTGTGTATGTGTTGATACCGGTTGGATGAATGCATACATTGTCTTTGTTTGAGAATCCAAGGTTTTTGTGCTCGGTTGAGGCTTTAACTGGAATCAAGAACAACCTGTTTGGATGGTATTTCAATCAGTCTCGAATCTGTGCAATAAGGGGAATCAAAACTGATAGATTGAACTAAGAGGTTTCTGAAATCTTTTTATTGGTTTTCTTCCAAATCTTTGGCGGTTGTTAAAGGATTTTTCTGATTTTCGATTTGAGGGTTAAAACTAAACAAATGGTTTATTGAGAAGGCAATGAAAACTGGGATAGAAGGATTGGTTTGCAACTGATTGCATCTTGATTTATTGTGTTCTTGCTCATTTTGTTTTCTGTTTTTCATATGGTTTGTAAAAATCCGAGTTCGTTTGGGCCTTCAAACAGCGCTTCAAAGTCGGGACCAGAAAGCAGGGTTAAATTAGTAAACCTACATTGAATGCTGATTCTTTAAAAGGCCATATCTTGGGCGTCCGATATCCAAATCAAGCGATTCAAAAGCCCAAATTCATCTACTCTTCCTGATCTACAATTTTTATGAAGAGGCCGAAGCCCAGAACACGCGTTAACCTATCCGAAATCGGCCGTCAAGTTGCGGTAACCTAGGGTTTCCTCCTAAAACTCTATTTAAGCACCTTAAGAGGCCATTAAAGGGGGATTCTTGAAGGACGTGAACAGTAGCCGATTTTTCTCTTCTCTCAATTGTTCTTGTCAAGATGGAGGGCTAAGGATTCTGTAATCAAGTTGCAACACCATCCTTGTTCCCGGTTTGAGTCTTTGGATTTAATGGAAATCTGTTTGTTTTAGTTTTAACTTTGTTGTTTTCTTGTTTCCGTTCTCTCTTAAATCTGTGTATGTGTTGATACCGGTTGGATGAATGCATGCATTGTCTTTGTTTGAGAATCCAAGGTTTTTGTGCTCGGTTGAGGCTTTAACTGGAATCAAGAACAACCTGTTTGGATGGTATTTCAATCAGTCTCGAATCTGTGCAATAAGGGGAATCAAAACTGATAGATTGAACTAAGAGGTTTCTGAAATCTTTTTATTGGTTTTCTTCCAAATCTTTGGCGGTTGTTAAAGGATTTTTCTGATTTTCGATTTGAGGGTTAAAACTAAACAAATGGTTTATTGAGAAGGCAATGAAAACTGGGATAGAAGGATTGGTTTGCAACTGATTGCATCTTGATTTATTGTGTTCTTGCTCATTTTGTTTTCTGTTTTTCATCAAAAACTCCCCCCTTGTTTAGCCTTGTTTTGACAGATCCGTTTGAGGTTCGTTGGGAGACGACTTAGGGTTGCACCTATATTGCAAATCCGCATCATCATTCATCTAATCTATTGGTGTTCGACAGCCCCGATCAACCGGTAGGCGTCGGCGTAACCGTATTCCCCGAAGTTTCCTTTTGCTCAGGACTGTTGGGGTTGAACGTTTGCTACGATTTTTGCGATTTACGATTTCTTAACGTTCCTAGAGCTTATTTAAGAGCAAAAATCGTTAAAGATTTATAGCCGCATCCGGCTCCGACTCTTCGCAGCGTGCAGATCTTAAAAAAAAAACGTACATCGCCTCCGAACTAGCCGGCGACTTCCGCTTCTAGCTTCTTACCGATTCTGAGCGGTCGCCCCTCCTCGTGGAAGTGGTATGGGTGCGGTCCGAGGCTCCTAGACGAGGTCATAAATGAATAAAATCAAGCTTAGTGTGCAGGGGCGATCCTACCAGCACTAATGCACCGGATCCCATCAGAACTCTGAAGTTAAGCATGCTTGGGCGAGAGCAGTACTAGGATGGGTGACCCCCTGGGAAGTCCTCGTGTTGCACCCCTTTTTTTGCACCTTTTTAGTCCGCCCCGAGAAGTCGGTAGGCATCGGCGTAACCGTATTCCCTGATGTTTCCTTTTGTTCAGGACTGTTGGGGTTGAACGTTCGCTACGATTTTCGCGATTTACGGTTTCTTAACGTCCCCAGAGCTCATTTAAGAGCAAAAATCGTTAGAGATTTACAGATGCCTTCGGCTCCGACTCTTCGCAGCGTTCAAATCTAAAAAAAAAAACGTACATCGACTCTGAACTGGCCGGGGACTTCCACTTCTGGCTTCTTACCAATTCCGAACGATCGCCCATCGTCGTGGAAGTGGTATGGGAGCGGTCCGCGGCTCCTAAACGAGGCCATAAATGAATAAAGGCAAGCTTAGTGTGCGGGTGCGATCATACCAGCACTAATGCACCGGATCCCGTCAGAACTACGAAATTAAGCGTGCTTGGGCGAGAGCAGTACTAGGATGGGTGACCCCTTGGGAAGTCCTCGTGTTGCACCCCTTTTTTTGCTACATTTTAGTCCTCCCTGAGAAACCGGTAGACGTCAACGTAACTGTATTCCCCGAAGTCTCCTTTCGTTCAGGACTGTTGGGGTCGAACGTTCACTACGATTTTCGCGATTTACGGTTTCTTAACGTCGGCAGAGCTCATTTAAGAGCAAAAATCGTTAGAGATTTACTGCTGCCTTTGGCTCCGACTCTTCGCAGCATGCAGATCTTAAAAAAAACGTACATTGCCTCCAAACTCGTCGACGACTTCCGCTTCTGGCTTCTTACCGATTCCGAGCGGTCGCCCTCCTCGTGGAAGTGGTATGGGAGCGGTCCGCGGCTCCTAAACAAGGTCATAAATGAATAAAAGCAAGCTTAATGTGCGGGTGCGATCATACCAGCACTAATGCACCGGATCCCATCAGAACTCCGAAGTTAAGCGTGCTTTGGCAAGAGCAGTACTAGGATTTGTGACCCCTTGGGAAGTCCTCGTGTTGCACCCCTTTTTTTGCTACTTTTTAGTCCTCCCCGAGAAACCGGTAGACGTCGGCGTTGTAGGACCGTAAACGAGGATCAAAGCATGCAACGGAAGCGTTTTTAGCATAAAAACTATCCTCGAAACGATAAGAATCTAGAAGACTTACTTTTCCTTCGGATTACCGGACGGAATGGAGCAATAGAAGGTGGAGGCGCGACTGTCCTGCAATCCGTCGGCTCCTTCGCATCAGATCTCTTGATCTTCCAAGGTATGACTCAAACTCGTGGCCTCTCTTGGTGAAGAAGAGAAAATCGAA
This sequence comes from Diospyros kaki, assembly GCA_036245055.1. Lineage (NCBI taxonomy): Eukaryota > Viridiplantae > Streptophyta > Magnoliopsida > Ericales > Ebenaceae > Diospyros > Diospyros kaki. The sequence continues at coordinate 13,047,677 of BSEG01000011.1, read as the reverse complement.
ATTAGGTCAAAAACAGCTAGAGAGAGAATATATATATATAGGGAGAACCCTAGGGCTAAAACCCTAGTGGGCCAAGTCCATTTTAATTAATTTTCTAATTGGGTTAGCCCAATTAATTAATTAAAACCAATGAACTGTTAAATAATTCTCTCTCAAATGTAATTCACCCAATCAAGCCAAAATGTATTAAATAATACATGAGTTACATCGAGCTACCCTGGGGACTAAAAGACAAATTATTCATGGCTACTAAAATGACCAAAATATCCCTACTACCCAGTAGCTATATTTTGTCATTCTAAGTGTTCCAACTATCACCATATGGTAACACTGACCCCACGAATAATTTTGCATGTGCGATGTCTTTGTCCTACTAGTGTAATGATGAAAATACCCCTCTATGTAACACCCATCATTTAGAAAGGAATAATGTACTAACACCTCTCTAAATGACTTCTACCATCCTTAGATCACTAGTCCAATAATCCATGACTACTTGAATGTACTTGCTTATCATTGGGAGCTACCCAGAAGCACACACTCTTAAGTCACGTTCCCAGGGCCCTGGATTATTTGCTTATTCTTGGACAATCACAAGGGGGTGAATCACAGAAGCTATCTTGTATTAGTCTGTCTTAGCTAATTAGAAACCACACTCCCAACTCACAAGGTTGCTGATCTTTGATAGACCTCACCTATAGTGAATCTAAGAATATAGCTCTAGGTTCACTAGACCACCAACTAATACTCAAGTATTAGAGTACTCGTCCATGTAGTAGCAGTGATAGACTAGCTCCATGATAATCAGTACTTTGTCATTAGCTTCTATCACAGGTCCACTCTACGCATTCCAAATGCGCTTGTACAATTAGAGTAAACGGACTGTTTACTGACTAAGGCAAGCCATCCTCCATTAGGATCTATTGCACAATGATCTTATCATGATAGAATGCCCAGTTCTATCAAAAGATCAAGAGTAATATTTTTCTCGCTTATTAAGTACCCATGATTCATGCCTAACTGTGAAGAACGACCCATCACATGAATCACTTACTTAATAGCATGGACACTTTTTCCAACAATTAAATGCAAATAATATATGTGCAATAAACTGACTAAAAGAAACATCATTACCATAAATTAAATAAAACGTGTCTTTAGGGCATACATTTCCAACAGTCACGTGTCAGAGCTGACTTCCAATAGGCTGAAGGGCGACCCTAGCCTTGTGATCACCCATGCGAGAACCTTGGTCGTGTGATGGGGTGAGAGAGGTGTGATGACCTGCCCAAAGTCTGGTAGGCCCAGAACCTTAGCCATGATAAGGTGAGGGAGGTGTGAATACCGCTCAAAAGTCCTGTAGGCAAGGTGGGTAACCCCAGGTTCGTCGTTGGAAAAGGGTGTGTGTGAACGCTAGCCCTGGATGGGGGTGAGGGAGGTGTGGATGCCGCCCAAAAGTCCAGTAAGCCCAAAGAAGTTGAGGGAGGAGGTTTCTGAACTGTCTGAATTGAGGTAGGGAAAGTGCCTTAGATTTTGGAATTGAGGTAAGCTTACCTTGAGGAAACGACTCATGGGAATGAGTCATGTCAAATTGTTGTCAACTTAGATGATGAAGTGGCCAAAGTGAAGTCTTGGGCCTCATAGAGGTTTTGAGTTACAAATTTTGATTGTCTATGAATTGAGACATGATGATTTGATTAAGAAGATAGTATATCTGTGTAAGGAAGACACGCGATGATCAGAAGTCTGGGTATGATTTATGAGATGGGACATGTGGATAGGTTATGCCTTAGGAAACCATATCGGACCCAAATCATTATCGAGATAGCCAAAAGGCGGATCTTTGGAAGATTTATGATTCTGAGGTGTATAGCTCCGACCATAGTGAGATTTCATTGAGAGTAGAAGCCGAACCCATGGGTTGTCTGATGGTGATTTCGACACCTATGGGAAGGAATATGGAGTCCTCAGGGATGTGTGACTGATAGAGCACATATTTCCATACTATTTAGCCCTCATATTTAGTCCTTTCTGCACATTAGTTGTGTTATTTCATTCATCTTGATTTTATTTCATTTTATTTTATAAGAATTGGGCTTCACACTATTTTATTTTATTTTTCCAGGTTTAGGGACATGGAGCATGAGATGGGGCATGATACATCTTGATGGCAATGAGATATCTTGGAAATTGGAGATAGAGAAGTAAGGGCAATTTTGGCAGATTTGACCTCCTGCACTTCCTTCAATATTTTGGCCAAGATAAAATTCCAGAATGAAGATGATGTCTTCATAGATATTGAAGGGGACTTCTTGAGCTTTCTGGAATGGTATGGTTTGTCCAAATCAGAGCTCGTTTGGGCCTTCAAACAGCGCTTCAAAGTCGGGGCCAAGAAGTTGGGGGCAAATTAGGAAAACTGCACATATACTAATTCTTTAAAAGGCCATATCTTGGGCGTCCGATATCCAAATCAAGTGATTCAAAAGCCCAAGTTCATCTAATCTTTCTGATATAAAATTCTTATACCATTAATCAAGAAGATCAAGAAGACCAGCAAAGAAAAACAGAAAACTCTTCTTCTCTTCTTCTCTTCTTCTCTTCTTATCTTATTCTCTTATTCTCTTCTTTTCTTTTTCTCTTTTTCTCTTTTTCTCGTTGCTGATAGAAAACTCTTATTCTCTGTTTTGTAGGAGACCAACAAGCTGCATCCAAGTGCAAGAGATAGCAAAATTTAGCAGCCTTGATAGCAAAATTCAGCAAGTGCAAAACAGAAACTCTTATTCAGCAAGTCTTGACAGCCTCCATGACAGATAGCAATATTTAAGGATTGAGATCAAGAAACTGGTTCTATCCTCTTCCTTTCTCATCCTTACTTGATGTTCTTTCATGTCTTGATGCTTCCCTTGATGTTTTCTTGCATTTAGAGTGGTTTTAGAGGCAAAATAGGAGCCAGTTTTGGGAAAAATCGGTTTCTGGGTACTGTTCACATTTTTCCACTTGCTCCGATTGAGCTAATTTTTGGTGTCCAAAGAAATGGGGGTGTGAGGAATCAATGTCACTGCCTTGCAGTGAGGAGACCCTTTTTTTTGGCCAAATTCCAACGTTTAGACCACTTTTTGGGCCATTTTGTGTTTCTTAGTGGCTGATTTTGTGAGGTTTTCAGTGTTTTTAGGTCCCTCAGTGTTTTTGTGTTGAAATTTTGTGAAAAATTGCATAAAAAAAATTGTCTTAGGGTTTCTTGATTGATTGATTTTATGTGCCCTACGTTTTTGCATTTTTTTTTTTTTTGTGTGCATAGGCCAGTTTGTGTGCTGTTCTTTGTGAGTCATTTTGAGAATGTTTTTGTGCTGATCTTTAGTGCATGACCAGATCCTCTAAGAACATACCAATTGACCTAGACCTTGAAATAGAAAGGACCCTTAGGAAGCAAAGGAAGGCTAGAGAGTTAGAGCACCTCAAAGAATCTGATAATCCTCCTGCCTTTTCTGCCATTGCATCTGATATTCTTTCTGTTTACACAATGGCGGGTAATGAGAATGGAAATAATGGAAATATTGTAAATCATGGTCATTTGGATGGTAGAACCATTAGAGAATTGGCTGCCCCTGATGTGCACTACCAGTCTTTATGCATTCAATATCCCCAATTGGATGCAACCTTTGAATTGAAATCTGGGCTAATCCATTTGCTTCCCAAGTTTCATGGCCTTGCAGGTGAAGATCCGCACAAGCACCTCAAAGAATTCCATGTTGTTTGCTCCACAATGAGGCCACAAGGAGTTGATGAGGAGCAGATAAAGCTTAGGGCCTTTCCATTTTCATTGGATGGAGCTGCAAAGGATTGGTTATACTACCTACCACCTGCTGCCATCACAAGTTGGGATGGGCTAAAAAGGATCTTTTTGGAGAAGTTCTTTCCAGCATCTCGAACAGCCGCCATTCGGAAAGAAATTTGTGGCATAAGGCAGAATCATGGGGAGACATTACATGAGTATTGGGAGCGATTCAAGAAACTGTGTTCTAGTTGTCCACACCATCAAATCAGTGACCAGCTGCTGATCCAATACTTCTATGAAGGTCTTATTCCAATGGATAGGTATTTGGTGGATGCAGCTAGTGGAGGAGCCCTATCTGAAAAGACACCAGCAGCTGCTCAAGAGCTAATCTCTAAGATGGCACAGAATGCCCAACAGTTTGGTACCAGATCAGCCACTCCCATGAGGCAGGCCAATGAGATTGGTGTTGCTGCCATCAATGACCAACAGAGGATAGAGAACAAACTGGAGGAATTGGCCTCCATGGTCAGACAGCTAGCCCTTGATAAAGGACAGTCCCAATCTCAGCAGGTATGTGGTATTTGTTCATTATCTTCCCATGTTACTGACCAATGTCCTCAATTGCAGGAGAATACAGAAGCTTGTGCTGGCATTTTTCCAGGAAGACCTTTCCAGCCACAGCAACACAGATATGATCCATATGCTGCCACCTATAATCCAGGGTGGAGAGATCATCCAAACTTGAGGTATGGAGGTCCTTCCAACCAGCCATTCCAGCCACAGCATCAGTAACCCCAGCAGCACAGATTCAATGCACAAAGACCAAGTCAACCAATGCAGCAACAACAACCAGCACCTAAATCCGAATCAAGCTTGGAAGATATCATGAAGCAGCTCGTTGCCAACAATCTCCAGTTTCAGCAAAGGACCGACACTGCCATACAAAATTTGGAGACACAGATTGGACAGCTTGCAACAAACATCAGTGAGCTACGGAGTCAAGGTTCGGGTCAGTTGCCTTCACAGCCAGTTTCAAATCCAAGGGGCAATGTAAGTGCTATCGTTCTCCGCAGTGGTAAGGAGTTGAGCAGCCAACCCTCTCCACAACCAGAATTTGGGCAGCAACAAGAAAGCTAAAAGGAAGATCAGCCTCCTTCCATTCAAAAGGACAAGCAGCCCACCATTGATCAAGATAGAGGAGAGACTTCCTACAGCCATCCACTGCCATTTCCTCACCGAGCCACTCAAAATAAAAAGAAGGCAGAAGCTGAGTTAGACAAGGAGATCATGGAAACTTTCAAAAAAGTTGAGGTGAACATACCACTCTTGGAGGCCATCAGACAGATTCCCAAGTATGCCAAATTTCTCAAAGACTTGTGCACTCACAAAAGGAAACTGAAAGGAAATGAAAAGATCAATTTGGGAAGAAATGTGTCAGCATTGATTCAACCTACCATGCCTCAGAAATGCAAAGATCCAGGGACTTTCACCATTCCTTGCACTATTGGAAATTTGCAATTTCATAATGCTATGTTGGATTTAGGAGCCTCTATTAATGTGATGCCTAAATCTGTGTATTCTTCTTTGCAGGCAGGTGCAGGCACATTGACATCTACAGGAGTGGTGGTCCAGTTGGCAAATAGGAGCACAGCATACCCTGAGGGAGTATTAGAGGATGTGTTAGTGAAGGTAAAAGATTTCATATTCCCTACTGACTTCTATGTTTTGAATATGGAGGATGATCACACACCCGGACACGCACCACTTATTCTAGGTAGACCTTTCTTGAAAACTGCAAGGACAATAATTAATGTGCATGAGGGTACTTTATCTATGGAGTTCGCTGGTAACACTATTCAATTCAATATCATTGATGCCATGAAGTATCCCTTAGAAGATCATTCTGCCTTGCATGTTAACTTTATTGACTTAATGGTGGAGAAATCATGTGTTGAGTTGTATGATCTTGAGTCTGAATTCCCCACCATTCATAATTTTCCTGATGATATGCATTGCCTTCAGTGTCATGACGAACTCAGTAAGTGTAGTGCTTGTTCTGAAATAGATGAGTTTTTGAGTATTGTTGAGAGTGCACCTTCTCATACTATATGCGATTCTGATGTGCCTCCCATAGAGGAAGTTTCTGTTGTTGAGAATGTATTGCAGGTAGGTGGCAACATAAGCAGACTGGTGCCTTCAATTCAACAGCCACCCACCTTGGAGTGTAAGCCCCTGCCCGAGAATCTGAAGTACGCCTACTTGGCAGATGGAGACAAGCTACCCGTGATCATTGCCAACAACCTTCAGCCTGACCAAGAGGAGAAGTTGCTGAATCTGTTGAAGCAACATAAGAGAGCCATAGGTTGGTCACTTGCAGACATTCCTGGTATATCCCCTTCCTTATGCATGCACAGGATTCATTTAGAGGAAGAAGCTTGACCAGTGAGACAGCCCCAAAGGAGACTCAATCCCACCATTCTAGATGTGGTCAAGAAAGAGGTAAGTAAACTACTTTCGGCTGGCATTATTTATCCTATTTCTGATAGCAAGTGGGTGAGTCCAGTGCAGGTAGTTCCAAAGAAGACAGGATTCACAGTGGTAGCCAATGAGAAGAATGAGCTAGTGCCCATGCGAGTGCAGAACAGCTGGAGAGTCTGCATTGACTATAGGAGGCTCAACCAAGCTACCAGGAAGGATCATTTCCCACTCCCATTCATTGATCAGATGCTAGAGAGGTTAGCTGGAAAGTCCCATTACTGCTTTCTTGATGGTTTTTCTGGTTATTTTCAGATTTGCATAGCACCAGAGGATCAGGAGAAGACCATCTTCACCTGCCCCTTTGGCACTTTTGCATACCGGAGGATGCCATTTGGTCTATGTAATGCCCCAGGTACATTCCAGCGATGCATGGTGAGTATATTTTCAGATTTACTTGAGCATTGCATGGAAGTTTTCATGGATGATTTTTCTGTTTATGGGACCTCCTTTGATGAGTGTCTAATCAGTTTGGGTAGAGTCTTGGAGAGATGTGTTGAGAAGAATCTTGTCCTAAATTTTGAAAAATGTCATTTCATGGTTGAGCAGGGGATTGTTTTGGGTCATGTTGTGTCCAAGAAGGGTATAGAGGTTGATAAGTCCAAGGTCGATATCATTTCTTCTTTGCCTTACCCCACGTCTGTGCGGGAGGTATGTTCTTTCCTTGGACATGCAGGATTCTACAGGAGATTCATCCAGGACTTCAGCAAGATTGCCCTTCCAATGTCCAACCTGCTTCAGAAGGATGTGGAATTCAAATTTGATGAGTCTTGCAAGATGGCCTTTGAGGAGCTTAAGAGGCGCTTGACTTCTCCACCCATCATTCAGCCACCCAATTGGGACTTGCCATTCGAGCTTATGTGTGATGCTTCCAATTATGCAGTTGGTGCAGTCCTTTCACAACGAGTGGAGAAGAAGTCACACGTCATTTCTTATGCCTCGCGTACTCTGGACAACGCCCAAGCAAACTACACCACTACTGAAAAGGAGCTTCTTGCCATTGTGTTTGCTTTAGATAAATTTCGCTCTTATCTCCTGGGTTCTAATGTTGTTGTGTTTTCTGATCATGCAGCTTTGAAATATCTCTTGAAGAAGCACGATGCCAAACCTAGGTTGATACGGTGGATGCTCCTACTTCAAGAGTTCAATGTTGAGATCAAAGACAAGAGTGGAGCTGAGAATCTTGTGGCTGATCATTTGAGCAGGCTTCCTTCCTCTTCAGATGCCACTACCATGGACTGTCAGCCTATCAAAGATGACTTCCCAGATGAGTTACTCTATCGCTTGCATGGTACTGAGCCCTGGTATGCTGACATTGTTAATTTTCTAGCTGCATCTGCTATCCCTGCCCATCTTAAGAGAGATCAGCTAAGTAAATTTAAAAGTCAGGCCAAGTACTATGTATGGGATGATCCATATCTATGGCGCATGTGTAGTGACCAAGTCCTTAGGAGATGTGTGCCCGATATTGAGTTTGCTTCAGTCTTGCATTTCTGTCATTCACTTGCATGTGGTGGTCACTTTGGTCCCCAACGCACAGCTGGAAAGGTCCTAGACTCAGGTTTATATTGGCCATCCCTTTTTCGAGATGCTCATACATTTTGTAAGAATTGCACACGTTGCCAGCACACAGGATCAATATCACGTAGGAATGAAATGCCTCAGCAACCCTTACTATTTTGTGAGATCTTTGATGTTTGGGGCATTGATTTCATGGGTCCTTTTCCTGTCTCTTTTGGCTTTTTGTACATTCTTTTGGCTGTGGATTATGTTTCGAAATGGGTGGAAGCTAAAGCCACCAGGACTGATGATTCTTCTATGGTTGCAGATTTTGTTAGATCTAATATTTTCTGCAGGTTTGGCATTCCCAAGGCCATCATCAGTGATCAAGGATCCCACTTCTGCAACAGAACGATGCAATCCATGCTCCGAAAGTATGGAGTCTTACATAAAGTGGCGACGCCCTACCATCCACAGACCAATGGGCAGGCTGAGGTTTCAAACAGAGAGATCAAGCACATTTTAGAGAAGACAGTCCAACCCAACAGGAAAGACTGGAGCAAAAGGTTGGAAGATGCACTTTGGGCCTACCGCACGGCCTACAAGACTCCTATTGGCATGTCCCCATATCGATTGGTTTTTGGAAAAGCATGTCATCTGCCGGTAGAGATCGAGCATAAAGCCTATTGGGCGGTAAAGCAATGCAACATGGATATGACAGAGGCTGGTTCCCAACGAAAGCTTCAATTGCAAGAGCTTGAGGAATTGAGATTGGAAGCATACGAGAACTCCAGAATTTACAAGGAAAAAACTAAGGCTACTCATGACAAATTGATTAACAAGAAAGAGTTTGAAGTTGGCAAGAAAGTCCTCCTATACAACTCCCGTCTCAAATTAATGCCAGGTAAGTTGCGTTCTCGTTGGATTGGTCCTTTTGTGGTTACTCATGTTTTTCCTTATGGTGCAGTTGAGCTTATGGATGAGTCAACCACAAGGCGATTCACAGTCAACGGGCAGCGGCTTAAGCTATTCTACGAGAGCTTTCAGGAGCATACTATGGAGGAGCTGCATCTCCTCAACGCCGCCTACAATTGACAAAATCAGGCTGTTCCTCTCTCCTTATATTTTTTTTATTATTTACTTGTCCTATACCTGATTCTTGCTACATGCTTACATTGAGGACAATGTAATGTTTAAGTGTGGGGGGAGGAGTTTTAGAAAATTGAATTTAAAAAATAAAAAATAAATAAATAAATAAATTTTTGCAAAATGAGGCAAATTGAGTTTGAAAGAATTTAGCATGATTAGAAAGTTGATCTTATTTTTTTGGGCTTTCAAGTAAATTGGAAATGAGTTTGGCTTGGTGAGTTGATTGAGGTAGTCTTTGTGGGAATATTTGTGCATGTTCTTGTCCTTTCTTATGCTATGCCTGCATCCACTGAATTATGGGTATCACTCCAGAGCTTGTTTTGAATCTTTATTGAAGCTATCAATGCTCATGCATGTGAAAAGATGATTAAGGCATTCCTTCATTTTACTCGTCATACCTAAAAAAAAAAAAAAGTGATCTTTTCCCTTCTTTAGGTTGAAGAACATTCATTGCATCCCTTGATTAAAAAAAAAAATTTAAGCAAGTCCTTTGGAATCAAAAGAAAAAAAAAATAGATAGAAAGGCCAAAGGCCAAGGTGAGATGGAGCGTAAAACGCACTCACCAAGGTGAGATGGAGCGTAAAACGCACTCACCAAGGTGGGATGGAGCGTAAAACGCACCCACCATGCGAAAAGAAAAAAAAAAGAAAAAAAAAACAAAGGGTTTTATTTTCTGCTTGCTTAATAGTTCTTCATTGATCTTGGGATTGTCTTGAATGTTTTCTTTCTTCCTAAAGCCTACTTTTCATTGTTATCTTCCTATCCCACCTTACCATGTTTGAGCCATGAATAAAAGTCCTTTTGATTTGCATGCATAAAGCACTGAGAGTGGAGATTTAGAAGATGAGCATATCTGGTAGTGGAACTATGATTGGGTGGATTTGGGCATAGCATTTGAGGAACTTGAAAGCATGTTCTTATTCTATGAGGGTCTGCTTATTTTAACTCGCCTTGCCAAGTAAAATTGCCATGCTACTTGTTTGTTTGGGAAGTGTAAGAAAGATGATCTTTGAAGTGTTGAATTCCTATAAAACTTATCATGCCTCTCATTTTGCATTCTTTGCATCCTATTTATTTGAAAGAGTGAATATTAGTGTTTAGTGTTTTGCCCAGGAGTGCAAAAGTCCAAGTGTGGGGGAATTTGATAGAGCACATATTTCCATACTATTTAGCCCTCATATTTAGTCCTTTCTGCACATTAGTTGTGTTATTTCATTCATCTTGATTTTTATTTCATTTTATTTTATAGGAATTGGGCTTCACACTATTTTATTTTATTTTTCCAGGTTTAGGGACATGGAGCATGATATGGGGCATGATACATCTTGATGGCAATGAGATATCTTGGAAATTGGAGATAGAGAAGTAAGGGCAATTTTGGCAGATTTGACCTCCTGCACTTCCTTCAGTATTTTTGCCAAGATAAAATTCCAGAATGAAGATGATGTCTTCATAGATATTGAAGGGGACTTCTTGAGCTTTCTGGAATGGTATGGTTTGTCCAAATCAGAGCTCGTTTGGGCCTTCAAACAGCGCTTCAAAGTCGGGGCCAAGAAGTTGGGGGCAAATTAGGAAAACTGCACATATACTAATTCTTTAAAAGGCCATATCTTGGGCGTCCGATATCCAAATCAAGTGATTAAAAATCCCAAGTTCATCTAATCTTTCTGATCTAAAATTCTTATGAAGAGGCCGAAGCCCAGATCGCATGAGAACCTTTCCGAAATCGGCCGTCAAGTTGCAGTACCCTAGGGTTTCCTCCTTAAGCTCTATTTAAGCACCTTAAGAGGCCATGAAAGGGAGATTCTTGGGAGGGCGTGAACAGTGGCCGACTTCTCTTCTCTCCATTGTTCTTGTGAAGATGGAAGGCTAAGGATCTTGTAATCAAGTTGCAACACCATCCTTGTTCCCGGTTTGAGTCTTTGGTTTTAATGGAAATCTATTGTTTTTAGTTTTAACCTTGTTGTTATCTTGTTTCCGTTCTCTCTTAAATCTGTGTATGTGTTGATACCGGTTGGATGAATGCATGCATTGTCTTTGTTTGAGAATCCAAGGTTTTTGTGCTCGGTTGAGGCTTTAACTGGAATCAAGAACAACCTGATTGGATGGTATTTCAATCAGTCTTGAATCTGTGAATCTGATTATTGGTTTTTCCAAATCTTTGGCGGTTGTTAAAGAATTTTCTGATTTTTGATTTGAGGATTAAAACTAAACAAATGGTTTATTGAAAAGGCAATGAAAACTGGGATAGAAGGATTGGTTTGCAACTGATTGCATCTCGATTTATTTATTGTGTTTTTGCTTATCTTGTTTTCAGTTTTTTCATCAAAAACTTCCCCCCTTGTTTAGCCTTGTTTTGACAGATCCGTTTGAGGTTCGTTGGGAGACGACTTAGGGTTGCACCTCTATTGCAAATCCGTATCATCATACTATCTAATCTATTGGTGTTCGACAGCCCCGATCAGTGACCCGAGGATCCATGAGGTTTGGAGTTATGCCTAGTACGAGAAGTAGTGCCAGAAGTGACAGAGAAAGGGGACCAAAGCTTTGTGATAGGATCCCTAAGCTATCTTTGAAAAGATTAAAAGTATGTTAAAATTGGCAGACTGTTGTTAGAGATTCGTGAAGAGAATTTTTAGAGTAGTTATATCCATGTCAGGACTCGTGAGGAGAGTCAAGTGAAAATGGTCTGCCGGATGTAGTGAGAGCTTGTGATAGCTCAAAGGATTGGGTTGCATATTGATGCAACATAACCTTATGATCGTGTGTGGATCATGTCGAGGCACAAGGTAAGCTACCCGATGTGTGACTTGGTGCTAGAAGTTGGGGTATGTGCTCTTGAGGTTATGGAAGCACTACCGATGCAATAAGATGTTTGAGGTATTCACGGACCACAAAAGTCTAAGGTATGTGTTGTAACAACCCGTTAGAGAGCCTAGTATTTATTTAGAATTAGTTAAGTAATTATTGAAGTATTTAATTAAGAGAATTTTCCATTTAATTTTAATGTAGCAATTTAGAGATTTTTAATTGAGAAAATAACATTTAAATAGCATTTAATTCTTTTTAAATTGTGGGAATTAAATAAGGACATGTTGGTCTTTTAAGAAGTTCTTATTAGAACTTAATTAATTAATTAGAATTATTATCTTAAGGGATCGAGATATCCGAACTTGAGATAGTTTTGGTTTAAAGACTCCAAGTTATAATGTGAGTTTGAGATGGGCTTAGGGCTGCCTATATATATATATATATATATATGACCATAGCCAAAGTCTTTGCAGGCCGTAAGAACAGAGAGCAAAGAGCATCGATAGTGAGTCTTGCATAAGAGAAGTTAGTTGCAATCATGCGATTCGGTCAAAGTTTTATAAGGCAAGTATCTATCCCCGTAAACCTTCCTTACGGGACTATGATTCAGTATTACTCTTAGTTATTCAAGATTAGTCGGTTTATTTTTCTTATAGTTTATCAGTTGCAGATATATATATATATATGCGTAGAACAGTGTGTGCATGAAGATGATATGCATAATTCTTTATAGCGATTCTTTTAAATATGATCTTCGAATTATGTCAGCGTATGTTTCCAGATTAAACAGGACTCTTTGTTCTTGTGCCCAGATCTTTATCAGTTTTCATGTATATGTATATTGTAACACCCCCTCTCCTAGAACTGCCCGAGAAGAGGTGTTACTGGGGAAAATAAAATAAACTAACTGATAATCTGAAATCTGATACCATGACTGAACATCTCAATCAACTGGAATAAAATCTCTGAGTCAATACAAACTTAAAAGCATAAACTCTGACTAAGGGACAATCTCTCAACTGAAATGTAAATAGATCTAAACTGACAAAACGCTACAAAACTCAACTGACTCCCAGACATCTTTTATCTTGAGCGGCTCTACGTACACACACTACTGAACACTGCTGCTAGGCCCCACATTTGATACTCCCCTGCTAGAACCTAGAGGGGTGAAGAGTACAAGGTGAGCTACAAAAGCTCAACAAGTAATAAGCTGGAAAGAATACTGAAGCTGAATCGAAGAATATCGATACTGATAAATAACTGATTGAACTTGTACTGAATAATCACTGTCTGATTGCATTCATAAAAGTGTAATGCACATAAACTGTAAACTAAATGCAGGTATGCAACTTTGGCTCATAGGCCCACATAATCTGATAAAACATACCAGACTTATCTGAATCCTGTAAACAGAAAAAACTGTAAGCACATACTGTGGGCAATAAGCCCCTAGCCCCCTGGTGGCCCCCAGGTGGGCAACTCATAAACTGAGCTAAAACTGAAACTGATGGGATCCCCGTGGACAAGCCGCCTGGCGCGCATAATGCAATGCAATGCTCACATAAATGCTAGCACACGATATGTAGTGCTCCATATAAAGTCATGCTCAATGCTCATACCAAAATGTATGCACATAATCTCACAAAATAATGCTGATCATGTTATAATAATGCCGAACATGATATGATCTTCATCTATATATTAGAATACAAAGATTTAATGAACTATGATTTAGGGTATGGGTATGATTAACTTGTTATGTTCTAGCTTATGAATTCAATGTTGGAAGGTATTGAATACATTAATTGAATTAAACTTGAATTAGGACTCACTGGAAGCTAAATTGGATTTCTGGAAACGTCATCCGGATATCAGGAAGGATATCTGGATATGATGAAAGACATCCGGATATGAAGAAGCTCATCCGGATACACTGACATTCAAAGTAGAAGCAATTCGAATATGTTGGGATGTATTCAGATATGAACTAGGACATCCGGATATGATTCTGGTCATCCGGATATCTCACTGATGCATTCGGATATAACTGGGGACTATTCGAATGAAAAATTCAACTTTTAAGGGAGGCATCCGGATATCAGGCGAGACATCCGGATATTATCTTGACCTTTCTGGATGTATAAACAAACCATCTGGATATCATACTTGAAGAACTTTAGATACATCCGGATACAATACAAGGTATCCGGATATTAGAACTTAGAGTAATAGAACTTGCAATCCAAAATGGATAAGGATTAATCAAACTTGCAATCCAAAATGGATGAGGATTAATAGAACTTGCAATCCAAAATGGATAAGGATTAATGGAACTTGCAATTCAAAATGGATAAGGATTAATGGAACTTGCAATCTAAAATGGATAAAGATTAATGGAACTTGCAATCCAAAATGGATAATGATTAATAGAACTTGCTCATAACTTCACTGTTATACGCATATATATATACGTCTCTGCTTAATGACATAAATTTGAAAACTACAACGAAGAACTGGAATAATCTGAAATCAAAACTGATATGAACCTGTAATGGAAGGGATTACAGGAAGAATACTTGCCTGATAGAACTCTCTGATCAAACCCTGGAGCGATCCTGAAGACTCTAGCAAGCCTTTGCTATCTCTTGGCCTCTTGGTTCTTCACATGGCGTGAAAAAAACTAAGCTAATGGGCTCTATATATAGAGATATAAAAACCCTAGATCCCACTCCCTTTATAATATGGATTCCTTCTTCTAATATAACTAGGAGACTTTAAACCAAAACCATCTCATACATGGATTCTCATTCTCCTTTAAATACATAATCTCACTTAATTAATAATAATACAAAAATTATTATTAAAACTCTCAAATAGTAATAAAAATCTAGAATTACCTTCATGCCCTTGCATTTAATTTTTACAATAAATAATTGCCATTAAATGCTATATAAAAATCCTAGATCCTACTCCCTTTCTAACATGGATTCCTTCTCCTAATATAACTAGGAGATTTTAAACCAAAACCATCTCACATATGGATATCTTATAACTAAGAGACTTTAAACCAAAACCATCTCACTTATGGATTATCTTAATCCCTTAACCATAATAACTTTAATTAATAATTAAATTCTAATAACAAATCCTTAAATGACCCTCAAGTCCTTGCACTTAATTTCCACACTAAATAACTAAAATTAAATGCTCTTTAAATGCTATTCTTTTAATTAAAAATTACTAAATTGCCACCTTGGCAAATTCCTTTAATTCCAACATTAAAAAGAATTTAATGCTATTCTTTTCCTTTAAAATCTCTAAATTGTCACATTAAATAATTAAATGGAAAAATCTCTTAATCAAATTCTTCAACAATTATTTAAATAATTCTAATTAAATACTAGACCCTCTAATGGGTCGTTACATATATGCGTAGTTATATCTGTCTAGTGAGTTAGGATGAGGTATGCATAATTATTTTCAGCGTTTTCATTCATAAACAACTGATTAATCCATCTTGATATTATTTTATATCAATTGGGATTGTTCTCCCAAGATTTCTTTTGGAATGGTGTAGTAATGTTAAGTTTTTAATTTAAGATATGGTCTCTGTTATTGTAAGCTTTGTTTTGTATAATTTTCCAATCATTTGAACAAGCCTCATTGTCATTCGAATGAGTCTAGTAGTATTCGAATGAATTCTCAGTGTTATCGTAAGTTTTTCCCTTATAATGTATCATTCATTCGAATGAGTCCTTTGTCATTCGAATGAGTCATGTGTTATTGGATCATTCGTATGTGTTTTTGAAGTTTTGAGTCTATCATTCGAATAATTTTCCTTGTCATTCGAATGAGTACTTGAAGATTTGAGTAAGCTGTTGCTTTGAATAGTCTAGCATTCGAATGAGCCTTCTTGTCATTCAAATGACCCGTGTGTATCCCATTCATTCATTTGAATGGGGTACTGTTGCATTCGAATGAGTGGCATTCTGCCCGTTCAAAAGTTGGAAAATTGTAAAATTCATTCAAATGAATTTGTGAGTCATTCGAATGAGCCCTTAAAAGATCCGAATAGTCTTTGTTATATATCATCTACCATTCAAATGAGTCCTTGTCATTCAAATGAGTTTCTGCCATTCGAATGAGTCTTCTATCATTCGAATGACTTTGTTGTAGTCTACTTATTTCATTCGAATGGGCTGCAGTTTCATTTGAATTACTTCCTTAGGCTTCAACAGTCATCCAAATAGGATCATATGGCATCCGAATGACTTCAAATAAATTCTTAATTCAAGTATTAAATTTAATATAAATATTCAATTATTTAATTATTAAATTTTATGCCAAGATATGATAAAATCCAATACCATGCCCATACTCAGAAATTGCAGAATCTTTGAATCTCAATATAGCTGAGAAAAATCATATACCATGTTTAGTAGTTAATTATGACATGATCAACATTATTTTGTGAGATTATGTGCATGCATATTTGTATGAGCATTGAGCATGACTTTATTTAGAGCACTACATATCGTGTGCTAGCATTTATGTGAGCATTGCATTATGCGCACTAAGCAGCTTTTCTGCGGGGATCCCACTAGTATCAGTTCTGTTATATCTCAATTATGAGTTGCTCGCCTGATGTCGACCAGGGGGCTAGGGGCATAATGTCCACAATATGTGCTTACAGTTTTTATGTTTGTAGGATTCAGATTAGCCAGGTATGTATTACATTTATGTGGGCCTACGTACTAAAGTTGCATACCTGTATTTAGTTTACAGTTTATGTGCATTACATCTGGCATGTAAATGCCATCCAGTGATCATTATATCTCTCAGTACAAGTTCAGTAAGTATTTTTATTAGTATCGATATTCTTCAATTCAGCTTCCGTTATTCTTTCCAGTTCATTACTTCCTGAGCTTTGTAGCTCACCTTGTACTCTTCACCATTCTAGGTCTTAGCGGGGGAGTGCTAGATGTGGGGCCTAGCAACAGTGTCCAGTAGTGTGTGTACATGGAGCCGCTCAAGACCAAAGATGTCTGGGAGTTGATTAATTAGTGTCCTATCAGTTTAGGTTTATTTTATGTTTCAGTTTAGGGGTTTCCCTTAGATGTAGTTTATGGTTTTCAGTTGATGTTAACTCAGAGTTTTATTTCAGTTGATTGAGATATTTATTTTGGTATTAGATTTCAGTTTATCAGTTAGTTTTATATTTTATTTTTCGTAGCACCTCTTCTCGGGCAGTTATAGGAGAGGGGGTGTTACATGTGTTCTCACAAAAAGAGCTGAACATGAGGCAGCGACTATGGATGGAGCTCCTGAAGGACTACGACTGCACTTTTTGTATCACTCAGGGCGTGCCAATGAGGTGGCCGAGTTGATGGCCTAAGGGTGGCCGCTGTTGAGGCTTTTGAGCTTGATGTTAGTGAGTGTAGTGCCGAAGGGTTCGTCCTTCTTGATAGCTGACCTGGCGGTTCGGCTGGATCTGGAGATCGAGATATGAGAGACTAGTGGGGGAGATCGGTGTATACATCTATGGATATATGAGTGTGGACAGCCCAAGGGTTATGATTTTTGAGATGCGAGATGGCATTCTCAAGTTTTGGGCTAAGATGTGCGTGCTAAAAGTTTGAGAGGAGCACATGCCGTTGGTTGAGTTCGTGTTACCACGGCAGCGTCGAGATGGCTTCATATGTGGTTTATGGTGGAATAGCACTGTTGATCGCCCGATGTAGCAAAACTAGCGACTGTTGGACCCTTAATCAAGCAGTCCCTATGGTTGAACCGAGTGGGTGGGGCAGTCCATACCCAAGCTGGGAATGTCGGGACTGCTGGAGGTGAGGAAGCCTCTGCCAGCGGGTGCCCTAGATTCCTTTGGGGATGAGCGATCCCACATCGGGCCGATGGAAGGAATGCTAGATGTATGGGTGCTAGCTGTCGACTGTTGAGGTATGGTTGTCGGCCGTTCTTGTTTGCTCACCACCAGAAAAGTTAGATTGGAAATATTGGAATTTTGTGGACTATGAGATATGTCCAAGCTGTGAAATGGCTTATTTTGATCTTTCGAGATTGCGTGTATGAGCCAATTTCGAGGACGAAATTCTTTTAAGGGGGGTAGATTGTAATACCCCATATTTTCGTAAGGTTGCCACGTATTTTAATTGAGTTTAAAATACCGAAACATGGGCTTGAAAAGGCAACAAGTGACTGAATCAGCTGCAAGGAGTGCCCTGGAGCTTGGATACCTAAGGACAAAGGTATATCTTTGATGAGTATCTCGAGGCGAGATTTATGACGTTGAAAGAAATAAAATAAGAGATGGTTTTTGGTTAAATTAAGTTGTAGCCTGAAAAAACTGAGTGATGGTAAGGGCTTCCCGGACATCGTATATATCAAGTAATTTTGAGTTATTAAATTTGAGATTTTAAGTATCTCGATAAATTTGATGTTGGAGGATGTAATTGTAATTAGAGAATTATCCAAATGAAATAAGGATGAAATTATAAGCTCGTGTGGTAAAATATTAAAGTTGAGGACTTGAAATAAGGGCCAAAATGTTATTTAGAAAAACTTTGGGGTATTAGGTTGGATATCAAAAGTTTAATTCATTCTAACTTTGGATTTCAAAAGCCACTCAATTATGGCTTTGAGTCTTTGGAGTCTATGGCTTAGATTGTGACAAGTGGCATATTGTGATTGGTTGAAGAAATCTATAAATAGACACCATGGGTTGTCCTCAAATCATTCCAAATAAGTTTGAGAGTTGAGACACTCTAAGAGGAGGAGTTTGCTCTAGAAAGAGAGGAGGAAGTCGGCAAGAAGACGAGAAATAATCAAAGGAGAAGCCGGGGAGAACGAGCCTCATCGGAGTTACAAGGCTTTGACAGAATTCTCCAAAATCAGTAAAAAAAAAAAAAAAAGCAATGTAAGTCCCTTTTTTTTTATATTCCTGTAGAGGGGGAAGAGAGAGTCGCGTATGTTCAAACGAGGGTGGAATCGGAGTTAAAACGAGGGAGATATGGTCGAAATACGAAAATGACGCAATGTTGTCCAAAATCTAATAGCAGCGCGTGAGATACACACGCCAGAAGTGGCTGCACATGAAGGCGCGTGAGCCACCTTCTGGGGACGCATGAGGGCACGTGAGAGGCCCATTTTCCTTCAAATTTTTCAGTTATGCCCCTACTTTAATACCCTTCAACCCTATATAAAAATATTTGAGTTTAGATTTACCGAAATGCATGTTTTCTGCAGAAACCTAGGCCATTTGTAGTAAAGCCATACCGTCTAAGAGATAAACCTGCAAGGTGAGACTTTTATACTCCAAATCTTATTTTTTAAGAGACTTCTATTGTATGAGACACATTTTGTGAAGTTCTTGTACGTAAACTCATATTGTTCTCTTACGTGAAATCATGTTGCATATATGAACCGTATTTTTCTGAAAAATATATGCTATTGGCTTTTTAACTGTTACATTTATAAAATTTGTATGACCATACTGTTGCACTTAATTATTGTTGGTCGAGGGCAAAAGTCGGATATCCCTCGAGAGGCTCTATGCGTGCGCCATCGAGAAAGCTCTCGTGGGGAAGACCGTGAGTCTAAGGAACAACGGATGTGGTGCTTGCATGGGTTCTATGAGGTTGGGCAGAGTTGACATGGTTGGGGACCTCCCGAGAGGCGCTATGCGTGCGCCATTGAGAAAGCTCTTATTAGAGGAGACTGACATGTTCACGAGGCACTTCGAAGTAGTCCTCGTTATTTTTCGTATACGTTTTATATTTGTTCATCCATTGATATAAACTGTTTTTGGAGTTTCTCACAAGAAGATTCATCTTCTAATTGAACTATGTCCCTGGAATATTCAAATGTTCCAGGTTCAACGAGCGGCTCTGAGGGAAATGAGTTAGCTGAAGAATAAGCTTAATTTACTGTCTGTAGCATGTTTAGCATATTTTTGTTTATGTTCAAACCTATGTAATTTTGGATATGTTTAAGATGTTCAGTTATCACTTGCTAGAGATGATGTCCATGTAATACATTTTGTAGACGTCTTGAACAATTTTATGATAAATAAAGCATTATGCTTGTGAACCATATCAGGTTCGATCTAACTTCTGTATTTGAAATTTTAACACCTGTCTTAGTTATTTAATATTGGGTTTGTTAAGCTGAGGAGGTGAAAATTAGGGTTTTTGAGAATTTGTGTGATGTATGACAGCGATTGTGGTATGAAAAATTATTATATTTCTAAAATCCTAAGTTATAACACGCCCGAAAAATTTGGGGTGTTACATATGTATATGTACGCACAAGTATGACCATGTTGATAATTATGTTAGGACAAATATGAGGTATGTATGTTTTTTGGTGATGATCAAATGATAAACATGTTTTAGTCAAATAGGATGTTCCAAATAGAGAGTATGGTTAGACCATGTGATCCCCTCCGTGTTTGGATGCTCTATTGATAAATGTTTGTCATGGACATGATCAAATCAATGCAATGGCAATTCATAGCCATGAAGTAAGTGCTCTTCATTAGGGACCTTACAATTAGGCACTGATTTAGCATTTTATATAGGATATGGCAACTCGGGGTAGAAGCAATAGGGGGAGCCAAGGAAGGAACTATTCAATAGCTTTGGGTCACCTTCGTTTAAGGTCCGTGGTGGCTTGGGCGTGGACAAGCTAGGTTTTTTACGCTCGTGGAGGTAGATCAGTCACTTGGATGCAATGTAGATGCGAAAGAGCTTGTTGGACAGAAAAAGAGGAGGACATCGCGTAAACAATCGGAATAAAACTTCATCTGAAAGGTATACCAAAAACCTCCTATGGCATGGGCTTTTCTATTTTGTATGTGGATGATAAATATCGAGTTTTGCAAGGTTGATTTTGGTTTTCATTGTATATGTTTTATGCTTCCGCAATGCTATTTTTCTATTAAAAAATGCTTTGAAAATAAAACCCTTACATATATTCATACGAAGTTGGTGTTTTTGGCACACTTTTGGCCTTTGCCTTTTAGGCTTTAGTCTTCGACGAGTTGGTCTTCTGATGGGTCCATAAAGTCTCTCAATGAGTAGGCTCTGGATGGGTCTATAACACAAGAACGATCAAAAGGCACGCGGTCCCTCCAATGCCTAAATTAGATGATGTCGTGGAACAGAAGAATGTATGTATGTATCTATGTATGCTGTGAGGTTCCAAATGGGTGTCTTCGGATGGGAATCTTTCGATAGGTAGTCTCCTGATGGGTTTAGGGTATGACTTGGGTCAGAGTCGTTGGGTTCTCTCCATTTTATCATGTAATAGGGGGTATTTATAGGCATTGGTGGTAGAGTGATGCGTGTCCTGACTCTTCGAAAGGAAAATATTGAGGATGAGATTAAAGGGTCTGAAGGTACCTTTGGGGATGGAATGCCCTGAAAAGTATCCTCCTGATAGGTTTCCTTGAAGACTCCTTCAAGTCATTAGGTGACTTGAGGTCGAAAGACTTTTCGGATGAGTCTTGGGCTTATATGCATTGAAGGGCCTGGATGGTCCAAAAACTCTTCAGTCTTCGAAAGACTCTTCAGAGTTATTCGAGTCTTCAGTCTTTCCTTAAATATTTATAGAATTTTTGAATTTTTGGTTCTAATTTTTTTAGAGAACCCCACAACAATAATAGTTGCAAATTATACATAATCAAAAAAGAAAAAAAAATCCAAGTTGGGGTGAAAATATATTTAATTTGTGTAATATTAATGAATTTCCACACTGGTTAAGGAGATAAAAAAATAATATACTTTTAGATAAGATATATTTATTATGTATTATTTTTCATCCTTTAAATATTCATTTTAATCGGTGATAAAAATATAAATACCTTAATTTACCGGAGAAAACTTTACCATGAAGGAAGTGGTGTAGTTACTGTGGCTAGTGTGAGATGTACGTATGCGGATAGATGGCTCAGCAGACAATAAATACAAAGCTTTTATTCCACCACCGCCACCGACGCAGACCGAGAGGGTTGAGTCGGTGGTGAATCAGGCCGGGATCTGACGCCGATATCGCCGGAAATATGTCTTCCGGCAGGTACATGGCGTACTCTCCGTCGCCCTCCGCCCCTCACTCTCCTCATATTGGCGGTCTTCGCCCCACCACCACCTCCGCCCTCGTCGAGCAAGAGAAGTACTTACGTCTATCTCTAGATCTTGGCTCAGTTCCTTGTCTTCTCTCCGATAACTTGCTTCGATGAGTGATTTCTGCAACTCTTTTCGCTTTGAGTTCGTTTTGGATTCTGATTTTGGCTTTTACTTTTTAGACGGTAACAGTGCTCCCTTCATTTCTTCTGTTTGTGGGCAAACAAATTTGATTAATCTGATCCATCTCGGATCCCTCACTTTTCTATTCCATTTGTTGGTGGATATTTGTCATAGAATTGCTCGTGTGCTGAAAATAGTCTATTTTTAAGATCTAGCGTTTGCTTTTCCTCTCTTAAGATGTGAAGTTGCGTGTCGGCCTGTTTTGTAGCTCTGTTCTTCGTTGATTATGCTGTTGCTTTGTTAAATTGGACAAATGCTATATGATAAAAATGCTAGCATCACCTCCAAAAGGGTAAATTGGGTTGAGCAATTAGAATTTCATTTTGTTTCTGCAGTGAACTAAAGACGATGTTATTGGCACAGTTACAAACCATGAAATTTATTTCTGTTTTGCTTGCTAGACATGCCTGCTCGTGTTTTCAAGACCTGTTGTTGGGGACATTTTAATGTGAGTTGGTGAAT
This sequence comes from Diospyros kaki, assembly GCA_036245055.1. Lineage (NCBI taxonomy): Eukaryota > Viridiplantae > Streptophyta > Magnoliopsida > Ericales > Ebenaceae > Diospyros > Diospyros kaki. The sequence continues at coordinate 13,025,122 of BSEG01000011.1, read as the reverse complement.
GAGCTCCTTAGATACTGATGCGACCTGCCTGCCATTTTTTCTCTCATTTGTTAGTAACAGTTGATGGTCATTCTTTTATGCATTTTAATTTCCTTTTTGGAGGAAATACATGGATTAGGATGTATATAGTGATATCCAGAAATGGTACACGAAAAAAAGTATTCTCATACCTCTCTAGTCACCAATAGGATGGATCAGATGCTGGAGAATGTCTAAACATGGTCAGTTGTGAACTCAGTGAGACTTTCTAATTTCCATATCTCATCATAACATGCCCTTCCAGGTTTCTTTTGTTGTCACTTCATGACAGGCCTTACCAAAAAAATAAAAGAAAAACAATTCTTTAGTCTAGGTGGCTTTTAGTGCTGCCAAGTGTTTCAAATTATATTTTGTTGTTCTATGCCCCACATGTGGCTGGTGGTGCTGACATCAATGTTTGTAAGTTATTGTACTGTCTGCTCTGAGTGCTCTCTGCAGTAGGAGTGTGATTTCATTCGATGCCTATTAAGTGCATGCTTAGTGCTGTTCTTGTCTTGATATTTTTGTTCAATCCACTACTATTGTGTGTGTGTGTGCATGTGTGTGTTTTGGTTCATCTATTGTAACGGGCATAATCATGGTTGTGTTTATTCTCTGGTGCTGACATGCATGGTAAACAAAAATAAATGCAAAAATTTCATTTTTCCTGTCTTTGTTCTGATAGGTATCTGTCTGAGTTACTTGCGGAGCGTCAGAAACTTAGTCCATTTATGCCTGTGCTTCCTCATAGCTATCGGTTGTTGAATCAGGGTGAGTGTTGAAAGCTATTGCATGTGCTATTGCGGTTACTGAGTAAAGGTCAATGTTTTTCTTTCTTTTTTTGTTATTTTATTTATTTTGTCATGAGGGAAATAAATGAATGGTAAAAGGAGAAGGTTGTGTCTGTTGCCATTGCTATAAAGAGCTAAACATTTAACTTTGCAAAGGCTAACAATATTTTGTTAGAGAAAAAATAATATCGTAAAGAATATGAAGTCCTTATGCCCTCAGTAGACATGTAAGCCAAAAGCATTAGCATGACATAACTGGAACATTTGAAATTTTTCATTTTGTAAATACTTGTGAATGTTAAATAAGGTACATAGAATTGTAGTCAACCAGGATGCTGTATGGGACTGAACATCATTGTGAATGCTTAGTCGTCACTTGTCAGGTCTATGCTTGACCAAAACCTGATATACCTCTGGTTTCTAGCAACTTTGTTCAGAAGGGAGCATAGCATTAGCTGGAGAATGCTGATGCTGATAGAGAAATAGATAGTTATCAGTATGTTGTATTCTTGATCAGTTCATCTTTTTTTAATGAAGAAATGGTATTCAGTGGGTTGGGGTTTGTAATTTTAATAGAGAGATTTTATCATAGAGCAATATGATTTCTTCTCTTTTTAGTCTAATTTGTTGATAATGATGAGCACCTGCGGCTTATTCTGGATGAGTCTGAATACTTGTTTTCTTCACTGTGATTGTCTACCCAAGTGGAGTACAGTTTGATTTGTGCTTAAAAAAATTGAGTGGTGCTAAAAACCTAAAGGTTCTCTGATAAACTCACTGGTTTGTTAATAGGTTAAACAAGCAATAGACTGGTGAAAGATGACATGCTAACTAACAGTAATGAGTGTATATTGTGCTGGAAGCCAATAGCTAGGAAACAGCCATAAATTAACTATCTTTGTTTTCTTGCTTAGGGATTATTTTATGACGGATTGGTGTTTCCCTTATAGTTACATGACTTCCAATGACTTGCAAAAGTGTTTGAAAATTGTTTGGGCAAATAGGAGACAGAAATTTACTATAGTGCAGAATGAATGTTGCTATACAGTTAAAAAGCTATGCAATTGAGGGACATATCTGAAATGTTTGTATCATAATATGGAGGATCTTAAGATAATTTTTAGTATGAGAATGAATTGGAAATAAAAGAAGATGCTGATATGATGACTGCACTGGACAAGAAGTGCTAGTACATTGTGAAGGAGTTGAACGACTGAAAAGGTGGTGGATGGAAAATCTCTGTTCGTAAAGAATAAGGTTTTGGTGAAGGAAAAGACATGACTCCTTAATTATCTTATAATAATTTATTAGCAGATGTAATTGTCAGTAGACATCAGTGGTGCCACAAAAATTAGATGACTAGCAACTCCAACTCAAGTTGACTTTGCTGCTCTGCTAACTTGCTTTTCTTATAATTGAATCTAATTGATTAGCTGTCATAGTTTCATAATTTTGTGCTACAATCTATTTAAATCCCTTTAGATCCTTTCCCAAAACCCATAAACAGCAACGTTGTTTTAGTTCTTTGAAGTACTACCAATGATATGCTCTGTCAAGAAGGATGCCAAAATTCTTAGTCCCTGTTTTTAATCCTTGGAAAGTGCAAAAGCCTCTTGGGTTACCTTTCAACGTCAAGGATAGATTCTTGTAGCAGATTCTGTGGTCATTTTACTCAATTAAAGGCAATAACTTGGTGGATCTATTTAAATTGTTTAATATTTTGTCAAAGTACTTTGATGTTTCAACGCTGATGAAGATTGAAAGCTGGTCGCTTCTGCAATAAGAGCGGGTACCTTGACTTTTCCTATTGAGTTGAATAAATGAGTCTTTTTTAACGTCAATGTGACAAGATCATTACAATGTTACAAAATGGGTTTGAGATGCTTCTGCTGGAAATTGATTCATTGTCGAGGAATCATTTTTCTGGATATTGGCCTGCAGTTCATAAAGTTGGTTTGAGGTTCTTCTGGTGGAAATTAATTCATTGTTGAGTAGTCTTTTTCACATATCTTGATCTTGGCCTGCAGTTTTGTAGTTTTTCATGGCTGATATACTATTTCCTAACAAAACTAGGTACTTCATTGTAGGAGTACTATACAGGCTAGGATTAAGTTGTTAAATTAATTATCTCAAGAATTTATTTTATTTGTCAGTATGAACCTCCTTTTTTCTGGGGGTGGGGGTGGGGGTGGGGGGTTCAGAAGTCAATATTTAAAGGTGTCAAACTTCAAGCATAAGATGTTTAGAACTTTGTGTTTCCAGGTAAGCAGATGCTTGTTTTAAGAATATGTCATTTTATGCCAGTTTGCATATGACATCAGTAGCAACATTAACTTGTCTGGTTTATCCATATGGATAAATCTAGCAACTTATTTGTTGATGTGAATTGACCATTAAATATTATTCACATATAACTGAACTAAATATTCATTTTCTTTGTTTTCCTGGGGGTACAATCTGTTGAAAGATTAACTTTGCTACTAACCAAGTTAACAATCCGTGTTGTCTGTCCATTTTGTGGTGACTGGTAACTAATTTATTAACAAATGCTAACTGGTACATCTTGTCCTTGAAAATTGACATTTTTGAAGCAGAAATATTGCGTGTAACTACACTGTTGGGGAATGCTTCAGTTTTAGATCAAAGTGGGCTTGAACATGCTAGCCCCCTGGCTTCAGGAGGAATATTTTCAAATGGAGGAGCCAATGTGAACAGATGGACATCACCATTTCAATCAGAAGTACGGATACTAACCATTAACATAACCTTTTGTTCCATCTAATTTACTGTTTTTTCAGAAGCATTGCTGACACTTCATTTTTTTTTTTTGTGGTCAAATTCATGCTAACTTGGTTACTGTGTTTGAGTGCTTGTGCTCTGAAATTCCTCTTCTGCCTTAACAGGTTGTCTGATGCTAACATGATCAAGGAATGACCTATAGATGAATAACCTATTGATTTTAACTGTCCTAATCCACCATATCTGGATTGTGATTTCTGCTTTTGGTGTCACACATTAATTTCCTAGGACCTTTTGATTACTAATTATGATGGAAGGCAAAATTTGAGATACTGAATGAGAACTTGCTTGGTAGCTATAGGGCTAGGTTTCTTACTGCTGACTCATAAATTAACATGGGGTTGATGGGTTGATGTTTACATTCGGAGCTTGATTAGCAAAATAATTCATTTTGTTTATGATTGTAAGAAGCAACTGAGTTACTGATGCAGCAGTTAAGTTTGCCTCCACCTGATGGAGAAAAAAAAAAAAGCAAAATGAAGAAAGGTGAAAGAAGAAAACTCTTTCATTTTTTAGGATTTAAAAACAAGTCGTGTCTTGGTTTCAGAGTCCTGGTTTCAGATCTATGGAAATGCAATCACTTCAAGCTCTTCTATGATTGTGCTCAAATGTCAGCATATGCTTTTGGTGTTTCATTGCTTTGTATGTTGAGGTGCACTTATTTGTCTTTCTGAATTTAACTAATATTTCTATTTTAAACATCACTTGAGGTTCTTTTATTTGTGAAAGATTTTGGAAATTCAAGAAGAATTGCATTATAAAATAGCCTTACTGCTGCCTCCATCCACTATGTTCTTTTAACATTTTCCGGAATTTCACTGTGTAGATGTCAGGCTTATTGCAGCCCTCATCTGCGCAAAACTGGCTTGGTTCTCAAGGTAGCTCATCTGGTCTTATAGTGAAGAGAACAATCAGGGTGGATATCCCAGTTGATCAGTATCCTAATGTATGATTTTGTTTCTTATTCCATTGCATGTCACCATGGTCTATATTTACTGATTTTCATGGTTCTTTGCTTTTTGCGAACATGCAGTTCAATTTTGTTGGGCGCCTCCTTGGTCCTAGAGGGAATTCCCTCAAGAGAGTGGAGGCAAGTACAGACTGCCGTGTTCTAATCAGAGGTCGAGGCAGCATCAAGGATCCTACTAAGGTAATATTGGCCGTCTTTTCTTCTGGAAGGGTTTTGTTTGGATGTTTCTATATCATTTGTGGCTTGAAGTGTTCATACATGGAATGCTGAAGCCATTTTATGGTATTCTGATTAATGAAAGATTAGAATGCCATAGCCTTTCTCGTATATTCTAACCAATCCCACTCCCCAATAAAAGAAATTGACTCTCCCTTTCTCTCTCCCTATAGAGGAAAGAAAGCTAGAGCTGCAGCAGTGTCTATCTGCATGTTGCCTAACTTGTCCTATTTTATCTAGTTTTGATTAATTTACTTCATTTCTTTCTAGGGGTATTAGTTCTGGGGAGCTCTGATAGGGGGTTTCCAGCTTCTTCTGAACTATTGTTGAAAGGATTATCTTTAGATCAAAACAAACTGACATGTCATTACTTGAAAATCCTCAACATTACGGTCCTTACATCTGTTCAGTTATGAAATCACATGATTGCCCACTTCGATTTGGTAGACTTCAGAATTTCTTTCCCCATTTGAAAGATTCCAGACCAACGAACAGTAATGGGTTCTAAATTAAAGAGTCCGGGGTAGGTTTTGTAAGTATTTCAGAGCAGCTGAATTTCGGCCAACTGAAATTGCTTTGGTTTTTAGTAATGAGGTCAAAATATCTATTGGAAGTCTTGTGACTCCTATCTCGGCAGTTTATTAATTATTAATAATAGATTGCACTACACTTCTAAAAGCTTCTGCTTGGAGCAGCCACTCCTGTTCCTTGTTCTGAAATAGAAATTATCTGTTTGTTAATTATTGTGAAATGAAGGAAGAGATGATGAGGGGGAAACCAGGGTATGAGCATCTAAACGAACCTCTCCACATACTTGTTGAGGCAGAATTGCCAGTTGAGATAATTGATGCTCGTCTAATGCAAGCACGCAAAATACTGGAGGATCTACTTAAACCAGTGGTAACTTTGCCCTTTGCCTTCCCCTGTAATGAATGACAGGATTATTTGATTTATTGATTCATGACCCTTGCCCATGTTTCTTGGAAAAAAACACCAGTGTGCTAATTAACTGGAGATGTTTTCTTCATGCGCGCAGGATGAATCTCATGATTTCTACAAGAAACAGCAGCTACGGGAGCTTGCAATGCTTAATGGTACACTTCGGGAGGAAGGGTCTCAGATGTCGGGTTCTGTATCCCCCTTCCACAACAGCCTGGGCATGAAGAGGGCCAAGACTAGGGGATAAGCCGTCCCCCTCAGTAAGTGGGCTTTTGGATCTTGTGTCTTAGTCTCTCTCTCATGTCACGCCATTTATACAGAAGTTCCTCCCACCCTATAGCTGTTGATGGGCCACCCAATGCCCCCAACTGCCATCGGGGCACTGGCACGTTTTCGTGCCAGTTCTAACTTGTTTCTATATGATATAGTATGAAGTGTGTGTATGGTCGTCTTCTATTTTGGGGCAGGGTTAGTGACAAGTTTGACGTGGCATAAGGTAAGGATTATCCGAGTCATCTAGGGTTGCTTGAGTAATGTCGCTTTAGGTGGGTTTCTGTTCTGAAACTGCCCGTGTATTATTGGATTTACTTACTGTAAGCTTTGTGATGGCAGTTTTGATGTGGTGAAGATATGCTCTGTGAGAAATAAGTTTGTATACAGAGTGAGGCGTAGTAGCAACCATCCTAGTACGTTCATGCATTTGGGATGGAGTGGTTTTGTACTATTTTTAAGTGTATATTGGATATGCTGAAGGCGTATATATTATTATATAATACATATATATATATATGTATTTCTTTTTCCAGTCTGATCCTTTATTGCATCCCTCCCCATGTATCTTTTGCTTCTGCTTCTCTTCCTCCTCCTCCCGCTGCCTGTTAATATATTATTCTGATAAGTTGCTCCCCCCCGTCCCCCTCCAAAAAAAAAAAAAAAACCCCAAACCTAAAATCAAAGCTTAGTTCCTTTCTTAGTACATGTTGAGAGTGTATTAGTAGCCACCGTAAGTTGCTTCTTTCTTTCTTTCTTCCTGATTGTAACGCAAGTCAAGAGTTGTAAAAATAATGTGAAAGAAGTAAAGAAAAGAGATATATATAAATGGGATTCTTGATATTTAATATTATTAAGAAGCAAAGAGAAAGTTACATGTTTATATATAAATATGTGTGTGTGTGTGTGTGTGTGAATTGAATGATTCCCTTAATATATAAATTCTTCATAACAAGTTAACAACCGATGTAAGGCATGGAAAAAGATGGAAACAACAGCAGCTGCGAAGCAACATAAAACATGTTTTAGTTTAATATAAATTTTAGACAAGATGATCTCTCTTTAAGCGTTTTTTTGACTATCATAACAATGACAAAACAAATTCTAAGCTAAGGAGTGAGTAGATGAAGAAAAGAAACAAACAAGTAGCTCCAACATGTAGTCAGCAGTCACGAAGAAGAAGAAGAAGAAGAAGAAGAGCAGCAACAGCAGCAGGAGGGTCTTTCTGCATCGCATTCATAAAACTCAAGATCACTACTAATATATATATATAGTAACAACTACTTGTATGGAATAAACTTGGTTCATCTTGTGAGGTTTAGCTACTTCCAATCCCAGAAGCTGAAGCCAAGGTCACAGCTGGTTTGCCCATCATCCTACTCTCACTCGGGCAGAAATGATGCTGATGACAACGGCGCTTCAAAGATGTTTTTATTGGATTTCAGGCATTCTCATTCTGTTCCCCTTCTTCGTCTCCTTCATCATCCTCACCATCGTCATCAATTCCAACCCAGCTGGTAAAAGCAAAAAGAAATTCCTTGAAATTTACCATTCCATTTTTATCCCAGTCCATCTCCTCTGCAACAAATTAAATACGATTGATTACCTCAACCTCAAAGAACAATATTGCATTATTCAACATCACATTTTGGTAGGCAAAAATTTTAAAGTGTAAGTGGTTAAGCCCTGCTTTGATAATAATAATAATAATAATAATAATAATAATCAAAATAAGCTTTGTAGAATTGCTAGTTTCCAACCCTCTTAAGGACTGTTCCGTGGCCATTTCAAAGAGGATCAAAATCCAGTTAAATTACCTGCTACAAATTTTTCATATCCTAATACCCACATGCAACACAAATTGTGCATGTTTACCTATGTGTGCGCATACAGAGAGAGTGCTCACCGAATCTTTTCATGGCTATGCGGCCAGATGACCTTTCCCCTGTTTCATTAATTGCATGGATCATCTCATTCTTGCTTACATAACCATCCTTGTTCTTGTCCAAGAACACAAATGCATTAACCAACGTTTCAAATGTGGCCTCCAGGTCTGGCATCCCCATCCGCGATTTCTAAAATATGTCATGGAAGATAACAATAAAAGGAAATGGAGATGCAAGAGCATATTTGTTGCTAATGCTACTACTCATAAACATGGAAAGACGACGACCCCTTTTCATCTAAATCAGTCAACATATCCCTGGTTTCCTATTACAGCATAAATATAAAACCAGAAATACAAGCCAAATCAAAGAAACTTAAGAAAGCAAGGGGGACCCCAATTAAGGAAAAAGTTCAGGTGGTTTGAATTATACCATAAAATTCAGTTATCAGCACTCATTCCTATCATATCAGCCACATGGCTATTAATAATGTAAATAATACAATTCTAGCAGAAGATGAGCCTTTTTGTTTTTTATATGTTCCATATTATAAGGTTTGCATGGTCTGATTTGATTGGCATGACCATGCAACACTAAGTGCTGTCTAACCACTTCATGTTTCACCCCAACATACATATACAAGAAAATGATGTATCTGTTTTCCAGTTGCCTGAGACTGATCTCAAGGATAAAGTAAGGTATGTCTAGATTTTATAACATTAGGCAAGCGCTTGCATAGAGTGAAATATAATAATAAACCCACAACATCAAAACATGTTGTATGAGATACACTAGTCTACAATGACAGAAGGATGAGAATACTACCAGACATGCATAGGCCAAATATTACAGGTTGCATGCCTAAACCGAAAGAAACATAACATCTAAGTTTATAAAGATATAGGAGAAATATGGCATTTTGGATACAACATGAAGGGCAGTGGGATCTTCCTTCAGAAGATACACAAGGCAGAGAAGGACAATGAATTCATTGAATTTGATTGCCATACCGTAATTGATATCACATGCCTCAAAGAGATCATCTATCTCTTCCTCTGTAAAATTGACCTTGAGTTCACGGAAACAGCTTCTCAATTCTCCTGGATCTATAGCACCACTTGCATCCTCGTCTGTGAAGGAAACAGAGAAGTACTATCTTCAGCTGGGGGGCAAATGATGGAAAAGAAAGAGCACAAAATACTATAATTTTGTATTTCTTGATAGTATGGACCTCTAGTCAATTGGAAACATAAGCTGCTATACACTGATGTAGGGTAAAGCAGTTCTTGAACAAATTCAACAAAAAATAAATTAAAATGTAAAAATGGAGTAAATAAATTTTAATTTTGATATATACTTTCACACAACCCAAGAATTATGAAAAGTATCCATATTAGTTTCATAGTTCTTTAAAACTCTAATCTAAGAAACCATCACCACAAATTGGATTTATCTATTTTATGAAATGTCCTAAATTCTTGGTTATAAAGGCAATTCAACACTTTACCCTAAGCCAAAAAAGCAAGTTACTGAATTATTAAACATTATATTATTTAAGAACACCCTGCCCCATTCCCTTCCATGTATCTTGAAATCTCTAGACAATGAGACATACTGAGCTTAACAAGCCTTTTTAGAAAATGTCAAAGCAATTTTAACTGTAGATATCAAAGAAACTCATCATTTACCAAAAGATGGTAAATTTTAATCGTTTAGACATGTTAACAGAAGATTTCATGGGCATTACAGGAAAGAACTTCCCTTCCTTTTAATTCACAAAGGGAGGCTTCAATCATCATCATCATCTACACCTTATCCTAACCAAGTTAGGATTGGTTGCAAGGCATTCATAAGGTTGGATGACTTCTAAAAGTCCCATTGATATTACACATCCATGCAAATGAACACTGTGGCAGAATTATATGCCAGATTCCCTTCTTCGCACAACCCTCTTATAAGGAAATGATGAGACAACATGATGGGAACCCATAGAAAATCACAGAGATTGAATTCAATTTTGCCAACTTCAATCAAGTTACAAGGAAAAATCTGGGCATTCGAGAGATCCTTAACTGTTCCTAAGAACTCAATGCAAAATTCTTTCTTACCTCCTACCAATTTCTCTCCCCCCCCCCCCCGAATTTCTCCTCCCTCCTCCCCAACCAAATTCTGTTTCGCACTTGTTGGGTTGTTACACAACCCAATGATTTCCCCACTCTTACCCCTATGCACATGGCTGACTATTATACTCGCCAGCCAATTTACAACCCTGTCCCTGCCCTTTGACCTTCTTTGATAAGTCCAGTGAACTTTCACCTTGTCCTCAAGGTGGAAAAATGGAAATTGCTGTTGGATCAAGTGGTTCCCAAGTAGCTTCCAATGGGGGTAGCCCCTTCCATTGTATGAGCACCTCTGATCCCTGTAAGTTCTTCCCAGTTCCTGGCCAAGCTCCAAGCGTTGCCTCCAGTTCCACCAACATCTCAAGGGTCTTCATTCAACTGTCGAGGAAGCTCCACATTAGCTTCAAATGCCCCTCTTGCCTCCTGTAGTTGGGACACGTGAAATACAGGATGGATTGGGCAATGAGATGGCAGTATCAACTTATAAGCTACCGAACTTACTTCCTTCTCAATTTCAATTCTCAATTTAAATGGACCATAATAGCGGACAACCAACTTTTCATTTGCACGGGCAACCAATGATTTTTGCTGATATGGCCTTAACTTCAAATAAACCAAGTCTCCTTCTTTGTACTTCACCTCCTTTCTTTTCAGATTTGCTCCCTTCTTCATCATTGCTTGTGCTCTCATTAGCTATGCCTTCAATTCTTAAAGGATTAAATCTCTCTCAATCAGTTGCAGCTCCACCATTGAAACAAGGGTAGTTCCCTTCTCAAATCTCAATAAGGGTGGTGGTTCTCGCCCATACACTGCTTGAAGTGGAGTCACCTTGGCAGCAATGTGGTAGGAGGTATTATACCATAATTCAGCCCAAGGTGGCTTATGTACCATGCCTTGGGTTTTGAGGAAGCAAAACACTGTAGGTAGGTTTCTAAAGTTCGATTAAGTACCTCAGTTTACCTATCCGTTTGAGGGTGATAGGTTGTACTTCTATTGACTTTGGTACCTTGTAGTCGGAACATCTCCTCCCAAAATTTGTCTCTATCTGATACGATAGACCTTGGCATTCCATAAAGCCTTACCACTTAATAAAAATTCCTACCATCTTCCTTGTTGTAAACAGGTGTTTAAGGCCAATGAAATGCCCATACTTACTAAGTCTCTCCACCACCACCAAAATTGAATCCATCTTGCCTGACTTTGGCAATCCCTCAATGAAGTCCATAGCAATGTCGTCCCAAATTTGGTTTGGGATAGGAAGAGGCTGTAAGAGTCCCCCTGGTGCTAAGGCCATATATTTATTTCGTTGGCAAATTGAGTAACCCTCTTCATTCCCTGCCAACAGACATTTGTTGCCACCCTCTTGTAGGTTTTTAAGAATCCCAAGTGTCCTCCTATACTCCCATCATGCCCCTCATGAAGCAACAATAGAATGAGAGTGGATTCCTTAGATAAATACAGCCTGCCCTTGTAAAGTAGGTGATTGTCCACCAGCTAGAAATTAGGGTGTGAAGTAGGATCAGCTTGGAGCTCCTGGATAATTCCTTGCAATCTTGCATCTGCCTTTATCTCACTGGCTAACTTATCCATTTGGACCACTTTAGGCATTGTTAAGACCATTATTGTTGTTGGGTGGCAGATTTGTGACAGCCCATCAGTAGCTTTATTCTCCAAACCTAGCCGATATTGTATCTCAAATTGAAACCCCATCAATTTCATCATCCATTTCAAGTATTCTGGACTCACCACCTGTTGTTCCATCAAGTATTTGAGACTGCCTAACAAGTAGTGTCTCCATTTTTGCACAGCAAACACTATGGCCATCAATTCTCCCTCATAAACAGATTTTTTCCTCCGTAACTGACTGAAAGCATGACTGAAATAAGCTATAGGCCTTTGCTCTTACATTAATACAACCCCCATACCTTGTCCTGAGGCTTCAGTCTCAATGACGAAGGGCTTCACAAAGTCCGGCAAGGCTAAAACGGGTAGGGATACCATTTTAGCCTTAAGTTGCTAGAAGGCTTACTGGGCTGTCACATCCCAAAAGAAGTTGTTCTTCCTTAATCTCTCTGTTGGATGCCTTGCTAACTTACCATAATCCCTCAAAAGCGTCTATAATACCCCGTAAGGCCAAGGAACCCCCTCAACATAGTTGTTAAAGGCGCGCCTAGGCGCAAGGCGCCTGTTCTGTGCCTCGCCTAGGCCGAGGCGAGGCGATTTCAATGAAGCTCACGCCTTGCACAGTGAGGCGCAGAGGCGAGAGGCGCGCCTAGGCGCACCTCATGAAACTGCTTTTAATTTAAAACTTGGGCAGCTAAATCCCTCCCCTCTTCTTGGTTCCAACATGTATACATTACAACATACAAGTTATTTACACATTTACTTTTATTTATATTTTACCTTCCATTTACTTTAATACATAAATGTAAATAAGAAAGTACCCCCCATTTGGATTCAATAAAAATATCTAAAAAATCAAAATCCATAACAATAAGAAAATAGAATTTTGGTTTTAGTACAAACTTAGGATTTAGCGATTTTACCATCCCCAAAATACATACCTACTATTTCTTGAAAAATTCATTAAAAATTATTTTAACAACAATGAATATTAGCTATCAAAATACCGGGAGATAGTTTTTCAAAATGAAAACATTTTCTTATATGTCTCTTTATAATGCGCTAATCTTCCAGACTTAGAAAAAATGCGCTAATCTTCCAGACTTAGAAAAATAGCATTTTTCAACATTTTCTTGATTGTGGACTTATAGTGTTTCTTGATTGTGGAGAGTACTAAAGCTTGTCCAAAATGTCCTCCATCAGTAAAATAAGAAATTGGAGCGTACATGTAAAAGAAGAAAAATAACAGGGATGAGCAAAATATAGCACCGAAAGATGATGATTTTCAATTTGGTGAAGGGTATGATGATGATGATGATGATTAAAACTTCTTTATTGATTGTGGACTTATAGTGTTTATATGTTTGTTTAGAACTTTGCATGATGATTGATACTTATTTGAGTTTGAGACTTTAAGTTTGAACTTTGATGATGTTTCTAGTTTAGAAATTGCATGATGAATGAATCAACTTTGATGTTGTTAGTTTAGAATTTGAAGATAATGAATCAGTAATGATACACATGTGTTATTATTAATAATTTGATAGTTTTTTATGATTTTACAAGATTTTGAGTTTTTTTTCTAAAAGGCGAGCCTCGCCTCATGCGCCTCGCACCTCAGGCTCCAGGACCTTTTGCGCCTCGCGCCTTTCAGAATTATGCCCCTCAATTCCTTTATCGATGTAGGAGTAGGCCACTCTAACAAAGCTTGTACCTTACTTCGATCGGATGAAACCCCATGATGAGATATAATATGGCCTAAATATTCAATTTCCAACTGTCCAAACACACACTTCTTCTTGTTGGCAAAGAGATGGTTGTCCGCTAGTTCCTTTAAGACACAATGTAAATGTTGTTTGTGCTATTCAAAATCTCTAATATACTCCAATATGTCATCGAAGAATACCGACACAAAACGTCACAAATATTCTCTGAAAACGTCATTCATTAATGATAGAAAGGTGGTTGGCGCATTCATTAGCCCAAATGGCATTACTAGGAACTCGTAATACCCTTCATGAGTCCTGAAAGCTGTCTTGGGAACATCCTCTGACTTGACTCTAATCTGATGGTAACCAGATTTCAAATCGAGCTTAAAGAAGACCTTGGCACCATGCAACTCATCAAGTAACTCCTCCACCACAGGAATGGGAAATTTATCCAGTATAGTGACCTTGTTCAAGGCCCTATAGTCCACACAAAAACGCCACCCTCTATCCTTTTTTACTAACAACACTGGACTCGAAAATGGGCTGAAACTAGACTGTATAATTCTAGTAGCTAGCATCTTCCCCACCAACTTATCAATTTCATTTTTTTGAAAATAGGGGTATTAGTAGGGCCTTACACTAACCAGTGTGGTTCCTAGAACCAGATTGATGGTATGATCCTTCCTCTTGCAAGGTGGTAACCCTTCCAGTGTAGAGAAAACCCCCTCAAACTCAACCAACACCCCCCTTAGCATTACTGGAGCTTTCTTTTGAGCTTCTTTGATCTCTATCGCCATGGTTCCCAATTCTAACAACATTCCTTCCCCATTCTCCTTAAAGGCCTTCACCATCGCCTTCAAGGACACCAAGGTCTGTCTTAAGCTAGGGTCCCTTGCAATATTATTGTTATACCTCCTATCTGAAATTTCATTGTGAGGGCCTTCCAATCCACATTCATTTTTCCAACTGCAGCTAGCCACTTCATTCTCGAAAATCACATCTGAGCTCCCCAAGTCCAAAGGTAAAAAATCCTCTACGATTTGCAGATTTTGGAGATTAAACTTCACTCCTTTTCAAATTCCAACCCCTTGCACTGCCATTCCAGTCCCCATAACTATACCCCATATCCTATTGTCTCCTCCCTTGGTAAAGCTAATTGTTGCACCAGCTCAGCTGTTAAAAAGTTATGAGTTGCCCCTCCATCTATAAGCACCACTACCGAGTGCCCCTCTATGTCCCCCTTGAGCTTCATAGTTTGTGGTGTAGTCAATCCAACTACAAAATTCATGGAAAGCTCAATGACCTCCCAACCTTGCGCCAACCCTCGTACTACCTCTTCCAACGTTTCTTCCTCATCTACCTCCTCTTCTACCTCTTCATCATGTTGAGTTAGACTTACCAGTTTAGGCGCATTTAGATGAATTGACCTCTCTCAAATACTCTTCCACACTCTCGGATTAATATGTAATCATATATCAACCAAAAACAGAAAGTAAAGAAATCATAATACAAGATATAAACAAGAAAGATCAAACCACAAAACACCAATTTATCCTAGTTCGGATTGTAAGAATTGCAACCCTACATCCAACAACCAAAACACCCCTTGAGCAGCTTTGTTATTCCGTTTGTGCAATCAGTATACAACTAGTTTCCTACCTCCTATTCCCGAGTACATCAAGCCCTCATTCCCTCAAGATTACAAAGCTACCTCACAATCACTAGCCTTTCTCTCTCGAAACAGAATAATGCTCGTTACAATAGGAATGAGACTCTTGTGCGTGTCTCTCTCGGCTACCCCCTTGCCCTCTATTTATAATAGAAGAAGGCGGACATCCCAATATAACTGACTGGGATATTACAATTACGGTTTAACCCCTAAACTTATACTAATAACATTTAGGTATTTTCTTAACTGTCTAATTACATTCTAGTCGATAAAGCCACTGTTGTCTTCACTAATCTTCTAGGATGACTCGAGGCAAACATATCAACAATACTCCACCATTTGCTTTGAGTTTCCTCCACTCAATAACAGGTCTTGCTCACTCTGGGAATGCTTGACATACCTAACCACTCAAACATAACAGACATTAAGAATCTTCAAACAATGCAGTAATTTAGATTTAGGAACAGCTTTGGTAAACATATCTGTTGCATTCTCATCTCTTGCAACTTTTGATAGAATTATTATTTTCTTATCAAGGATTTCTCTATTGAAATGATACCTAACATCTATATGTTTGGTTCTTTCATGGTGAGATAGATTTTTAGCTAAATGAATAGCACTTTGGCTATCACACATCAATTTTAGCTTGACATCTATGCCTAGGAGTTCACTAATAATACCTTTAAGCCAAAGACCCTCTTTAATTGCTTCTGTCAATGCAATATACTCAGCTTCGATGGTGGATAAGGTCACCATCGGTTGAAGGTTAGTTTTCCAGCTAATAGTAGAACCCCAAAGCTGGAAAACACAGCCTATTAAGGATCTTCTTTTATCCATACGGCAGCAAAATCTGCATCTGAGAATCCAAAAATACATGGATTACCTTCCATCTTAACTCCATCATAAACCAAAGCCATACCTAGGGATCCTTTAACATACCTAAAGGTCCATTTGACAGCATTCCAATGGACCTCACCTGGATTGGCCATAAACTTGCTAGAAACACTCATAGCATGAGCCAAGTCCAGTCTTGTACAGACCATGTTGTACATTAGGCTCCCAACTGCATTAGAGTAAGGGATCTTACTCATCTCCTTAATGTCTATTTCATCTTTAGGGGACTGCTCATGGGAAACTTGAAATGTTGTGCAAAAGGAACTGAAACATCCTTTGCATCACATATTAAATTTCCTGACTAGCTTGCTTAGGTAAGATTTTTGAGATAAAGACTTTGCTATCTATTCCTTCTGATTTCTATATCTAGTATTTTCTTGACTTCTCCTAATTCTTTCATTTCAAACACTAATTTTAATCTCAGCTTAAGATTCTCAATTTCTATGGCTAATTGGCTAGCAATCAACATATCATCCACATATAGGAGGAGGAATATGGATATATTTCTTGGCGTGTGTTTAAATACACACAACTATCATAGGAGCTTCTCTTAAAACCCTGAGACAACATAAAGCAATCAAACTTCTTATACCATTGCTTAGGTGAAAGTTTTAAGCCATAGAGGGATTTCTTAAGTAAGCACACTTGCTCCCTTCTCCCTCTAACCTCAAAACCCCTAGGTTGTTCCATTAGAATGTTTTCCTCTTAAGTCTCCATGTAGAAATGTTGTAGTGACATCTATTTGTTCTAGGAATAAGTCTAATTGGGCAGTAATTGCAAGAAGTAACCTTATTGAGGTGTGTCTAATCACAGGTGAGAAAACCTCATTAAAGTCTACATCGGGCTCTTGGGAAAACCCTCTAGCCACTAGTCTAGCCTTATACCTAGGCTTATCTTCTTTTCCAGCACCTTCCTTAATCTTAAACAACCACTTACAGCAAACCACCATTTTTCCTATGGGTTTATCTACAAGTATCCAAGTCTTATTCCTTTTAAGAGAGTCCATCTTAGATTTCATGGCTTCCTACCATTTCTGAGAATCCTTTGATTTAACTGCTTCATCATATGATGGGGTTCTTCCCCTATTTCAGCAGCTGCACTTAACAGTGCATAAGACACCAAATCAGAATATCCATATTTCACAGGAGGTCTTGAAACCCTCATTTGTCTATCCCTAGCAACATTATACCTCTTTGGATCAGGGAAATTATCTGAGCTAGAGGATTCTTCATAATCCTCTTGGTCCCCAGAGGAGGAAGCTTCATTTTCCTCCTGTTGTCTAGAAGAGGATTCATCATAATCCTCTAAATGTTCTGACTCCTGATCTGGAGAGTCTCCTAAGTCTTGAACACTGGATTCTTCTAGCTATTCTACATAGACTGCCTTGGGTTTTTCTGCATCCTTTGATTTTAATGCATAAACCCAAACCATTCAAAAAAATCATCAATTATTGACAAGAAATACCCAACTCCACCATGAGATGGGGTTTGGGAAAGGCCCCACAGATCAGAATGTTGTATTCTAAAGGGCCTTGGTGGAGTGGATAGCCTTTCTAGAGAATTTCACTTTAGCTGATTTTCCAAAAAAACATGTTTCACATTTATCTAATGATGTAATATTTCCAGCATCTACAATCCCTTGTTTAGATAATTCCTTAAGCCCTTGCTCACTAATGTGACCCATCCTATAATACCATAACCTAGTATGTTCATAGGATTTATCCTCTCCTACTGTTAGTTCTCCACCAACTATGGATGCTTGCAGTGCATATATGCCATTTTGAAGAGTTGCCTTCATGCATATAAGAGAGCCTTTAGATACCTTAAGGACTCCATCAACTCCTCTATAAGAGTAACCATTTTTATCTAATTCTCCAAGAGATATAAGATTTCTTTTTAAATCTGGAACATACCTTACTGCTGACATATCTTACTACTGACAGTATTCTCACTGTCCCATTATGCATTTTAATTTTAACATCCCCAATCCCTTTGATTTTACATTCATGGTTATTTCCTAACAACACTTTACCACCATTGATATCCTTGTAACTTAGAAACCAATCCCTATGTGGAGTCATATGAAAAGAACAACCAAAATCTAACACCCAAACATGTCTATCCTCTATATTGGATGCAACCAGTACATCAACACTGTTATAATCAAATTCACATATTGAAGATGATATCTCAGCATTCTTTTTACCCTGAAATTCCCCTTTTCTCTTAGGACAATTGCGTTTGATGTGACCTTCTTCATGATAGAAAAAACATTTGATAGGTTTCTTACTTGATTTGTATTTTGACCTTGACCTACCCTTAGACCTTTGATCCTTCTCATCTGGTCGTGACCTAACTACAAGAGCATCACCAATGGAATTCTTACCTTCAACCTTCTGTTGTAATTCCTTGGAGTTTAAGGCTCCTACAACATCTTCTAAAGACAACTTATCTCTTCCATGTTTTAGAATATCAACAAACGTTTCATAGGATTTAGGTAATAAGTGTAAAAAGGACTAGAGCTTTGTCCTCATCATCATATTTAATATCTATGTTTTCAAGATCTAGACATAGTTTGTTATATTCATCTATGTGATCATGCAGTTTCTAACCATCTCCCATTTTAAATGAGAAAAACTTGGTTTTCAAGAATAATCGAGTAGGCAAGGTTTTGGTCAAGTATAAGGTTTCTAGTCTCTTCCAAAGAGCTTTTGCAGTAGTCATCTTAGAGACTTCCCGAAACACCTTGTCTCCTAGACTTAAAATCAAAGTACTGAATGACTTTTTATTGATTTCTTGCCTATGTGCTCTTATTTTTGTTTTCTGTTCTTCCGTAAGTGTATCGGGTATTGACTTCTCTTCATCTAAAGCCTCTTCCAGTCCTAGATTCCCTAGTAGAGCTTTCATTTTAATCCTCCAAAGACCGAAATCATTCTGGCCATCGAATTTTTCGATTTCATATCTTGTCGAAGCCATTCTTAATATTATTGCAAAAGAAAGATAACAAGAAACGGAAAGAAAGCTTTTCTTGATCCTAGGGTATGGCTCTGATTCCAAATTGTTGAGTTAAACTTACCAGTTTAGGCGCATTTAGATGAATTAACCTCTCTCAAATACTCTTCCACACTCTCAGATTAATATGTAACCATATATCAACCAAAAACAGAAAGTAAAGAAATCATAATACAAGATATAAACCAGAAAGATCAAACCACAAAACATCGATTTATCTTGGTTCGGATTGCAAAAATTGCAACCCTACATCCAGCAGCTAAAACACCCCTTGAGCAGCTTTGTTATTCCATTTATGCGATCATGATAGACCATCAATTCACTGGGCATACCAAAGGCGTCCAAGGAATGGGGGATTTTTTGGGAATTAGGCTGGTGGTTGTAACAGCCAGCCTGGTAGAGGAGGGGTAGAATAGGAATCGCAAGGTTGTGTAACAACCTATATGTGCGGATTCCAATTCCGTTAGAGAATGAGGAATAAAAGAGAGGTGGAGTAGGTGAGGAGGGGTGTGAAGAATTTTCCAGAAAGTAGGAGAGATTAAGGGCCTCTCGAATTGCCCTGTTTTCTTTCTTTTCGGCTATAATTGGGTTGGAACTCTTTCCTATTGAATCAAGTCATCTTACAATACTTAGAAGTCTACCAAATCAGTATACAGCTAGTTTCCTCCCTCCTAGTTTCCTCCCTCCTATAACCGAGTACATCAAGCCCTCGTTCCCTCAAGATTACAAAGCTACCCTACAATCACTAGCCTTTCTTTCTCAGAACAGAATGATGCTCGTTACAATAGGAATGAGACTCTCTTGTGCGTGTCTCTCCCGGCTACCCTCTTGCCCTCTATTTATAATAGAAGAAGGCGGACATCCCAATATAACCGACTGGGATATTACAATTATAGTTTTAACCCCTAAACTTATACTAATAATATTTAGGTATTTTCTTAACTGTCTAATTACATTCTAGCCGATAAAGCCACTGTTGTCTTCACTGATCTTCTAGGATGACTCGAGGCAAACATATTGTCGACATTCGAACTTGGTCAACCGTTATTTATTAGCCTGCACTGAGAGAATAAACACGAACACAAAGGGAAGAAACCAATAGAACAAAGAACAAACTGTACGCAAGAAAGTTTTACGTGATTCGGTCAAAATGATGCCTAGTCCACGACTATTCCATGATAATTCTGACAGAGTAACAATATCTTATTGCTCCTTCTCATTCAATGGTTGTCGACCCCTATTTATAGAGTGGAGTGTTTACAATTTGAATGAGTTCTAAATGTAGAAGAATTCTACTTCGTGGATGGCATTTCCTTATCGTCTTCGAATTATTAGGAATGAACGCCGTGATTTTTGGGATTTGATTTGCCTCAAATAAGACAGGTGGATTTGGCCTCCAATTATTCCGCAGTCTTCTTGTTATGCGAGCTAAATTCTTCAGCCAACGAGCTAAAAGCATTGCTGGGAGCTCGTTTGGTTCCCGCGGTCTGAGCTCAAATTTCGGCGACGCGTGACCCTGCTCTAACTACCTCGGCCTTGGGCCCGTTGGGCTTCGGGAGATCGGGTCAGCCTGCTGGGCCGAGTCCAACCCGCAAGAAGTGGTCCAAAAACTACCCATAACACATATCAACACATCATATATCATTATTACTTGCAACTCTTTATTTCTGCACTTGTGGCCTATAGTATACTTCTCATCACATCGAAAACATAGGCCCTTATCCTTTTTTACCTTCCACTTAGCATCGCTAAGCCGTTTGAAGGGTGGGTTTCTCCCTCTCCCATTGGTTTGTGGTCAATATGGGTTAGGAGGACTGACCGTCGTCAGTTTTGAGGGTTGTTGTGAGGGTGGCAGAATTCCCTCTCATTGGTAAGTCGTAATTGGGTTCGGCATTGCCTGTCCTTTGTTCGAACCTGATCCAACCACACCTCCCCAAACCACCTGATTCCGCTCCTCTATACATTGAGCTAAGTCCATCATCTGCTCCAAACCCCTCGGCCTCAACACCCTCAACTCGGCCTTGATATCAGGTTTTAAACCATTTATGAAATGCCCTTCCAGAATGGCTTCCGACAAGTTTTCAAAAGGCGATGCTAATGTCTCGAAGCATTGGCGATACTCCATGACAATTCCCTTCTGCCTAAGGGCTAGAAACCTCTCTTCGACGGAGCCTTCTTGGGAGGGTCGAAAGTGACTCCTCAACAGGAACTTGAAGTCCTCCCAATTCCTCACCCTTCGCCGCTTTTCCACCCATTGAAACCACAATAGAGCAACACCCTCCAAACACAGTGCTGTTGCATCTAACTTCTCCTCATCAGTCATTCTAGTCACCGCAAAATACCGTTTGGCTAGGAATATACAGTCGTCCAGATCTTCGCCTTCGAAGAGGGGCATCTCCAACTGTAGCCCTCGAATTTTCGGCCACCCACCCCCATCGGAACCACTTGCTTCAGCACGCCGTACTCCTATTTCCAATGTCGCTTCACCCCTCATGGCATCAACTCCCCGTTGCATGCCTTCCATCCTCCCTTCCAATTTACCTACTCGGTCTGTCAGGTTCACCATCAGGATCGGTGATGCTCTGATACCAAAATGATGAGAACCCAAAGAAAATCACAAAGACTGAATTCAATTTCACCAACTTCAATCAAGTTACAAGGAAAAAACTGGGCATTCGAGAGGCCCTTAACTCTCCTTAAGAACTCAATGCAAAATTCTTTCTTACCCCCTACCAATTTCTCCCACCCTTTACATATTCTTCTCCTTCCTCCCCAATCGAATTTTGTTTCGCACTTGTTGGGTTGTAGCAATTTCCACGACTCTACCCCTACGCACATGGCTGGCTGTTATGCCAACCAGCCAATTTACAACCCTGCCCTTGCCCCTTGGACCTTCTTTGATAAGTCCAATGACCGGGGGGCCTATCACAACACTATCTTCAAACGTTAGTTTCAAGAGATAGCAATGAATAAAGATAATTGATATACGGTTGTATTCCATCACATAGTTGATATTGTGAAACCAACTTGCAGAATATGGAAACAAGATTCAATAGGAGTTTCCGCTCAACATCTTACACAAAGATTAAGCTTTTTTGTATCATTAGTAATTCATTGAAACTGATGTTAATATGTTAATGCACAAGTGTTTGGTAATAGAAGATGTCTAATCAACATTAAGATAAAGTACCTTGATGCCTAAAAAACTGGGTCCATCCTAGACTTCCTAGTATTACAACATTTAATTTTAAGGGTATAAAATGATAATAATTCTTAACTAAGAGAAAGAAAAAAACATTTGAGAATAATCTGCCATTACTTGAATATATCCTTTATAGGAAACATAATCTGTGACCAAATTTGAGCACCTACCAAATTGCTGGAAAATGTCTTTGCACTTCCTTAAGCTCACATCAATTTTGGGGAATTTCAAGATCATGCTGTTAAATGATTTAATGGAACTTCCTTCAGATGCTCTTCGCTGCATAGCTTCTGCCATTTTAGCCTCAAGCTTTGTTTTAACTATGCTACCACTTGGTGAATCATCCTTCCCAATTGAACCTCCCATCGTCAAGTAACTGAGATAAAATGGAATGCCTGGGGTATGTCTGGCCAAGTACAAGAGCTGTTAAGAAAACTAAAAGTAACAGTTGCACAAGACCTAAAGCACATTGCAAATTACGAAACCTACAAAATGAAAAGGTCAAATTTGCATTAAATTTTACAGCTTGCAG
Organism: Diospyros kaki; assembly: GCA_036245055.1. Classification (NCBI taxonomy): domain Eukaryota; kingdom Viridiplantae; phylum Streptophyta; class Magnoliopsida; order Ericales; family Ebenaceae; genus Diospyros; species Diospyros kaki. The sequence continues at coordinate 13,002,473 of BSEG01000011.1, read as the reverse complement.
AAAAAACAAACTGAATGCCAAATAATCATTTAAAGCTTCAGGAATGATCAGTATGGGGGTAGATGAGTTACATTTCCAAACAACTTGAAGTTTGTAGAGAATCTTAACCATTTGCATAGCATTGGGTTCATAGTGTAATTTCCCATATTTTTATAAGGTTGCCACGTATTTTAAGTGAATTTAAAATACCGAAAAGTTGGTCTGATAGTAAAATAAATCACCGAATCAATTGCAGAGAGTGCCCTAGAGCTTATATACCTAAGAAAAAAGGTATGGCATTGACGAGCGTCTCAAGACGTGATTTATGACACTAAAAGAAATCAAATCAGAGATAGTTTTCGATACAACTAAGTTATAGTCTGAAAAACCGAATGGTTGTAAGGAACTTCCAAAAAATCAATGAAACCCTGAAAGGGCTTTGGTATGTAAAGAGCAACCCTAAAATGGTATCGGGATGAAATAAAGGTCATGTGAGGACACTGGAGCAAAAATGTACTTATCGAGTAATTTAGAGTAATTAATTTTAGATTTTAAATATTTTGATGATTATAAATTCGATATTTGAGGATTGTGCAATGTCTAAAATGGGATTATGAAATTAATTAAGGTTAATTGTGAGGGTATGGCCTTAATTAATTATAAGAAGTAATGAGGTGAGGTTTTAGGAATGGGAAAAGATAAGTTAGTACAAGTGATGTGACATAAAAGTATGGAGTGTTAGGAATGGGAAAAAGTAAAAGGTATGGTGAAAAGTAAGAGGTATGGTGAGAAGTAATGAGGTGAGGTGTTAGGAATGGAAAAAAGTAAATTAGTACAAGTGATGTGATATAAAGGTATGGTGAGGTAATATGTTAAGAATGGAAAAAATGTGAGAAGTATGGTTGTGGATTTGAAAAGTTATTCCATTCTACCTTTGGATCATTTTGAAGTCCAGGCTTATAAATAGGGCCATGAGGTTGTTCTCAAAACCATTCCATTTGAGATCCACTTAAGAGATTGAGGTGAGGGATTTGTGCTTGAGAAATAGGAAATAAAACTGCAAAAGAAAGGAGGAAGGACGGGCACAAATTTTGAGAAATCTCAAATTAAGTTCAAGGTGAGACTCCGATACTCAAACTTCTATTTTGTGTAAAGCTCCTATTGCATGAAACGTGTTTTGTGTAATGTTCCTGTACGCAAAATCTTATTGTTCTCTTATGTGAAATTATATTGCATATATGAAATGTGTTTTCCTGAAAATATATGTCGTTGGCTTTTAACTGTTACATTTATAAAATCCGTGTGGCCATACTGTTGTACCTATTTGTTATTGGCCGAACACAAAAGTTGGATATCCACCGAGAGGCGCTATGCGTGCGCCATCAAGAAAGCTCTTGTGGGGAAGACCATGAGTTTAAGGGACAACGAATGTGGTGTTTGCATGAGTTCTATGAGGTCGGGCCGAGGTGACATAGTTAAGGACCTCTCGAGAGACACTATGTGTGCGCCATTGAGAAAGCTCTCGTTGCAGGAGACTGACATGTTCACGAGGCACTTCGGAGTAGTCTTCATTGTTTCCTCATACGTTTTATACCTGTTCATGCATTTATATAAACTGTTTTTGGAACTATCACTAAAAGATTCATCTTCTAATTGGACTATGTCCCTAGAATATTCAAACGTTCCAAGTTCAACAAACGGCTCTAAGAGAAAGGAGATAGTTGAACAATAAGCTCGTTTTGCAGTTTGTAGCATGTTTTAGCATGTCTTTATGTATGTATGAGAAATTTAGTTGATGCGAACCTTAGTATGTATTTGGTTATGTTTGAGGCGTTCGATTATTGCTTTGAAAGATGATGTCCACGTAACATATCTTGTAGACATCTTGAAACAATTTCCTATATGATGAATAAAGCGTTATGGTTGTGTACTATATCAGATTCGATTTAGTTTCTGTATTTGTAATTATATCACTTGTCTTAACTATTTGTTTATTGGGCTTGTTAGGCTGAGAATGTGAAATTACAACTTTTGGGAATTGTATGTATATCAGTGGTGGTGGTGTGAAGAAAAAATAAATAAATAAAAAGAATTCTTGAAATCTTAAATTATAATACGCCCGAAAAATTTGGGGTGTTACACATAGCATGATGGACATGCAGGCACTTTGTTGGATTTTGACCTCCTAGTGAAGAAATCAATTACCAAAAAAGTTCCTATATTAAAGTTTTACATGTATACAATTTTCAATCACATGCTTTGCCATTCTTCAAGAATTACATACATTTTGAAATCTCAGAGACAATTGCTCAATCTAGATTACTTGTTGGTCACAATTTGGAAGGAGTAAATTTTGCCCAAACACCACACTGACTGGGTTCGTTCAAAAAATCATCTGATCATAACATATATGAAGTTGAATTCCAGAAAAAGAACTCTTGTTTCCTCTAAGCCAACAAGTTTCTTCTAAACTGAAACCAAAAACAAATGAATAAAGCCAGAGGAGAAGAAAATTTGAGAGAACCAATCAAACATTTTTATTCTAGTAATTCGATTCTTTAAATATCTGTTCACATGCTTTCTTGGATACAGTATGCGTTGCAGCAAGTCCTTCAAACAATAAATCACAAAATGACTTGCCAAAAGAATTATAACGAATTATGTATTTCTGTATGCATCCAAGAAACTACATAAATCCCAATCACATGCACTAAGTCAGATAGAACGGGCGGTATAAATTGAAACCCTTCCCCACCCAGATCGGTTTCATCTCATCAAGGCCTTTCTAACATCGCCAAATCTCCTTCCCTACCCGGCTGGTTTACAATGAGCCAAAAAAGGGGGAAAATCCCTTCTTTTTCCCGTTTTGTTTCTCGACAACCAAAAGGTAACGGACGAATCTTTTTAATAGCTAACCCAAATTCTACGATTTGATAATAGTTCTACTGCTTCGAAGAATCAGCCCCCAAAAAGCAAAAAAGGAAAAAAAAAAAAAAAAAACACGCGCAATCAGATGAAAAAGTAACCCAAAGGCCAAGAAAGAGAGAGAAAAAGAAGTTGGAAACCTGATGATCGGAAGAGCCTAGAGATACGGTAGGGGTCCCCTTTGTCCACCGGAAACTAGGGGCAAATATCTGAAGCACCAACAAGAAACCAGCATGTAAAAGAGGGTTTCTTTTGTAGTCGAAAGCGCTGTCAATACATACAAGAGAGGAAGAACCAGTTGGATAGAAAAATGAAGAAAATGCAGAGAGAGAGGGAGAGGGAGAGGGAGAGGGAGGAGGAATGGAAGGAGATAAAAAGAAGTGGGATATGTGGCTTTGTCAACTTCTATGTTGGGATTATTGGTTTGGTTCCGTTTAATTTTGAGTTTTTTAATGTTGTCAAGTGCCAAGATCGATGGTGCGCCCTCCACGTCGTCCTGTCGTCTTCCAAGTAGTTGTTTGTTTGTTTGCTAACGTAGCAAAATAAAATACAGCTCACTCATATTAATACAATATCTACCATTCATTTAGGTCCCGTTTAGTTAGTTTCAGTTTGGGGCGCATGGACTTTATGGGCAAATACAATAAATAAATATGGTGTTTAATAATTTTTTTAACTCACATTAAGTATGTTTTAAAGGCTTAAATTCAAATTGAATATTTTGGTGTTTTCAGGCACATTGAGTTTGAATTCAAGTGTTTTATTAACTTATTAAATATTTTTATCCTTATGGGGTGTCCTAGGAAATCCTAAGTTATAAAAAGTAATCTGTTGAAGTTTGAAGACTCTGAAGAATTTTCAAGGCGACACTATAATATCACAAATTTTAATGTATGAATAAGTTGTAATTACGTGAATTATGGCATATTTTGTGATGTTAAAAAAATTTAGTAGACAGTTTAAAGATCTCAATAGTTGAATCGACAGAAAAGAATATCCCGGGATGTGCATGTCCAAAAAGAAAGAGATATCCATGGCAAGCGTTTTAAGATAGGATTTTTAATGCCAAAATAAACCAAATCGGAAACTTTCTTTAGTACAGTTTTGATATAGCATAAAAAATCAAATTAGCGCAAGAGACTTTCGAAAAGACTATGGAACCTCAAGAAGAGTTAAATTTTGTATAAGGAACAACCCCGAAGAAGGGTTCAGGGTAAAATGATCGAGTTTTCAATCAAGCGTGATTTTTCATAAGTTTCGGGCCTAAGTGTAATTTTTGAATTTTGGCTAAAAAATGGTAAAATGAAACTCGAAGAACATAACGTGAAAGAGGAAGGGGTCGTCGTGAAATTTTTGGGAACACAATGGGCATCACGAAAAGGCCTAAAAGAGATTTAGAAAATGTTTATACAGACCTTCGGCCATATTCCGGTACTTCTTAGATTCGTTGGTCACAAAGGCCAGACTTTTCTCAAGCTTCTTCTTATCCCTCCTCAGCTCCCCGACAGTGACTTCGAGCTCTTTTTTTTCCTTGATGGCTCGAGCTCTCTCTCCGAGTTGCTTGAAGACTCCAAGAGAAGCTTGCAAGCTTTGAGGAGTTAATACATTTGTAAGAGGAAGGACAAGAGTGGGTAAAGAACCTTACCAGAAGACTGTGGCGAATAACATAGTCGTAAAGCCCGTCGCTCGACATTTCCTTCCTGTCCAGACCCTTGGTGTAGTTACCAAGGACCTTGTTCAAGCTGTCAAGAAGAGGAGTGAAGTATATCCCACCGGCCGCAACCTCGAATCCACTCGGCTCGTCAAGAGTGTTCGTTTTGTTTCGCTTATCTGCATGAGCCGATCAAACGGCTTGCAAGGTCGGGGGAGTTTTTCTCTTGCTCCCAGCATCAGGAGCCTCCTCGTGAACCACAGACTTCCCGCGACTTATTCCGGCTGAGGCCACTACGCACTGCGAGGAGGTATCCACAGGAGCCGATTTTGAAGGGATCGCGACAGTCAGTGCGGGGTCAGAACCACACAAAGTGACAAGGTCGGGACTCGAGTCGGTCGCCTCAGTACAAGCTCCCACCCCTTGGACTTTTGCAGGAGAAGAGGAGGTGCGAACGACCTTAGGCACGCTTGAGATCGCGGAAGAGCCGAGTCATTCGAGCTGGAGCTTCATCGCTTCAAGTAATGGTGGTAAGGCCGCAACCGTAACTCCCCCACGAACACTACTCTCCTTGACTGGGCTCCTATCAAAGTTGACCTTGTCGAAGACTAACCTTATCTCCCTCTGGTCGCGAACCCCAATATCACTTTTCCTAATTTCCTTAATTCTGAAAGGAGGAGCGAGTTGGTAGTCATAAAGCAGAAAGTCGCAGAATTCACAAATTGTTTTCGTTAGTTTTCGCTTCCGAAGCTTTCTGAATATCTTGCGCCTCGGAAATGGTCAACTCGGGTTGCCCGCCAGCGACATCTGCAAAATCGGAAAGATCTATAAGTGGAAGGTTACAATAAACAAATTATTTCTACAAGAACAAACTGGAAAACAACTTACTCGGCACAAGAATGAAGCCAAAGTTATTTAGGTTTTGGAGGGAAGAATAGGAAATGTACAACCATTGGGACTTATAGTCCCTTACGTTGGACTTGCCTTTGGCCTTCCCTCTAGGAAAGACTCTCTTGTAATCTGAAGAACGAGCTTCCATATAATACAGCCCGTCCTTGGTACCCTTGAAAGAGTAAAGATACCTTAGTATTATAGGGGTCGGAAGAGGAAGTTGGTTCTTTTTGAAGAGAATGGCAAGGGGAAGTTATCTGAGCATATGAGTTGGGAGTTAGTTGGAAGAGAGCGAGCTTAAGGTCGTTCAAAATGTCTATGAGATAGGGTTGGAGTGGAAACCTAAGACCAAATTCTAAGTGTTAGGGGCCGATGGCGATGAACCCCGTAGGAGGAAAAGCTACGTGATCACCTGAAGAAGGGACCATTAAGCGAGTGCCGCAGAGGAGGCAGTACGTGGAAGCACATGACGACAGCTCGCCAACCGTCAGCCTCGAAGGATAACGCTTGAAAATCTCATGAGTTGTACGCTCCTCCTGTAATACCCCGAGAGCCCAGAGAAGTTAGTATATATCGAGGATAGTGTAAGAAAGGAAACAACACCAGTTGGATACCTTTTGGGCTGAATGTTGGCAAAGAACTCCCAAGTTAAGCGTGCTTGACCTGGGGTAATCCAAGGATGGGTGACCCCCTGGGAAGTTCGTGTAGGCTCATCAAGGTAAGTTGTTCTGATCCTTCCTATCACTCGAACGGGATGTTACAAGTGGTATCAGAGCCGACCCCCGAGCCTCTAAGCGCATTGGTGGGGCAAACCTCAACGAGGAGGCTGAGTCCCGAAGGGGGTATGTGTAAGCCCCTATGGGGGGTGCGTGTAGGCACCTTAAGCGAATCCCACATCGGCCATGCAAGGAGGGAGATCTGGGACCGGTTGTAAGGTCGCATGACGAGGACGTCATGTACTTAAGGGGGGGAGAATGTAATACCCTGAGAGTTCAGAGGAGAATAGTATATATCGAGGATAAGTAAAGAAGGAAACAACACTAGCTGGATACCTTTTGGGTTGAATGTTGGCAAGGAACTCTGGGGTTAAGTATGCTTGAGCTGGGAGCAGTTCAAGGATGGGTGACCCCCTGGGAAGTTCGTGTAGGCCCATCAGGGTAAGTTGTTATAGTCTTTTTTATTGCTCAAACGGGATGTTACAGGTGGTATCAGAGTCGACCCCTGAGCCTCTGAGCGCGGTGGTGGGGCAAACCTCAGCAAGGACGTTGAGTCCCTAAAGGGGGATGTGTGGAGGCACCTTAGGCAAATCTCACATTGGCCATGCAAAGGGGGGAGATCTGGGACTAGTTGTAAGGTCGCATGACGAGGACGTCATGTGCTTAAGGGGGGAGAATGTAATACCCCAAGAGCCCAGAGAAGTGAGTATATATCGAGGATAGTGTAAGAAAGGAAACAACACTAGCTGGATACCTTTTGGGCTGAATGTAGGCAAAGAACTCCGGGGTTGAGCGTACTTGAGCTGGAGCAGCTCAGGGATGGGTGACCCCTTGGGAAGTTCGCGTAAGCCTATCAGGGTAAGTTGTTCCGATCCTTCCTATTGCTTGATATACGATGTTACAGGTGGTATCAGAGCCGACCCTTGGAGAAGGCGGTCCAATGAGGGCAGAGAGTGGCGACGGGGTGCAAGGCCTGATCAAGGAGCGGCTCCTGGCAAGCTTCTAAGATGGCAGCCTCCAAAAGGGAGAAGGTCTGGGACCAATTGTAAGGTCGCATGACGAGGACGTCATGTGCTTAAAGGGGGGAGAATATAATACCCTGAGAGCCCAGAGAAGTTAGTATATATCGAGGATAGTGTAAGAAAGGAAACAACACCAGCTGGATACCTTTTGAGCTGAATATTGGCAAAGAACTCCCAAGTTAAGCGTGCTTGACTTGGGGTAATCTAGGGATGGGTGACCCTCCTGGGAAGTTCGTGGTGGCCCATCAAGATAAGTTGTTCCGATCCTTCCTGTCGCTCGAATGGGATGTTACACCTCCGAAGCTCGCTGGGCTATTGCAGGGTTGGTACACTGAGGAACTCTCTCAACGACCTCCGAATCTGACGAAGCCACGTTTTGAGCAGTTCGCGGCAGCATCATTTCTCTGTGCTCCGAAGAGTTAGAGGTGTTGTCATCCTCTACCCTGTGGTTTCGGCGCTTCTAACTTGATATAGCCATCTACGATGGAAAGATAACAAGGAGAGAATAGACGAGTTAGGTCGCTGAGTAAAGAGGAGGAAATGAGTTTTCATCACACTTTTATAGCTTCGGACACTCCACCGTTGGATGAAGAAACCGACGAACTACCCTAGATCCAAGGGTGGTATGCGAAAGCTTTAGAGCCCATGGGCATAATGATTAAGCAGTTATGGGAAACGTGCGTATTAAATGCGCCGTAGACAAGATGTGCTACATGAAATAGCGTGATGTGAAGCGAATGGATGGGAAGCTGAAAGGTTTATCAACTGATAGAATGGCTGACACACGTCAACTCCCAGTCCGAAGATCGCATTGTGAGTTGGGAGGCTTAATGTTGCAGGTATTTCTTGCTCTACTTCTTATGGACTGAACTCCACCCAACAGGCCGACCCAATCACATAAGCCCCTGTAGACCCCGAACTGAGTTCGTCGAAGCGATCTCACACGTTGCCAGAACCCAAGCTCAGATCGCAAGTCAAAGCGAGCTCTCAGAAATACTCCTTATTCACTAGCCTATCTCGAGCGAGCTCCCGACTATATTCCGAGCAAACTTCTAGCAAACTCTTGTAGATCGCTGGCTTAGCCGGTCAACTCACGTAACGAAAAAAATGTACGACAAAGAATATTAATGGGCAAAAGGGCGTCCCGACTGGGCCATTCAAGCCTAACATGGACCTACCCTCTCGGCCCATTTGATCGGCCCATATCAGTCCCATCATGGCCCCTTGTGATGTGGGAATTTATTTACACATTTATTGGTCATAATTAAATAGTATTTTTAGTATTTTATATATATTTTATCTAGAATTGTCTAATATTTTGAGTTTTCTTTGTATATATTTAATTTTTAGTATTTCTTGTTATTTTATAGGAATACTATTTAGTGTTTGGGTTAAAAAAATAAAAAAAATAAAAAGAAAGAAAACAATTATAAAGTTAATTTTAAAATTAATACTATAAATTAATATTATAAATAATTAGTATTATAATATAATTAAAATTAATATAATTAATAGTATATTAAATATTATATTTTGTATTATATATTAACTTATTAAATTAAATAACGTGAAGATGGGTTTTGTGTGGGCTGTGTGTGTGGAATTGATATTTATATATATATATATATATATATATTATATTAATTAAGTGAACATGCGTGAATGTGGAGGGATTTGGATTGCACACACATATATATATATATATATAATAATATTAAGAGATTTGGAGGGGGGATTTTTGAAGGGGGCAGCGCCGCACGGACGGAAGGATTGGAGCTTGAAGCCGCGCACAGACTTTAGGAAATCAAGAAGGAATTGGAGAAGGTTGTGGGGGACTTGGGGAAATCAAGAAATAGAGGCTTGCGGCCTATTGGTGGAGCGACGGACAGTAATTGGAAGCCAGACGCACGAACAAAAAGGAATTAATAGAGCCTGGTGCAGCGGACAGAGAGAAGACAGCCACACAGAAAAGCAAAGCAGCCATGGAAATCATTAACTTTGGAGAAGAATTCTAAATTAATTTTCTTGACTGTTAATTCTTTTATTTTTGAATTAATTCTTGGATTTTAATTATATTTTTTTGGAATTTTATTATGATGATTTCTGTTATCATGGTTGGCTAAATTTATTGTTAGCTAAGGTAACAAGATAGCCATGAAACAATGTTGTGATTGATATTATTTTTGGTTAATTTGATTGATGTTTATTTCATGTGATTATGTGATATGCTTATTATTGTTTTGACAGCCTGAGCACCTGTTAAATGATTTTATGAACATAGATGATACAGACCAAGTAATTTTATGTTAAGTTTTGCATATCACATAACTTGGATTGGATATTGAAACGGACCAAGTATGAATATTCATCTTTGTGGTAACTTGAATTTGCTTGAATTAGTAATTTGAGTTAGTAAATTTCAAAGAATTTAATGCGTCGTTAATTAATTGATTTTACATGGACCAAGTGTAGAATTAGTGATTAGCGATAGTTTTGTTATACCCGGACCAAAGTATAATAAATAAGTTATGAAATTCCGCTTTCACATGTAAGTAAAATCCATCTAATTAATTTATTTGGTAAGAATTACAATATTCTCATAGGTGAATCGAATACCTTAGCTATCCTATCTCTCTGTTTTAACCTGTCTGATTGTTCTTTATTTTGCTATTTCCAATACGTCATATTCTTCTTGCTTTATTTTATCTTTAGTTAATATTATCTCTAATTTGATTTTTCTGGATAAAGAATAGGATTGCTCCGTTTTGGTACTTGTTTCGGTAATCCCCATGGGAACGATACTTTACTCATTCACTTTATTACTTGATCGACTGGTGCACTTGCCATTGCATTTTAGGCACATCAAGTTTTTGGCACCGTTGCTGGGGACTGTTTGTTAACAATATTGAGATTTGCAATTCTTACTTTAATCTTGAATCAGTTTCTGTTATTTAATTTTATAGTTTATTTATTTAATTCATTTATTTATTTATTTTTTTAGGTGGATCTCATGGATGACCCATGCTAGAAAATCTGAGTTGATAGATTTTGATCCGGAAATTGAAAGAACATTTCATAGATTGAATAACCAACAAAGAGAGATTATGGAAGCAGAAGATCAAAATATAGAAGCCCAGAGGTCATTGAGGGATTATGTATCACCTTCCATTGTTGGCATTGCCTCGAGTATTCGTAGGCCGACAGTACAAGCTAACAACTTTGAGATCAAGCCAGCAATCATCCAAATGATGCAAGCCACAGTTCAATTTGGTGGCTCCGTTAATGATGACCCAATTGCACACATCGCTAACTTCTTAGAGATTTGTGATACTTTAAAGCATAACGGAGTCTCTGATGATGTTATACGCCTAAGATTGTTCCCATTCTCATTGAGAGACAAGGCGAAAGCATGGTTGAGTTCACTTCCACCAGGTTCTATCACCACATGGGATGTTATGGCCCAGAAGTTTCTAGCTAAGTACTTCCCACCATCAAAAACTGCAAAGATGCGAAATGATATCACTACTTTTGTGCAATTTGAGATGGAGACATTGTATGAAAGCCTGGGAGCGCTTTAAGGAGTTGTTAAGGAAGTGTCCACACCACCAATTACCCGTAAGGCTTCAGGTACAAACTTTTTATAATGGATTATCTTTTACTAATCGTTCTATGATTGATGCAGCTACAGGAGGTACCATTATAAGGAAGACACCTGATGAAGCTTATGAGTTGTTGGATGAAATGGCGTCTAATAGTTATCAATGGCAAGCTGACAGGTTACCAATGAAGAGATCGATTGTAGGACATGAAGTGAGCAACATCAGTGCTTTATCCGCTCAAGTGGCTGCCCTTAATGCAAAGTTGGACAATTTATGCAATCCATCCATGCCTACCAGGAGCATCACTTGTGACTTATGTGGAGTGGTAGGACATGGTTCAGTAGAGTGCCAAATGGGGAATAATTTTGCAAATGTGCCAGAATCTGCCAACTTTGTAGGGAATTTCCATCGGCAGCAACATAATCCATACAACAATGTTTATAATCCAGGATGGCGCAACCACCCCAATCTCTCATGGAGCAATCATAATGCCATAAACCATCAAGCACCTTCCGGATTCCAGCCACAACAAGAGAAGAAACCAAGCTTGGAGGAGTTGATGACCAAGTTTGTAAATACTGTTGAGACAAGATTCCAAGGTATGGAAACCAAATTTCAGAACCAGGAGGCATCTATTCGAAACTTGGAGGTATAGGTTGGGCAGATTGCCAAGATGCTTTCTTCTAGGCCCCAAGGTTCTCTACCAAGAAACACAGAGACCAATCCAAGAGAGCAAGCCAATGCCATCATGCTAAGGAGTGGAAAGGAGTTGCAAGATCCACCTAAAGCAATTGAACCTATGAGCAAGCAAGAGGGGATGATCCAAGGAGAAGTGCTTCCACCAAGGGAATCTTATAAGACCAAACTAAAAGAAGCTGAGACAACACAAAGAAGGCCAAACCAAATGGAAGCAAAATGTGAGTACGAGTGGTCACCAAAAATCAAGTTTTCAGATCCTAATGTCAAGCCATACGTGCCACCATTGCCTTTCCCTCAAAGACTCAAGCAACACCAAAATGAACAATTCGCCAAGTTCTTTGAGATGTTAAAGAAGCTGCACATCAATATTCCATTTATGGATGCTATCACACAAGTCCCTAGCTACGCCAAGTTCTTAAAAGATATTTTATCCAACAAGAGGAAGCTAGCAGAATTTGAGACAGTCAAGCTGAGTGAAAAGTGCTCTGCCATTGTGCAAAACAAGTTGCCACAAAAGCTTAAGGATCCAGGGAGTTTTACTATCCCTTATATTATTGGTGACATTTGTTTTGATAAAGTTTTGTGTAATTTAGGAGCTAGCATTAATCTCATGCCTTTAACTATTTTCAGGAAACTAGGTTTGGGAGAACCAAAGCCTACCACAATCACTTTGCAGCTCGCGGATAGATCAATCAAGCATCCAAAAGGTATTGTGGAAGATGTTTTGGTAAAGGTAGACAAATTCATATTCCCAGTTGATTTCATTGTCTTGGATATGATTGAGGACCTTGAGGTTCCCCTTATTTTAGGGAGGCCATTTCTAGCTACAGGTAAAGTTTTGATTGATGTTCAACAAGGACAACTTGTGTTGAGGGTCCAAGATGACCAAGTAACGTTTAATGTGTTTCAAGCCCTCAAGCATCCAGCAGAAGACCAAACTTGTTATAGACTTGATGTTATTGACTGTTTTGTGCATGATTGCTTCCAAGTTAACAGGTTTGAAGACCCTTTGGAGGGTTGTTTAGTAAATTCGATTACTACAAGTGGAAAAGAGGATGCATATGAGGAGATTGTCAAGATGTTGGAGGCAAAGTCACCCTCCTACCAAACCTATACTAAGCAGCATGGACCAAGATATTAGAAGCTAGAGAGACCACTGATGAAACTGCCCAAGCCATCCATTGAAGAGCCACCTTCACTTGAGCTTAAGCCCCTTCCTTCTCATTTAAAATATGCATTTTTAGAAGGTACTTCATCCTTACTTGTGATTATTTCATTCTCTTTGACAGGTGACATGGAGGCAAGGTTGTTACAAGTGCTTAAGAAGCATAAAAGAGCTTTTGGTTGGACCATATCAGATATTCATGTAATAAGCCCTTCCATCTGCACACACAAGATACTTATGCAAGACAACTACAAACCAACCGTGCAGCCACAAAGAAGGCTCAACCCAATGATGCAAGACGTGGTTAAGAAAAAGGTGATCACTTCTTGATGCAGGTATTATCTATCCCATCTCTGATAGTTCTTGGGTGAGTCCTGTTCAAGTAGTACCAAAAAAAGGTGGCATGACTGTTGTTGCGAATGAAAAAAATGAGTTGATTCCTACTAGGACAGTCACAGGATGGCGAGTGTGCATTGATTACAGGAAGCTGAATGATTCCACTAGGAAAGATCATTATCCCCTCCCTTTTATTGATCAAATGTTAGAAAGGTTAGCAGGTAGGGATTACTATTGTTTCCTAGATGGTTATTCAAGATACAACCAGATTGCCATTGCCCCTGAGGACCAGGAGAAGACTACATTCACATGCCCTTATGGTACTTTTTCATTTAGGAGGATGTCATTTGGCTTATGCAACGCACCTGCGACTTTTCAACATTGCATGATGGCAATCTTTCATGACATGATTGAGGATTTCATGGAAATATTTATGGATGATTTTTCTGTATTTAGCTCTTCCTTTGATGATTGTTTACATAACTTGTCTTTGGTTTTACAGCATTGTGAGGATACTAACCTAGTTTTGAACTGGGAGAAGAGTCATTTCATGGTGCAGGAGGGCATTGTGCTAGGACACAAGGTTTCCCATGAGGGAATTCAAGTGGATCGTGCCAAGGTGGAGGTGATTGAGAAGTTGCCGCCACCTACTTCTGTTAAGGCTATGAGGAGTTTCTTAGGACATGTCGGGTTTTATCGACGTTTCATCAAGGATTTTTCCTTTATCGCTAGACCTTTATCTAACTTACTATCCAAAGATGTTCCTTTTAACTTTTCTGATGATTGTTTGTAGGCTTTTCATACCCTAAAGGAGAAGTTGATCACGACACCTGTAATGGTAGCACCAGATTGGACACTTCCATTCGAGCTTATGTGTGATGCCAGTGATAGTGCAGTTGGAGCTGTCTTAGGCCAACGAAAGGACAAGGCGTTTTAGACCATTTATTATGCTAGCAGGACCCTCATAGAAGCATAACAAAATTATGCCACTACAGAAAAAGAACTTCTTGCAGTAATATTTGCAATTGACAAATTCCATTCTTATTTGATTTTGTCCAAAGTTATTGTGTATACAGATCATGCAACATTAAAGTGTTGGAAATGTATGCCCTAAAGACGCGTTTTATTTAATTTATGGTAATGATGTTTCTTTTAGTCAGTTTATTGCACATATATTATTTGCATTTAATTGTTGGAAAAGTGTCCATGCTATTAAGTAAGTGATTCATGTGATGGGTCGTTCTTCACAGTTAGGCATGAATCATGGGTACTTAATAAGCAAGAAAAATATTACTCTTGATCTTTTGATAGAACTGGGCATTCTATCATGATAAGATCATTGTGCAATAGATCCTAATGGAGGATGGCTTGACTTAGCCAGTAAACAGTCCGTTTACTCTAATTGTATAAGCGCATTTGGAATGCGTAGAGTGGACCTGTGATAGAAGCTAATGACAAAGTACTGATTATCATGGAGCTAGTCTATCATTGCTACTACGTGGACGGGTACTTTAATACTTGAGTATTAGTTGGTGGTCTAGTGAACCTAGAGCTATATTCTTAGATTCACTATAGATGAGGTCTATCAAAGATCAGCAACCTTGTGAGTTGGGAGTGTGGTTTCTAATTAGCTAAGACAGACTAATACAAGATAGTTTCTGTGATTCACCCCCTTGTGATTGTCCAAGAATAATCAAATAATCCAGGGCCCTGGGAACGTGACTTAAGAGTGTGTGCTTCTGGGTAGCTCCCAGTGGTAAGCAAGTACATTCAAGTAGTCATGGATTATTGGACTAGTGATCTAAGGATGGTAGAAGTCATTTAGAGAGGTGTTAGTACATTATTCCTTTCTAAATGATGGGTGTTACACAGAGGGGTATTTTAGTCATTACACTAGTAGGTCAAAGACATCGCACATGCAAAATTATTCGTGGGGTCAGTGTTACCATATGGTGATAGTTGGAACACTTAGAATGATAAAATATAGCTACTGGGTAGCAGGGATATTTTGGTCATTTTAGTAGCCATGAATAATTTGTCTTTTGGTCCCCAGGGTAGCTCGATGTAACTCATGTATTATTTAATACATTTTGGCTTGTTGGGTGAATTACATTGAGAGAGAATTATTTAATAGTTCATTGGTTTTAATTAATTAACTGGGCTAACCCAATTAGAAAATTAATTAAAATAGACTTGGCCCACTAGGGTTTTAGCCCTAGGGTTCTCCCTATATATATTCTCTCTCTAGTTGTATTTAACTCTAATTTTTGATTTTCTTTTCTTCACCAAAGAGAGGCCACGAGTTTGAGTCATACCTTGGAAGATCAAGAGATCTGATGCGAAGGAGCCGACGGATTGCAGGACAGTCGACGTCTCCACCACGCGAAGAAGCAGTCGCGCCTCCTCCATTCCGTCTGATAATCCGAAGAAAAAGTAAGCCTCCAAGATTCTTATCAATACGAGGATTGTTATGTTTTTAAAAACGCTTCCGTTGCATGCTTTGATCCTCGTTGACGGTCCTTCATAAAGTACCTGTTGGCTAAGAAGGATGTGAAATCGAGACTCATTCGATGGATCTTGCTTCTTCAAGAGTTTGACTTGGAGATTCGAGACAAGAAGGGGACTGCAAATGTTATCTTAGACCACCTCTCACGAATGGAGCATTCAACCATGGTGCAGTCGAACCCATTTCCTATTCAAGAGGAGTTCCCTGATGAACACTTATATGCAGTTAGGAGTTCAGCTTTACCATGGTATGCGGATATTGTAAATTTCTTGGTTGGTAAGGTCATTCCACCTAATTTTTCATATCAGCAAAGGAAGAAATTTCTTTCTACAGCTAAGCATTATTTGTGGGAGGAGCCTTACTTATATAAGGTTTGTGCTGATCAAATTAATTCGCAGGTGTGTTCCTGAGGAGGAGGTAAGTCAGATTCTACACCATTGTCATGACAAGGAGGTAGGAGGTCACTTAGGCCCTACCAAAACAACATTTAAGGTGTTACAATTTGGTTTTTACTGGCCTACTCTTTTCAAGGATGCCCACTCTTATGTTTCTGTTTGTGATAGGTGTCAAAGAGTTGGAAATTTGTCTAGGAAGAATGAGATGCCATTGAATAATATTTTAGTTTGTGAGTTGTTTGATGTTTGGGGTATTGACTTCATGAGCCCTTTTCCTAAATCTTCTCAAAATCAATATATTCTTGTTGTGGTGGATTATGTGTCCAAATGGGTGGAGGCCATAGCTTGTCCTACTAATGATGCCAAGGTGGTAGTCAAGTTCTTAAAGAAACACATTTTTACACGTTTTGGCACACCTAGAGCCATCATTAGTGATGGTGGCACACACTTTTGTAATAAGCAATTTGATGCTCTTTTGCGCAAGTATGGGGTAACCCATAAGGTAACCACACCCTATCATCCCCAAACAAGTGGCCAGGTGGAAGTTTCCAACAGGGAGTTAAAGAGAATTCTTGAGAAAACTGTAAATGCATCTAGGAAAGATTGGTCTTTCAAGCTTGATGATGCATTATGGGCATATAGAACTGCATTTAAAACTCCTATTGGCATGTCTCCATATAGGCTAGTGTTTGGAAAAGCATGTCATCTTCCTGTTGAGTTAGAGCATAAGGCATATTGGGCTATTAAATTTCTTAACTTTGATTGGCAAGATGCAGGTACTCACAGGAAATTACAACTTAACGAGATGGAGGAATGTCGTGAAGCAGCATATGAGAATGCATAGATCTGCAAGGATAGGACTAAGAGATTGCATGATAAGCATATTAGCAAGAAAGAGTTCAAGATTGGAGAGAAAGTTCTTCTCTACAATTCGAGGCTCAAGCTTTTCCCGGGCAAGTTAAAATCAAGATGGTATGGTCCTTTCACTGTCAAGCAGGTACATCCTTATGGCGTTATGGAGATTTTCAAGGACACTAAAGAATCTTTCAAGGTTAATGGACATCGCCTGAAGCACTATGAAGATGGTGGATTTGAGAAGGGCAACTCAGTCCTTCAATTGCATAAGCCAAACTAGAGTCTCCAAGATAGTCAAGCTAATGACTATAAACAAGCGCTTCTTGGGAGGCAACTCAAGCTCTTTTTTCTTTTTGTTTGTATTATTTTATTTTTAAATAAATATGACCAATAACCCATACTTGTGATGATGTGTAGGTTCAAAAGAAAGAAAAATAAAGTTGATTCAATTTGGACTGGCGTGGGTATTCATAGTGTTCAATTATGTGGCCAGGGGAGTATTCATTTTTCATTCTCCTTTTTCTTTTTCTTTCACATTGAGGACAATGTGTTAAATGAGTTTGGGGGTGGAATTAATTGATTGTTGATATATGCTATTTGTTTTGCTTGGGCATTTTTGTTGTGAAATTTTGTTTGCGAAACTTATATCATGTGCATATTTGGCCAACCCCCTAGACGGAAAAATTTGTGAAAGATAAAATAAGCAAAACCTGTTATTTGGAATCATGATTTTCATTTGGGTTCTTTATTGTGTTTAACATTGAGTTTTTGATTTGGAATGAGCAATATCTTATAAAGCAAGATTAAGTATACTTGGGTTCTAAAATCATTGAAGTACATATTCTTTGTGAAGTTGTGTGAGTTGTGTGACTATGCATTAAAGATAAATGTAATACTTTTCTTGTAATTGTTCCTTCTGAGCTACGATTTAAGTAAATAGGATGAATAATGTTGAGCGAGATGGAGCATAAAATGCACTCGTTCAGCTAAAAAAAAAAAAGAAAAAAAAAAGAGAATGAGATGGAGTATAAAATGTACTCGTTTAGTTAAAAAAAAGAAGAAGAAGAAAGAAATAAAGAAAAAAAAATGAAGAGAAAAAAAAGGAACCCTACTTTGCTACCTTTGTTTGTAGTAGTGAGAAGGAATAGTTGTAAGAATAGTTGTTGCATTAGTTGATCGTGCAGGGTACATGACAAAGTATAATTGAATTTAGAATTTTGTATGGATTCTCGAACTTGGGAATGTAAGTATGTTTAGTTTCCTTTATTTGCTATTGTTACATTTTAGATTGAGGATTTAGATGTGGGCATAACAGATGATTTAAATGTTATGAATGATTTCGAATATAAGTTTTGTGTTTTGAGAATATAATTTCTTTTCTTTGCTTGAGGACAAGCAATAATTCAAGTTTGGGGGTATTTGATGTGGGAATTTATTCACACATTTATTAGTCATAATTAAATAGTATTTTTAGTATTTTATATATATTTTATCCAGAATTGTCTAATATTTTGAGTTTTCTTTGTATATATTTAATTTTTAGTATTTTTTGTTATTTTACAGGAATACTATTTAGTGTTTGGGTTAAAGAAATAAAAAAATAATAAAATAAAAAGAAAGAAAAAAATTATAAAGTTAATTTTAAAATTAATATTATAAATAATTAGTATTATAATATAATTAAAATTAATATAATTAATAGTATATTAAATATTATATTTTATATTATATATGATATTATATAATAATATATTATATATATTATATATATTATATATTAACTTATTAAATTAAATAACGTGAAGATGGGCTTTGTGTGGGCTGTGTGTGTGGAATTGATATTTATATATATATATTATATATTAATTAAGTGAACATGCGTGAATGTGTAGGGATTTGGATTGCACATATATATATATATATATATATATAATAATATTAAGAGATTTGGAGGGGGGAATTTTTGAAGGGGCAGCGCCGCACGGACTGAAGGATTGGAGCTTGAAGCCGCGTACAGACTTCAGGAAATCAAGAAGGAATTGGAGAAGATTGTGGGGGACTTCGGGAAATCAAGAAATAGAGGCTTGCGGCCCATTGGTGGAGCGACGGACAGCAATTGGAAGCCAGACGCACGAACAAAAAGGAATTAATAAAGCCTGGTGCAGCGGACAGAGAGAAGGCAGCCACACGGAAAAGCAAAGCAGCCATGGAAATCATTAACTTTGGAGAAGAATTCTAAATTAATTTTTTTGACAGTTAATTCTTTTATTTTTGAATTAATTCTTGAATTTTAATTATGTTTTTCTGGAATTTTATTATGATGATTTCTGTTATCATGGTTGGCTAAATTTATTGTTAGCTAAGGTAACGAGATAGCCACGAGACAATGTTGTGATTTATATTATTTTCAGTTAATTTGATTGATGTTTATTTCATGTGATTATGTGATATGCTTATTATTGTTTTGATAGTCTGAGCACCTGTTAAATGATATTATGAACATAGATGATACAGACCAAGTAATTTTATGTTAAGCTTTGCATATCACATAACTTGGATTGGATATTGAAACAGACCAAGTATGAATATTCATCTTTGTTGTAACTTGAATTTGCTTGAATTAGTAATTTGAGTTAGTGAATTTCAAAGAACTTAATGCGTCGTTAATTAATTAATTTTACATAGACCAAGTGTAGAATTAGTGATTAGCAATAGTTTTGTTATACCCGAACCAAAGGATAATAAATAAGTTATGAAATTCCGCTTTCACATGCAAGTAAAATCCATCTAATTAACTTATTTGGTAAGAATTACAACATTCTCGTAGGTGAATCGAATACCTTAGCTATCCTATCTCTCTGTTTTAACTTGTCTGATTGTTCTTTATTTTGCTATTTCCAATACATCATATTCTTCTTGCTTTATTTTATCTTTAGTTAATATAATCTTTAATTCGATTTTTCTGGATAAAGAATAGGATTGCTCCATTTCAGTACTTATTTCGGCAGTCCCCGTAGGAACGATACTTTACTCATTCACTTTATTACTTGATCGACTGGTGCACTTGCCATTGCATTTTAGGCACATCACCTAGCAACAACATCATTACAGCCACGTCTGGGTTTTCGCGCCTTCATCTTAGATCCCATCCTCATTAATGACGGATCCCATCCACATTAATGAGGGTCCCATCAGTACCTTGCCACTGCATGGGCGCTCCCGCGGGCGCCGAATATTCCTGTCCCTTCATCACCTACAGACGTACAGGACAAGCTAAGGGAGATCTTACTCCCTTTTATATATCATCCAGCTCTTTTGAGAGCTAGTGTATGTTGTTCTTTGGCCCACTTACGAATATCTTGCACACTTGCTTACTCATTCACTAACTTGGTCATCAGAGTACCTTGTAGGGACGGGTCGACGGGTTAACAAATCAAACCAGATATCCCATCTTCTCTATCTCGGATCCATCACACCAATGCGGGCTAACGAACTGAAGGACCACCAACAAGGATCAAAAGCATGCAACTGAAGTGATTTGAGCATAAAAACTATCCTCGAAATGATAAGAATCTAGAAGACTTACTTTTCCTTCGGATTACCGGACGGAACGGAGCAATAGGAGGAGGAGGCACGACTGCTTCTTCGCGTGGTGGAGACGTCGACTATCCTGCAATCCGTCGGCTCCTTCGCATCAGATCTCTTGATCTTCCAAGGTATGACTCGAACTCGTGGCCTCTCTTGGTGAAGAAGAGAAAATCGAAAATTAGGTCAAAAACAACTAGAGAGAGAATATATATATAGGGAGAACCCTAGGGCTAAAACCCTAGTGGGCCAAGTCCATTTTAATTAATTTTCTAATTGGGTTAGCCCAATTAATTAATTAAAACCAATGAACTATTAAATAATTCTCTCTCAAATGTAATTCACCCAATCAAGCCAAAATGTATTAAATAATACATGAGTTATATCGAGCTACCCTGGGGACCAAAAGACAAATTATTCATGGCTACTAAAATGACCAAAATATCCCTGCTACCCAGTAGCTATATTTTGTCATTCTAAGTGTTCCAACTATCACCATATGGTAACACTGACCCCACGAATAATTTTGCATGTGCGATGTCTTTGTCCTACTAGTGTAATGACAAAAATACCCCTCTGTGTAACACCCATCATTTAGAAAGGAATAATGTACTAACACCTCTCTAAATGACTTCTACCATCCTTAGATCACTAGTCCAATAATCCATGACTACTTGAATGTACTTGCTTATCACTGGGAGCTACCCAGAAGCACACACTCTTAAGTCACGTTCCCAGGGCCCTGGATTATTTGATTATTCTTGGACAATCACAAGGGGGTGAATCACAGAAACTATCTTGTATTAGTCTGTCTTAGCTAATTAGAAACCACACTCCCAACTCACAAGGTTGCTGATTTTTGATAGACCTCACCTATAGTGAATCTAAGAATATAGCTCTAGGTTCACTAGACCACCAACTAATACTCAAGTATTAGAGTACTCGTCCACGTAGTAGCAGTGATAGACTAGCTCCATGATAATCAGTACTTTTTCATTAGCTTCTATCACAGGTCCACTCTACGCATTCCAAATGCGCTTGTACAATTAGAGTAAACGGACTGTTTACTGGCTAAGGCAAGCCATCCTCCATTAGGATCTATTGCACAATGATCTTATCATGATAGAATGCCTAGTTCTATCAAAAGATCAAGAGTAATATTTTTCTTGCTTATTAAGTACCCATGATTCATGCCTAACTGTGAAGAACGACCCATCACATGAATCACTTACTTAATAGTATGGACACTTTTTCCAACAATTAAATGCAAATAATATATGTGCAATAAACTGACTAAAAGGAAACATCATTACCATAAATTAAATAAAACGTGTCTTTAGGGCATACATTTCCAACACGAACCACCGTCGACTAATTTCGAACGTCGACAGAAACTAAGAGGGGTAAAAATGAAAAAAGAGAAAAATGAAGAAGGCAAAAACAGCCATGGCCGTCGGCCATTACTGCCATCGTCAGCCAACCTCTGGACGATGATTCTTGGGTCATCAAAGGGCTCAGAAAGGGGCCTCACAGCATGGAGATTGGATTGAGATCAGGCATCGCTGCGAAATCACCGAGCATGGTCGTGATTGGACATCAGTAAGGTAGGTATGGCCGAGGGTCACCGAATTTTTGGGGAAGGAAATTAAAGCAAAATCTTCTCGATTGGGCTTCAAATCATGTATAAATAGGGGTTTTTCGGAGTGGCAAAATGCATCAAAGTTAAGTTTCCAAGTGCTCACGTTTTAGAGTGAACCGAGAGTTTTAAATAGAGGGTTTTTGTTCCTTGCGTTGAAAGGATTGTTTCTGGAGATTTTAGAGAGTTTTCAAGGTGATTTGAGGGGTGTTCGAAGGTGGCTGGAAGTTCGAGGAAGTGGCGGGATGTGGACTGATTTATGCAGATTTTGGGCATCACCGGTAGTTGTTTCGAGCTAAGAAAGGTACCATTAGGACTGATTTGAAGAGGACTATCAAGTGGTGCAAAGAAAATCGAGATTAGGCAATCATCGGGGACCGAAATTTTTTAGAAGACGACCGACGCGTAGCTGTTACTCGTCAGTCAACCTTCCAGGCGCGTGGGTCAGCGTGTGGGAGCGCATGCAAGGTTAGTTATTTTTGAAATTTTTTATTTTCTTTAGAAAATTATTTTAGGATTTTTGGTGAGGAAAAATTTGAGAAATTTTATGTGGAGATATTTAATTTTGAATTATTAAAGAGGAAATTGGGAGCAAAAATAGAGAAAATTAGGAAAATTATGGATAAATGTAGGAAAAATAAGAAATGCTAATTTTGTGGATATTTATTGATCAAGGGAATATTTGGCTATAGGAGTTGGGGATTTGCCCGATTGTTTAGGTCGGGATATTCAGATTTCAAAAAGTGAGATTAAGGTAAGTGGTCCCTCCAAAATTGATCCAATTTCTTGCAAATGTTTCGATATGATGTTGTCGTGTCTTGGTATGTTATGTATCACGTAGAGTGCATTTATATTTTCTAATGATGAAATATGTATACGTTCATAATGAGATTTTTTGTCATACGTCGCATGGGTTTGGGATTAGGGACTGGCGCCGTTGCTCTGCCAAGGGTGCACACATACACCTTGCCTTGACAGGGAAGCTATAAAAATGGAGCACACTAGTTGTATAATACCCCATATTTTCATGAAAATGCCACGTATTTTAAGTGAGTTTAAAATATTGAAAAAAATGCTTGAAATGGCAACAAGTGATCGAATCGGTCGTAGGGAGTACCCTGGAGCTTAGATACCTAAGGACAAAGGTATATCTTTGACGAGCGTCCCAATGTGAGATTTATAACATTGAAAGAAATAAAATAAGAGATGATTTTCGGTTAAGCTAAGTTGTAGCCTAAAAAGACCGAATGATGGTAAGAGCTTCCTGGAAATCGTACATATCGAGTAATTTTTAGTTATTAATTTTGAGATTTTAAGTATCTCGATAAATTTGATGTTTGAGGGTGTAATTGTAATTAGAGAATTATCTAAATGAAATAAGGATGAAATTATAAGCTCCTATGGTAAAATATTAAAATTAAGAACTTGAATAAGGGCCAAAATGTCATTTGAAAGAAGTTTGGGATATTAGCTTAGATTTCAAAAGTTAAATTCATTCTAACTTTGGATTTCAAAGGCAATTCAATTATAGGTTTGAGTCTTTGGAGTTCATGGCTAAGCTTGTGACAAGTGGCATAATGTGATTGGTTCAAGAACTCTATAAATAGAGGCCATGAATTAATCTCAAATCATTCTAAGGAAATTTGAGAGTTGAGGCATTCTAAGTAGAGGAGCTTGCTCTAGAGAAAGGGGAGGAAGTTCTACAAGAAGGCGGGAAGAAAGTGGCGGAAAACGAGCCTCGTCGGAGTTGTGAGTCTTTGTCAGAATTTACCAAAATTAGTCATAAAAAAAGTGAGGTAAGTCTTTTTTTTTGATAATCCTGTAGAGGGGGAAGAGAGGGTCGCGTAGGTTCAAATGGGGGTTGAATCGGAGTTAAAATGAGGAAGTTATGGTCGAAAAACCAAACCGAGGCAAAACTGTCCAGAACTGCTGTGCAACGCGTGAGTTACACGAGCCAGAAAGTGGTTGCGTGTGAAGTGGTGTAACACCCGGTGTTACAGGTGTTAAAAGAATAGGAAATAAAGTGAGAAAATTCCAAAAATGCCCTTGAGAAGGTGTTGGATCCTTGAGATTGAGGGTGCCCTATGAGAGGGGTATTTTGGTAATTTGGATAGTGAAATCCAATATAAAGGGTATTTTGGTAAATTGGAAATAATTCCTATGTGGAATTAGGTGAGTAAGTGAATAAAAATCCCAATTTAGTAATTATGTGGAGATATATGGGATTAATAAATTCACAAAGATTATTTAGGAATTTTGGAGTGATTCCATAAAGGAAATTAATTTTGGAAATAGGGAAAATGGTGGATATTAAATTATTTAAGGAGAATAATTATATTTTCCCTAAGTTAGTGAATTAATGTGGTAATGCCACATGGATGACCAAGATAAAGAATTGGAAGCCAAGTTTGTGTCTTAGAGTGACACTTGGCATAATCTTGGAAATTTGAGAGAAATTATAAATGTGGATTTATGAGTTGGAGAATGATTTAATTAAATGTAAAAAGAAAGGATAATAGTCTTTCAAGCATTTAATGAGAGGCATAATTATATGGATTAAAGAAAATCCAAAAGCAAATGGTAAATGGTCACATTAATGCCTTGAAAAATATGGAGATTTTATTAAATGAGAAAGAAGTTAATTATGTCTCTCAAGTGTGATGGTTATGAAAATAGTCCCATTAATTTAAATGAGAAAGAAATGAGAAATTGGGAGATGATGGTTGGTGACACATGGCATAATCTTGTGAAGCAAGAATAAGCATTTAAATGAAATTCAAATTGGTGAAATAATGGCTTTTCAAGCATTAAATGCAAGCCATGATGTGTTGCCTAAAAAGAAAATGAAAAATAGAAAAGAAATTAGTCACCCATTAATGGTGTGAAAATGGAGAGAATTTCTTTAATTGAAAAGAAAATGATTATGTCTTTCAAGGCTTTGTCTTGAAAATAGTCCAAATTAAATAAGTAGAAAAGAAATCTATTTATGGGACTTGATCCAAGGGTGTAGATGGTTCTTGAAAATCCAAAGGCTTGGATTTAAAAAGAAAGGAGCACATGGATTGTGCTTTCATGTGTTTTCTCCAAGAGAGGGGAAGGGTTTATTTGAAATCAATGGTTGAGATTGAGATTCTCAAAAGCACATGGATTGTGCTTGTTATGAATGGCTAGGATGCATTCTTGAAATATGAGAAATCTAGTATAAAAAGGCAAGTGTGGGAGACTTGTCTCCCTTTTGGCCATTTGTAGAAATGAAGAAGGAAGAAAAGAAAGAAAGAGAAAGAAGTCTCCATGGAGGGAAAAATGAAGAAAGAAAGAAGATGATGAAGAAAGTCAAGGCAAGTATGCTTTCTTCTCTTTATTTTGGTGTGCTTGTATGCAAAAATTAAGTGGCTTGTTAAAATGCCATTTTAGGTGGGAGAAAGTGATGTTGGAAGCTCTCTTGAAGTGAAGATTTAGTTATTCAAGAAGAGGTAAGGGATGACCCCATGGGAGGGTGGCCTTGCAATGGGCTTTAAATATGTTTCATAAATGTATATGTTGCATTTGGCATGTTCCTTGTGTTCATGAGACTTATGGCCATAGGTTAGTTTGAGAACATGGTTGACATGGTGGGTTGATGCCTCAACCTTGGAGGGTAGTGAGGGCAAAGAAACCTAGCCACATTTGCATGCATTTGGCATCATATAACTTGTTATGTTCATATTTATTTGGCATTGCACCCTTATTGAGCTTAATGGCTCATGAGGTTTTTACCCTCACATGTAGGTTGTGAAAGCATGGTAAAGTCAAGACAAAGGTGAAATGGCATGTGGCTCAATCAATCAGGGGGTTAGAGAGAGAGAGAGTCTCGCTGGGGAGGGGGGCTGATTTTCTTGCGACTTTCGTTTCCTGCTCACGGTGCCTCACTGTTTGATTGTTTTCTCGTGATTTCAAGATCCGTTCAGCGATTCTCTTCCCAGAGTCTCGCCTGTTCAGTGTTTGACTTTTCTGCTGATTTGTTTAATCCCATCTGGGTCAGTGACGAGCTTCCACGAAGCAGGTTCAAACTTTCAACTTTCCAAATTCCCGCCCATCTAATTTTGAATTTTCAGCGTCAATTTGGGCCTCCGATCCTGGGTTGCTGATTGTGTCTCCCCACAACGGTGGTCCCTGACCACCATTTTCTTTGTTCTCTTGGTGATTTCGGTGCTGGGGCCTCAGGCCATGCCAGATCAGTGGGGCTTTCTGGGCGTTTAGGTGGCTGTTTCGGTCATCCTCCATGGCTAGTAAAGAGGTTCCACCCACTAGTTTGACAGAACCAGTTGTTGAAACTGGAGTAAATGCCAATGCTGGGCCATCAAGTAATTTATTGAAGTCAGATGGAAGCAATCTGGAATCGTCCACCAAGTCTTGCACTTTGGGTGACCAAGACACTGTTTCGGTCAACCTTGTGGAGGAGACCAATAAGGTTTGTCCTTCTGTTCCCTCTGTCCCTAAAGGATCTGCTCCATGGGCGGGTCTATTTAAGAACGCCAAGAAGCAACAGGTTCACGGTTTTGCTTTGCCAAAATTTAAGAACGCTGGGGAGATGCTAGTAGTGGATCCGCTAGAGCTGGATAACGTTGAGAGGGCCCTGGGCTTCTGCCTTGTGGGTTATTTTGCTGGAAAATTCCCAGGTAAGCAAGCCCTACTTAAACTCTGCAACTCATGGGAGATCCCATACCAGTATTTCCCTCACTCTAGCAGATGACTCATTTTTAAATTTGAGGATGCTCAGTCAAGAGATCTGGTGCTTCGGGGAGGGCCATATTATGCATATGGGCGTCCTTTGTTTCTAAAGGTTATGCCCAAATGTTTCGAATTTGATGAGACAATGGATCTGCATTTGCCACTTTGGGTCAGATTTCCAGGCCTTCCCATTGAGTTTTGGAATCCAAACCTGCTAGGGAGGATTGCATCAAGATTGGGGGTGCCTATTACCAGCGACAGAAATACTGCAACTAAAGAGAGACTCTCATTTGCTCGGGCTCTCGTGGAAGTTGATGTTTCCAAGGACCTGGTCCGTGAGGTCGTTATAATGATGCCATGCGGGAAGCTTCGTCACCAGCATGTTGTTTATGAATATGAGCCACAGTACTGTAAGTATTGTATGGCTTTTGGTCACAGTCATGAAGTTTGCAAGACCAATAAGCCAAAGCCGAAGCCATTGGAAGAGCCAGTTCCAGCCACGAATCCTGAGGTGGGCAAGGAAGGCCCTGATCCTGTTCCAGCCACTAAGGAAGTCCCTGAGATGGGCAAGGATGCCCCTGATCCTGTTCCAGCCACTAATGAAGTTCCTGAGGTGGGCAAGGAGCCCCCTGATCCTACCTGCCCTCAGCAAGAGGATCCTCCATTGAAGGAGCAAGAACAGGTTCCGGTTCCAGTTAATGCCGAAGAGCATACTCCGATTAAGAGATAGCCTGAGGTGGCAAATACTGAGGATGAAGGTGAATATGAGGTGGTGGTCTCTAAAAGAACAAGGAAATCAGCCAGATGGAAAGCCGCCAAGCAGAAGATGGAGGAAGAATCCTCTTCAAAGGAAACAGAAGCTTCTGTTTCGCCCCAAAGTCAGCCAGATCCCAGGCCCCCAAAGGCCCCAAATACTCAAGGTCGTCCAGGAGATAAAGCAACCAAGATTCCATTGGAATCTGATAAGGCATCTAAAGCCCCGAATGTTTCTGATAGCCGCTTGGCAGAGAAGTCCGTTAAATCCCATGTCTCAAGGAGGAAGGGCCCTGCCCTTCGTTCACAATCATGATTATCTCTTGCTGGAACATCAGGGGCCTCAACATGCCTCTGAAACAAAATGGGGTTAAGCGCCTCATGGATCAACATCATGTAAATATTATGTCCATTTTGGAATGTAAGCTAAATCCATCTAAGCTGCTCAAGGTTATGAGCCGAAAATTCCCTGGCTGGGATGAGATAAATAATTTTGAAGTGCACTCTGCTGGGCGCATCTTAGTTCTTTGGGACCCATCTAAGCTCAGCTTGGAGCCATTGGGGATCTCCCCCTAAGTTATTCACTGCCACATTCGGTGTAAGATATCTGGTAGCTCTTTTCATGCAAGTTTTGTGTATGCATTAAACTCTGTGTTGGGCAGGCGTTCTTTATGGCAGGATCTTAGGGACTTCGGGTTTGATCATTTGGGGCCTTGGATTGTTATGGGGGACTTTAACTATGTTCTCCGGGCCAATGAGAAGATCAACAGGGCAGATGTCACCCCTTATGAAACAGTTGGGCTGTCGGATTGCTGCTTATCTACGGGGCTCTCGGACCTTCCTTCCATCGGTTGTTTCTTTACTTGGACAAACAACACTGTTTGTTCCAAGTTAGACCGTGTGATGATAAATCGTGATTGGGCTGCTGGCAACCTTATGGGTCATGCAAATTTTCTTCCAGCGGGATGTCTATCAGATCACTCCCCATATGTAGTGTCTCTTCTCCACCAGCAGCAAAGGCCCCAAAGGAAGCCTTTTAGGTTCTTTAATATGTGGGCGGATCATAGTGATTTCCTCAGTATCGCCAGCTCTATATTTCATCATCATGTATCGGGTACTAAGCAATTCAGTCTATGTATGAAGCTTAAGCTTCTCAAGGGGCCTCTTAGGAGCTTGAATTCGAAGCACTTCAGTCACATCTCTTCTAGAGTGGCTGCTCCAGATAAAGATCTTGAGGAAGCCCAGCTTTTGCACAATGCCCATCCTCATGACCAAAGCCTTCAAGCTCAAATTTCCATGATGCGGAAGCGTGCCTTCATCTTAAAGGAGGCTAAAAGATCTTTTTTCTAGCAACAAGCAAAGTGCAGCTATCTTAAGCTCAGTGACAGGTGCACAAAATTCTTTCATGCTATTGTTAAGCGCAATTCTAAGCGTAATTTCATTGCAGCCTTAACTAGGGCGGATGGGTCTGTTACTTCCTCCTCCGATGAGGTTGCCAGTGAGTTTATTCGATTCTATGAAGGCTTATTGGGCTCTTCCAAGCTTTGTGAGGCCATTAACCCCCTAATCTTGCATTTTGGGCCCTCTATTTCAACGGAGCAAGCTGCAGCTCTTTCCCAAGGAGTTTCCAATGAGGAGATCAAGGCTGCCCTTTTTAGCATTGGGGATGATAAGGCCCCTGGCCCTGATGGGTTTTCCTCCCATTTTTTCAAGCAAGCTTGGCCTATTGTGGGTGAGCAGTTCACTGAAGCCATTCACGAATTCTTCTCCTCAGGGTCTCTGCTTAAACAGATCAATCGTTCTGCCATTGTCCTTGTTCCCAAGTCAAGGCATGCCAGTTTAGTTGGTGATTTCAGGCCCATAGCTTGCTGCTCCGTAACATACAAGGTCATTTCCAAAATCT
Organism: Diospyros kaki; assembly: GCA_036245055.1. Lineage (NCBI taxonomy): Eukaryota > Viridiplantae > Streptophyta > Magnoliopsida > Ericales > Ebenaceae > Diospyros > Diospyros kaki. The sequence continues at coordinate 12,973,147 of BSEG01000011.1, read as the reverse complement.
TAGCTTCAAGACTTGCTTTGGTCTTGGATTCCATTATTGACAGTTCCCAATCAGCCTTTGTTAAGGGCAGGAGCCTTATGGAAAACGTTCATTTAGCCCAAGAGCTTCTTCGAAATTATTGTCGCAAGAGGACTTCTCCTCTTTGCCTCATTAAGGTTGATCTCCGGAAAGCCTTTGATTCTGTTAATTGGGGCTTCCTTCAGCAGATTTTGAGCGGCCTTGGTTTCCCCTCTGTTTTCTCCAAATGGATCATGGAGTGTGTATGCTCGGCCTCTTATTCCATTATGGTCAATGGTGTTATGCATGATTTTTTTAAAGGCCAGCAAGGCCTTAGGCAGGGAGACCCCTTGTCTCCTTTTCTATTCGTCCTTTGCATCGAGTATTTTTCTCGATCCCTCAAGAAGGCCACAACAAATTCTGACTTTAACTTCCACCCAAAATGCAGCAAGTTAGGCATCTCTCACCTTGCTTTTGCTGATGATTTGATGTTATTTGCTAGAGGAGATGTTACCTCTGTTAGAATTCTCATGGGATGGCTCCAGAATTTCGAGGCTTGTTCGGGACTGTCTGCAAATGTTCTTAAGTCCAGGATTTTTCCAGCGGGTATAAACGACAGCGATTTAAGCGACATCCTCGAGGCCACCAGCTTCTCTAGAGGAGATCTCCCCTTTCGTTACTTGGGCATTCCCCTTGCTGCTGAGAAGCTCAAAGTCATGCATTATGGGCCTCTTACAGACAGAATTTCAGACTGCATCAAAGCCTGGACTGCCTCCTCGCTTTCATATGCTGGCAGATGCGAGCTTATCAGAGCAGTTTTGCAGGGAGTCGAATGCTTCTGGCTTTCTATCTTGCCAGTGCCTGCTGCTGTTTTGGAGAAAATCTATAGGATGTGCCAGATTTTCTTATGGAATTCCAAGGCTGCTCTTGTAGCATGGTGTGATATCTGCCTTCCAAAAATCGAAGGGGGGCTTAGTCTTAAAGACTTTCAGAGTTGGAACTCTGCGTTGCTAATTAAGGTGCTCTGGAATATCCATCGTAAGAAGGACTCCTTGTGGGTCCAATGGGTCCATCAACACTACCTTGTCTCTGGGTCTATATGGGAGCTGAGGGCCAAGAGGGATGACTCGCCCCTCATTAAGAGGATCCTTGCCTTACGGGATGCTCTGTGTGCTACCAAAGGTTCTCCCTCAGCTGCCATTAGCTTGCTTTCAGATTGGGCCAGCGGTGAGTCTTTAAATCTGGCTCATCCTTATAATTTCTTCCGGCCGAGGGGCACCAAGCGAGCTTGGGCTTCAGTTATTTGGAACTCCAGCATCATCCCCAAGCATTCATTCATTTTGTGGCTTTGTGCCAAGGACCGAATCCTTACTAAGGACAAGCTTCGATATATGGATCTCGATGGCAGTTGCCAATTCTGTGGGTCAGCGGAGGAAACTGTGCAGCACCTTTTCTTTCACTGTCCAGCGACTTTGAGGATATGGAATCACATAAGGAATTGGGTGGGACTCTCCCGTGCAATGTCCACTCTATCTAGCGCCCTCAAGTGGCTGAAAAAGAAGGCCCGAGGCACCTTTTGGCATAGCAAGCTCAAGCGCATTGCATTGGGATGCACTGTCTACCAGATTTGGACTGCTCGCAACAGACTTATTTTTGAAGGGCTCCCAGCCCATTTCGATTGTATCATTCACAGGATTAAAACCAGTGTATACAGGGCCATGTTTTCCTTGTATCCTCAGGTTTTAGTTCAATTTGAGGCTCTTGCCATGTTTCGTTAGTTGTTTTGGCAATTGACTTGTTTCCCGGGTATGCCTGGTGTACATTGTAAATTTTTGATCTATATATTTACCTTTCGATAAAAAAAAAAAAAAGGTGAAATGGCATGTGGAAGAGTGGAAATGATGATTCAAGAGTATTGTATGGCTTAGGGGAGCCAAACTTGTTATGTTTAATTTATGAAATGTAATTTCATTTCTTTGATAATGGCTTGTTGAAGCCCAAGAGCATGTGTGTATGTTATATTTTGGAATGTATGTTTCATTTAAAAAATGAGATTGAGTTTTATGGCATGATGAAGCCTAGGTTAAATCTCATTTTGGTATGAGTTGTTGTGGAAGCATCAAGGGTGTTGTTTAAGCCTTAATTATGGAGAAATAAAGGCAAAAATTGAAGGATGTGAAGTATTTTTCATTCATTTAAATTTCTGAAAAATTTGGGATTTTATAGCCCAAAAAAAAAAAAAAGAAATAGAAGGGTAAAAAGGCAGCAGAAGGCTGCCAGCCAACAGCAGGCCGCGGGCGGGCGCGCGCGCGGCCAGGCGCGTGCCCGGGTGAGCAGCCGCGCGCGGCCAGGCGCGTGCCCGGGTGAGCAGCCGCGCGCGGCATGCGCGGCCAGCTGCCAGCGGGGCCCCGGGCGTGCCAACGGACCCCGCCGGCCAATTTTTTTTTAAAAAAATTGGATTTTTGGGGATTTTGAGCCATTTCTAAATTGAATTTGGGCCCCGGAGAAGTTTTCAAATAAAGGGATTTTTCGGGTATTTTTTGAGAAAATGCCAAAAATTTGGAAAATTAAAAATTTGAGTTTTTCCTCCAAAATTAGTAATCAATCAATGGATTGATTTAAATGGTGAGTTATGGAGCCCGGTAAAATTCTTGGTTGGAAAAGAATTAAATAAAATTGAGAAAATGGCGATTGGGCATCGGAATGAGATTTTCTTTATAGCTTATGCGGTGTGGCTAAAGCCTAATTCTGCTAGTAAATCCTGGGATTCAGTGAAGGGAAGGACGAGCCTAGTTCCCACCTAAGGCGTTTCGTCTTGAAACATGGTCCACCCTTCGCCAAAGGCCGGGCAGGTGGACAATGCGGGCGATTGTTCACGAGTAACACCCGTAAGTGGGAGCGGGGCGTTACAGATGAAGGACCACTAACGAGGATCAAAAGCATGCAACGGAAGCGTTTTTAAAACATAACAATCCTCGTATTGATAAGAATCTAGAAGACTTACTTTTCCTTCTGATTACCGGACGGAATGGAGGAGGCCCGACTGCTTCTTCGCGTGGTGGAGACGTCGACTGTCCTGCAATCCGTCGGCTCCTTCGCATCAGATCTCTTGATCTTCCAAGGTATGACTCAAACTCGTGGCCTCTCTTGGTGAAGGAGAGAAAATCGAAAATTAGGTTAAAAACAACTAGAGAGAGAATATATGTAGGGAGAACCCTATGGCTAAAACCCTAATGGGCCAAGTCTATTTTAATTAATTTTCTAATTGGGTTAGCCCAATTAATTAATTAAAACCAATGAACTATTAAATAATTCTCTCTCAATGTAATTCACCCAACAAGCCAAAATGTATTAAATAATACATGAGTTACATCGAGCTACCCTGGGGACCAAAAGACAAATTATTCATGGCTACTAAAATGACCAAAATATCCCTGCTACCCAGTAGCTATATTTTTTCATTCTAAGTGTTCAAACTATCACCATATGGTAACACTGAACCCACGAATAATTTTTCATGTGCGATGTCTTTGACCTACTAGTGTAATGACGAAAATACCCCTCTGTGTAACACCCATCATTTAGAAAGGAATAATGTACTAACACCTCTCTAAATGATTTCTACCATCCTTAGATCACTAGTCCAATAATCCGTGACTACTCGAATGTACTTGCTTATCACTGGGAGCTACCCAGAAGCACACACTCTTAAGTCACGTTCCCAGAGCCCTGGATTATTTGATTATTCTTGGACAATCACAAGGGGGTGAATCACAGAAACTATCTTGTATTAGTCTGTCTTAGCTAATTAGAAACCATACTCCCAACTCACAAGGTTGCTGATCTTTGATAGACCTCACCTATAGTGAATCTAAGAATATAGCTCTAGGTTCACCAGACCACCAACTAATACTCAAGTATTAGAGTACTCGTCCACGTAGTAGCAGTGATAGACTAGCTCCATGATGATCAGTACTTTGTCATTAGCTTCTATCACAGGTCCACTCTACGCATTCCAAATGCGCTTGTACAATTAGAGTAAACGGACTGTTTACTGGCTAAGGCAAGCCATCCTCTATTAGGATCTATTGCACAATGATCTTATCATGATAGAATGCCCAGTTCTATCAAAAGATCAAGAGTAATATTTTTCTTGCTTATTAAGTACCCATGATTCATGCCTAACTGTGAAGAACGACCCATCACATGAATCACTTACTTAATAGCATGGACACTTTTCCAACAATTAAATGCAAATGATATATGTGCTATAAACTGACTAAAAGAAAACATCATTACCATAATTAAATAAAATGTGTCTTTAGGGCATACATTTCCAACAACAGATTGGTATCAGAGCGTGGTTGGAGCGTCAAGTGGAAGATGCTTGGGGGAAATGTGGTAAAAGGTTGATATGAAAGCCTTGGAAGTAGAACCACAAGTGACCGAGGACCCTAGGGGTTGGGTCGAGACATAGAGGTCTACGGTGATGGAAATGGAGTGCTCGGATATTCCTGCTATAGGAAAGGGAAAATATCATATTTGAGATGATATACCGTAAGAGATATATGGGTCGAGCAATGAAGAGTCAAATGCCCAAGTGTGGGTATTGGTATCAAGAACCCGAATGTGGAAATTTGGAGGTTCATGAGGCATTCTAAGGATAAAAGCCCCTTGTGATTGAAGTGTCGAGGCTTGAGTGGGGACACAAGGTCGAGTCATGATAAGGGTCATGATGGGACAAGGAGAGTCGAAGTATATCTAATCCAGGAAGGGATTAGTGGACCAACCTATGTTGGGGAGATGTACAAGCCGTATGAGGGAATGGAATGGTTCCCATAGAGGTGACGTGCTAAGGGTTGCGTGCTTGAACTAGGCTGAGCTAAGGTTGAAATTAGCTCGAAACCCAAAGAAAGAAGTCGTCAACAGGTTGTGTGACGAGCTCCAAGAATGGAGTAAGCAAAAGTTGCTTGTAGAGAGGCTCTAGGTGGAGCGAGCATGTGAAGCATATGCCAGTCATGGCCAGGGTAGGCATGACGTTGGTGGTTCATTGAAAGATTCCAAGGGGAGTCGGGTGTGAGTTATGCATAAGGGATGCATACGGTTGAAGGACCGTCAACGAGGATCAAAAGCATGCAACGGAAGCGTTTTTAAAACATAACAATCCTCGTATTGATAAGAATCTAGAAGACTTACTTTTCCTTCTAATTGCCGGACAGAATGGAGGAGGCGCGACTGCTTCTTTGCGTGGTGGAGACGTCGACTGTCCTGCAATCCGTCGGCTCTTTCGCATCAGATCTCTTGATCTTCCAAGGTATGACTCAAACTCGTGGCCTCTCTTGGTGAAGGAGAGAAAATCGAAAATTAGGTTAAAAACAACTAGAGAGAGAATATATATAGGGAGAACCCTAGGGCTAAAACCCTAATGGGCCAAACCCTAGTGGGCCAAGTCTATTTTAATTAATTTTCTAATTGGGTTAGCCCAATTAATTAATTAAAACCAATGAACTATTAAATAATTCTCTCTCAATGTAATTCACCCAACAAGCCAAAATGTATTAAATAATACATGAGTTACATCGAGCTACCCTGGGGACCAAAAGACAAATTATTCATGGCTACTAAAATGACCAAAATATCCCTGCTACCCAGTAGCTATATTTTGTCATTCTAAGTGTTCCAACTATCATCATATGGTAACACTGACCCCACGAATAATTTTGCATGTGCGATGTCTTTGACCTACTAGTGTAATGACGAAAATACCCCTCTGTGTAACACCCATCATTTAGAAAGGAATAATGTACTAACACCTCTCTAAATGATTTCTACCATCCTTAGATCACTAGTCCAATAATCCGTGACTACTCGAATGTACTTGCTTATCATTGGGAGCTACCCAGAAGCACACACTCTTAAGTCACGTTCCCAGAGCCCTGGATTATTTGATTATTCTTGGACAATCACAAGGGGGTGAATCACAGAAACTATCTTGTATTAGTCTGTCTTAGCTAATTAGAAACCATACTCCCAACTCACAAGGTTGCTGATCTTTGATAGACCTCACCTGTAGTGAATCTAAGAATATAGCTCTAGGTTCACTAGACCACCAACTAATACTCAAGTATTAGAGTACTCGTCCACGTAGTAGCGGTGATAGACTAGCTCCATGATGATCAGTACTTTGTCATTAGCTTCTATCACAGGTCCACTCTACGCATTCCAAATGCGCTTGTACAATTAGAGTAAACGGACTGTTTACTGGCTAAGGCAAGCCATCCTCCATTAGGATCTATTGCACAATGATCTTATCATGATAGAATGCCCAGTTCTATCAAAAGATCAAGAGTAATATTTTTCTTGCTTATTAAGTACCCATGATTCATGCCTAACTGTGAAGAACGACCCATCACATGAATCACTTACTTAATAGCATGGACACTTTTCCAACAATTAAATGCAAATGATATATGTGCCATAAACTGACTAAAAGAAAACATCATTACCATAAATTAAATAAAACGTGTCTTTAGGGCATACATTTCCAACAACGGTGCCATATGATTATATCGTTATGACGATCCTGGAGGGGACGTGCCTAGGGTATGAGTGGACCCTAGTTGATTTCATGATGAAATGGGATATATCCTAAGAAAGGATATGTATGTGGTAAATGGACCCTAACGGGTGTTTGTGTGAGATGGAAATCCCAAGTGAGTCGAGCTGGAATCCAGGGGAATCCAGATTTGGGATAAAGGAGTTGGGCATGTGTAGATATGCGCGTGGGAGCCATGGGATTGGAAGTCCTAGTTGGGAAAGGCCAAGTGACCGTTCATGTGGATGATGGATGAGGGGTCAATCTAAACTCTCATTGACACTTGGGGTCAGGTGAGATGCCTGAGGTCGAGAGATGAGAGGTGAATAGACCCTCATTATGATGCCTGGGGTCGAGATGACGCCTAAGGTTATGTGACCCTTGGTGGGAGACGCGGAGGTCACCCAACGAAGGGTATGAGCGGTGTGGGCCGAGGGTAGTGAATTGTGGCAACAGGACATCCGTGGGCTATGCGCGCACAAGAAATGCCAACTTTAGATGCCAAGTGGGCAGGGACATGGTGAGTAATGTGGAAGCCCAGGAATTTTAGTTCCAAATTAAGGAAGCTCGAGCGAGGCGTGCGGGGAGGCCAGGCCGAGCGTAGTGACTGAATGTGTTCATGAGTATGCAAGGAGAGACGAGAGGTCTCAATTTACCTAGAAGGTAATGGTTGGTGCTGTTGGAAATGTATGCCCTAAAGACATGTTTTATTCAATTTATGGTAATGATGTTTTCTTTTAGTCAGTTTATGGCACATATATCATTTGCATTTAATTGTTGGAAAAGTGTCCATGCTATTAAGTAAGTGATTCATGTGATGGGTCGTTCTTCACAGTTAGGCATGAATCATAGGTACTTAATATGCAAGAAAAATATTACTCTTGATCTTTTGATAGAATTGGGCATTCTATCATGATAAGATCATTGTGCAATAGATCCTAATGGAGGATGGCTTGCCTTAGCCAGTAAACAGTCCGTTTACTCTAATTGTACAAGCGCATTTGGAATGCGTAGAGTGGACCTGTGATAGAAGCTAGTGACAAAGTACTAATTATCATGGAGCTAGTCTATCACTGCTACTACGTGGACGAGTACTCTAATACTTGAGTATTAGTTGGTGGTCTGGTGAACCTAGAGCTATATTCTTAGATTCACTATAGGTGAGGTCTATCAAAGATCAGCAACCTTGTGAGTTGGGAGTGTGGTTTTCTAATTAGCTAAGACAGACTAATACAAGATAGTTTCTGTGATTCACCCCTTTGTGATTGTCCAAGAATAATCTAATAATCCAGGGCCCTGGGAACGTGACTTAAGAATGTGTGCTTCTGGGTAGCTCCCAGTGATAAGCAAGTACATTCGAGTAGTCACGGATTATTGGACTAGTGATCTAAGGATGGTAGAAATCATTTAGAGAGGTGTTAGGACATTATTCCTTTCTAAATGATGGGTGTTACACAGAGGGGTATTTTCGTCATTACACTAGTAGGTCAAAGACATCGCATATGCAAAATTATTCGTGGGGTCAGTGTTACCATATGGTGATAGTTGGAACACTTAGAATGACAAAATATAGCTACTGGGTAGCAGGGATATTTTGGTCATTTTAGCAGCCATGAATAATTTGTCTTTTGGTCCCCAGGGTAGCTCGATGTAACTCATGTATTTTTGATACATTTTGGCTTGTTGGGTAAATTACATTGAGAGAGAATTATTTAATAGTTCATTGGGTTTTAATTAATTAATTGGGCTAACCCAATTAGAGAATTAATTAAAAATGGACTTGGCCCACTAGGGTTTTTAACCCTTGGGTGCTCCCTATATATATTCTCTCTCTAGTTGTTATAAACCCTAATTTTGATTTTCTCTTCTTCACTAAGAGAGGCCACGAGTTCGAGTCATATCTTGGAAGATTGAGAGATCTGATGCGAAGGAGCCGAAGGATCGCAGGACAGCCATCGTCTCCACAACGTGAAGAAGCTGTCGCCCCTCCTCCTCCTGTCGCCCCATTCCGTCCAGTAATCCGTAGGAAAAGTAAGTCTCCTAGACTCAAATCAATACGAGGATAGTTTTGATGCTTAAAACGCTTCCGTTGCATGCTTTGATCCTCGTTGTCGGTCCTTCAGGTGCTCCATGGTTATGGGTGCCAGAGCCTGAGATGGGCTCAGCATGTCGATTGTGGATTGCGAGATCTATGATAATCAAGCTCTAGGATGAGCTGGGTGGCGAATGAATCATGATGGATGGGGATCCATTGTCGTGGAAAGTTGGAGCTTTCAAATGTTGAGTGAGAGCTGAAGTGTGATCTTGTGGGGTAAAATCATGAGGCCTCAAGAGGTGAAATGGTTTGAGAGTCTTGAAGCAGTAAGAGATGTGAAGTCATGAGGAGTAGGGTTTATGGTTTGAGCTTGGGGTTATCAAGGCAAGGATAACCAAGTAAGATGGCTTTGGTAAGATGGTGGTGGAACCATTGGGGTCGGAAAGGCGTTAAGTAGCCTTGATGTTAAGGGTGCAAAGCTCGACGTAATGGATCTGATGCTATGGACCATGTGGCAGAGGAGTAATGAGTTGGCTCGCGTTGAGGGCAAGTAGCCCATGGGCCTGAAAAATTTAGTGAACTGCAGGTGACGATCAGATGCCGAGGATGTGGAGAAGCACCTTAGGAAATTGGTCAGGTGAGACCGAAAATCTTCCGTGTGGGATAGGACATTTAGAGTAGTCCTAAGTAGGAATCGTGGAACGCGATAGTGATCCGATAGATTTGTTGTCGAGTAGGACGCCTGGTAAGAATAGTGGCTGCGAGCGTGGCGAGGTAGTCATGCCGAGTTCGATAGCAGAGGTGTGACTTGAAGGTGAAAGTCACGATACGGGGTGCGAAACAGATCAGAGTGAGACCTGAGCCATGCTGTAAGAAACTGTTGTTGGGCCAGTGTAAGGGACAACACAGTAAAAATGATTTGGTGTTAACTCTCTGAAGCACAGGGCAACATGATGGGGAACCAGTGTTGGGCCAGTGTATGGGAGTGACACGTGATTGGGTGTTGACTCTCTGAAGCACAGGGCAACACGATGGGGAACCAGTGTTGGGCCAGTGTATGGGAGTGACACGATGATGGTGACCAGGTGTTGGAGCGCCTAAAGCACAGGGCAACACAGTGACTATGCAGATGGTCAGGGACTAAAGATCTATGAGATGTTTGAGAAAGAAACCTGGGGAAAAGAAATGGGCCTAGCGTGGGAATAATGCTACGGTTGGCGCCTACCAGTGACGGGTCTAATGCTATGGACCACTGGATGCAGACGGTTAGTCCACAGGAGGGACTGCAGCCCTCCACGTGGAGTAACCTGTCTGTGGTGGAGATGATTAGACACCGAAGACCTGGGGTATGCTGTAGGTTATGCCTGAGCAAGACTAAATTTCTGAAAGGGTTGAGGTATGGTGGTAGTGCTGCTGGTGTCAAGGTAGCAAGAAAGTTTGTAAATCGAGGGAGTGATATCTTGTGGTGTGATAACAAGAGGTGTGGCGATGCTCCTTGCTAAAGGATGCTAAAAATAGTTGTGGTTAAATTTGATCGAAGTGATCTAGTAAATTGGGATGATGGACCCAGTGTGATCTTGCAGTAATGCATGAAGATGGGATTGATTGGTGGAGTCAGTAAACGGCTCGAGAATGATACGTAAGTGACGTGGAGGGCAAGACTTACGAGATGAAAGCCAACCATGTGATGGAAAAATTGAAGTATGCGGAGGTTTCAAATAAGGCGATCTCTAATCCAGTGCTGTGAGTTGTGGTAAGCTGAACATGTGGCTAAGGCACGGTTGAAATTCGTGAAGGTGCGCAATGGCACAGTCTGGTGTTAGTCTCGGTGGTGTCGATGCGAAATGAGGAAGTGTCCTCATGTGGTACTGGAGGGATTTCCAGTTGATGACACATGAAAAATTGCCAGGTGGTAGCACCTGATGGCAATAGTGGAGCGTGAGGCTCGAGGGCTGTGGTGTAAAGCCTTGTTGGTTATCGTGTATGCAATATAAAGGTTCAGCGGGTCCTGGTGGTTAGACCAGGCAAATTGTGAGAAAGAGATGCAAGGTGATGGAAGATGGTTGGTCAGGGCAGAAATGTGCCACTCAGAGGAGTGTGGCTTTGAAATGAGAGCTATCAATGGTAGTGGAATTGTGATTAGGGTAGAACTTGAGATGTTCTCCCAAGAAAAGTTGCACATGAGTCAACAGTGTGAGATAAAACTTCCTAAGGCGCTATAACTCTATCAGGAAAGATCACCCGGGGAAAAGCCAGCGTAATGGCAAGTGCCTGAGTAGGAAGGTGAGTCCTACGGCATCCAGTGGAAGTGTGAATTCCATACGAGTGGTAGGGGTGATTCCTAATGAGTAGAGTTTAAATCGAAGCGATACTTAATGATTGCAAGAGTAGTGCCTGGAGACAAGTTGTGTTGGTTGCGGGCTGGGCAATCCAGCTAATGCTAATCGGGTTGGTTAGTCAGAAATTGAGGGCGAATTTAAAATATCGCCAATGGGTAAAGAGAGCTCGAAGAAAGAGATTATGGGACGAGATTGGTTTCCAATAGTGGTGTTGAGGTGATGAAATCACCTAAAGGCTGTGAGTGATGCAGTTGAAGGGATGCCTTGGAGTGTGGGCTATTAATAAAAAAATTAACCTCGTGTCTAAGGTTAATGGTTGTGAAAAGAAATCAGCTAGTGAAGCTGTTGTGGTGTTAGAGCCATGTGGTTGCTCACCGAGAGGTGTGAGTTAGCTGTAGCAAAGTGTATAAGAAATCCGGGAGAAGCCAGAGTCTCTCAGGGATTTAGCTAGATGCTATATGAATAAAAGGTGATGTGAAGAAAGCGACCTAAGAGTGGAGTCGTGCTAGTTGTGGTGACCAGTGAGATTCAGAGAGCAGCAAGTCTTTTGAGATGGCATGGTGGTGTCATCGTCGCGGTTAGGGAAAAGAAGTTGTCAGGAAGGTCAAAGGTAACCATTGTGCATGGTAAGACCTTGAAGCCGAGTGTGAATGGCCATGGAGGCTGGTATCGATGAATTTTGAAATGCAACGATCGTGGGGGAGAAATTCGTTGCTGTCATGGTGATGTCCTTGCCAAGGAGGACAAGAGGAACCATTATGCATGGTTTAAATCAGGTGTCTATTATGGGTTGAGAATGAACCTGATGTATGATGGCTGAAAGTTCGTGCCTCAAAAGTAAGAGGCTTTGTTGAGAAATGGTGAGATTTAAAGGGTCCCAATGAAAGTGAAGCTGGGGGAGAAAATTTGGCCAGAAGACTACTACAAGAGTGGGGATGTAACCATGATAGCTTGTTGTGGTGTGGACCAAAGGCACGAGTCATCCTACAGGTGCGATGCATAAGTGATTGCGCAGATGGTAATAAGCCAATCACTTGTGCCATGCACTGTGGGCGATGACGAGGGCTGATTAAAGGTTCCACGACCCTAAGCGCAATGGTAGGATCCTGGACTCGTGGTAGGGTAAGTAGCCAAGGTAAGGCCTAGCATGGGAATGTGATTGTAAAAGTTGAAATGGGGTGAAGAATTAAAGAGGGGTTGCTCAGTGAAGAGTTCCCTGGTATAGGTATGAGACCCTACTAGCGTGTGATATCGGCTAGTAAGTATCTTGTGTGTTTAATGCGAAGAACTCCTGGTTGGGAGAAGGTTGTGGCCCGAGCATGCTTAAGCTCGAGGTGAGATCGAAATGGTGCATAAGTTGCCAAACTCGATGTGAACTCGGGCAGTGCACAGGGTTGCAATGTGTGATAGCCTGACACGGTGTTAGGTATGTCGATTTTGCGTAATCGTATCGATATATGAGGGTCGGCTGGTCAAGGTAGAAGACCATGTATGAAATGGTCGAAGTTGGCAAGGTGGGCCAAATGGGTGCTTCCCAGGTAGTGCTAGCATGGTAAGTTGATCGGTAATGAGAGGTTACCATGAAGATCAACTCAAGCTATGCAGGCGTGTGATTAATGGCGGTATGCCATGGTGGAATGGGTGTCCGAGTGTCTAATGGGCACTAGAATGTGACATTACCGTGAATGATCAGTGCTAAGACGTTGCTGGTTAGACCAGCGTAAAAATCATGACCATGTGTGATTGGCAGTGAGAAACGTTACCGTGTGTGATCGACATAAAATCATGGTAGACTGATCAATGATGCAATGTTAGCGTATGTGGTTTTGACTGATGGGAAAAAATGGAAGTGGACTGCAAAGTGATGCTCGAGGTAGCGAAAATCCATCCAGAAATGGATAGCGTTGCGGTAAGCGTGATCAGCAACCAGTTGTGCAATTTGGCAAGAGGCCAAAGCGGTGTATGGTTGTTGAATGTCCTCAAGAGTTGGAAGATCGAAAGCCTAAAGTGAAGCCTTGAGGTAGGTGTAACCCGAGGTAAATGTGAAGAATGGATAGGCTATGGGATTCTCGAGCAGGAGAATTTGGCAAGTAGCCCGAGAATGTGATTGTCTTGGGTAGGAGATGATGGTAAAAACGAATTTTGAGGACGAAATTCTTTTAAGGAGGGGAGGAATGTAACACCCGGTGTTACAGGTGTTAAAAGAATAGGAAATAAAGTGAAAAAATTCCAAAAATGCCCTTGAGAAGGTGTTGGATCCTTGAGATTGAGGGTGCCCTATGAGAGGGGTATTTTGGTAATTTGGATAGTAAAATCCAATATAAAGGGTATTTTGGTAAATTGGAAATAATTCCTATGTGGAATTAGGTGAGTAAGTGAATAAAAATCCCAATTTAGTAATTATGTGGAGATATATGGGATTAATAAATTCACAAAGATTATTTAGGAATTTTGGAGTGATTCCATAAAGGAAATTAATTTTGGAAATAGGGAAAATGGTGGATATTAAATTATTTAAGGAGAATAATTATATTTTCCCTAAGTTAGTGAATTAATGTGGTAATGCCACATGGATGACCAAGATAAAGAATTGGAAGCCAAGTTTGTGTCTTAGAGTGACACTTGGCATAATCTTGGAAATTTGAGAGAAATTATAAATGTGGATTTATGAGTTGGAGAATGATTTAATTAAATGCAAAAAGAAAGGATAATAGTGTTTCAAGCATTTAATGAGAATTATATGGATTAAAGAAAATCCAAAAGAAAATGGTAAATGATCACCATTAATGCCTTGAAAAATATGGAGATTTTATTAAATGAGAAAGAAGTTAATTATGTCTCTCAAGTATGATGGTTATGAAAATAGTCCCATTAATTTAAATGGGAAAGAAATGAGAAATTGGGAGATGATGGTTGGTGACACATGGCATAATCTTGTGAAGCAAGAATAAGCATTTAAATGAAATTTAAATTGGTGAAATAATGGCTTTTCAAGCATTAAATGCAAGCCATGATGTGTTGCCTAAAAAGAAAATGAAAAATAGAAAAGAAATTAGTCACCCATTAATGGTGTGAAAATGGAGAGAATTTCTTTAATTGAAAAGAAAATGATTATGTCTTTCAAGGCTTTGTCTTGAAAATAGTCCAAATTAAATAAGTAGAAAAGAAATCTATTTATGGGACTTGATCCAAGGGTGTAGATGGTTCTTGAAAATCCAAAGGCTTGGATTTAAAAAGAAAGGAGCACATGGATTGTGCTTTCATGTGTTTTCTCCAAGAGAGGGGAAGGGTTTATTTGAAATCAATGGTTGAGATTGAGATTCTCAAAAGCACATGGATTGTGCTTGTTATGAATGGCTAGGATGCATTCTTGAAATATGAGAAATCTAGTATAAAAAGGCAAGTGTGGGAGACTTGTCTCCCTTTTGGCCATTTGTAGAAATGAAGAAGGAAGAAAAGAAAGAAAGAGAAAGAAGTCTCTATGGAGGGAAAAATGAAGAAAGAAAGAAGATGATGAAGAAAGTCAAGGCAAGTATGCTTTCTTCTCTTTATTTTGGTGTGCTTGTATGCAAAAATTAAGTGGCTTGTTAAAATGCCATTTTAAGTGGGAGAAAGTGATGTTGGAAGCTCTCTTGAAGTGAAGATTTAATTATTCAAGAAGAGGTAAGGGATGGCCCCATGGGAGGGTGGCCTTGTAATGGGCTTTAAATATGTTTCATAAATGTATATGTTGCATTTGGCATGTTCCTTGTGTTCATGAGACTTATGGCCATAGGTTAGTTTGAGAACATGGTTGACATGGTGGGTTGATGCCTCAACCTTGGAGGGTAGTGAGGGCAAAGAAACCTAGCCACATTTGCATGCATTTGGCATCATATAACTTGTTATGTTCATATTTATTTGGCATTGCACCCTTATTGAGCTTAATGGCTCATGAGGTTTTTACCCTCACATGTAGGTTGTGAAAGCATGGTAAAGTCAAGACAAAGGTGAAATGGCATGTGGAAGAGTGGAAATGATGATTCAAGAGTATTGTATGGCTTAGGGGAGCCAAACTTGTTATGTTTAATTTATGAAATGTAATTTCATTTCTTTGATAATGGCTTGTTGAGGCCCAAGAGCATGTGTGTATGTTATATTTTGGAATGTATGTTTCATTTAAAAAATGAGATTGAGGTTTATGGCATGATGAAGCCTAGGTTAAATCTCATTTTGGTATGAGTTGTTGTGGAAGCATCAAGGGTGTTGTTTAAGCCTTAATTATGGAGAAATAAAGGCAAAAATTGAAGGATGTGAAGTATTTTTTATTTATTTAAATTTCTAGAAAATTTGGGATTTTATAGCCCCCCCCAAAAAAAAAAAATTAGAAAGGTAAAAAGGCAGCAGAAGGCTGCCAGCCAGCAGCAGGCCGCGGGCGGCCGCGCCCGCAGGCGGGCGGGCGCGGGAGGCCGCGCACGCGGGTGAGCGGTCGCGCGGGGCATGAGCGGCCAGCTGCCAGCGGGGCCTCGCTCGGGCCTAGGGCGTGCCAACGGACCCCGCCGGCCAATTTTTTTTAAAAAAATTGGATTTTTGGGGATTTTGGGCCATTTCTAAATTGAATTTGGGCACTGGAGGAATTTTCAAAATAAAGGAATTTTTCAGGCATTTTTGGAGAAAATGCCAAAAATTTGGAAAATTGAAAATTTGAGTTTTTTCCTCCAAAATTAGTAATCAATCAATGGATTGATTTAAATGGTGAGTTATGGAGCCCGGTAAAATTCTTAGTTGGATAAGAATTAAATAAAATTGAGAAAATGGCGATTGGGCATCGGAATGAGATTTTCTTTATAGCCTATGCGGTGTGGCTAAAGCCTGATTCTGCTAGTAAATCCTGGGATTCAGTGAAGGGAAGGACGAGCCTAGTTCCCACCTAGGGCGTTTCGTCTTGAAACATGGTCCACCCTTCGCTAAAGGCCGGGCAGGTGGACAATGTGGGTGATTGTTCACGAGTAACACCCGTAAGTGGGAGCAGGGCGTTACAAGCGGTGTGGCCCACCTTTCTAGGGCGCGTGAGGGGCCCATTTTTCTTCAACTTTTCCAGTTTTGTTCCTACTTTAATGTCTCTCAACCCTATGTAAAAATATTTGAGGTTAGGTTTATCAAAATGCGTATTTTCTGCAGAAACCAAGGCCATTTGCAGTGAAATCGTATCGTCTAAAAGATAAACTAACAAGGTGAGACTCCTATACTTCAAATCTTATTTTTTATTCTCTTATGAGAGACTTCTATTGCATGAGACGTGTTTTGTGAAGTTCTTGTACGTAGACTTTTGTTATTCTCTTACGTGAAATCATGTTGCATATATGAAATATATTTTTTCTGAAAAATATATGTTGTTGGCTTTTTAACCGTTGCATTTATAAAATTTGTGTGACCATACTGTTGTACCTATTTGTTGTTGGTCGAGGGCAAAAGTCGGATATCCCCCAAGAGGGCTGTGCGTGCGCCATCGAGAAAGCTCTCGTGAGGAAGACCGTGAGCCTAAGGGACAACGGATGTGGTACTTGCATGAGTTCTATGAGGTCAGGCCAAGGGGATATGGTTAGGGACCTCCCGAGAGGCGTTATGCATGTGCCATTGAGAAAGTTCTATTTAAAGGAGGTTGACATGTTCACGAGGCACTTCGGAGTAGTTCTTGTTATTTTTCTCATACGTTTTATACTTGTTCATGCATTGATATAAACTGTTTTTTTAGAGTTTCTCACTAAAAGATTCATCTTCTAATTAGACTATATCCCTGGAATATTTAAACATTTTAGGTTCTACAAGCGGCTCTAAGAGAAAGGAGGTAGTTAAAGAATAAGTTTAATTTGCTGCTTGTAGCATGTTTATCATAACTATATTTATGTGCAAATCTATGATTTCGATGTGTTTAAGACATTCAATTATCACTCGCGAGAGATGATGTCCATGTAATACATTTTGTAGACGTCTTGAATAATTTTATGATAAATAAAGCATTATGGTTGTGAACCATATTAGGTTCGATCTAACTTCCGTATTTGAAATCTTAACGCCTGTCTTAACTATTCGATTATTGGGTTTGTTAAGGTGAGAAGGTGAAAATTAGGGTTTTTGAGATATTGTGTGATGTATGGCAATTATTGTGATATGAAAATTTTTTATATTCTCAAAATTCTAAGTTATAACACGCTCAAGAAATTTGGGGTGTTACAAGTTAGGTGTGATTGACCCAAATATAGAGTAATGATAATATGTTGCATTGCATACATACATGAGTATTGAATGATGTACCCTTACTTAGATGATTCAACATCTAATGTGGGCTATACCCCTAGAATATTCAAACGTTCTAGTTGGGGTTTGTAGCGAAGGCACAAATATGATTGAGATGTAACGACTCAAAGCGTCATGGATGTGACAAAGTTATTTTCTGCATTTTTTCTTCTTCATGAAGATCCAAATATGTTATAGTTATGTCATGAGTTTTTGTTCATGTTGAGAAACTTATGTTTCATTGATGAATAGTCTTGTAATATACATTATGATAAGAAAAGACCATGGGATACCATGTTGATTCGATGTATGTTTAGGTTCGATTCTTGCTTTTGCTTGATGACCATGAGAATTCTTTGCTAGGTAGGGGGATGGGAAATTTTGGAAAATTATATTATGTTGAGTTGTTTCAAAAGTATATATATAGCCAAAATTTCTTAAGTTATAACACACTTGAGAAAATGGGGTGTTATAGTTGGTATCAGAGTGAACTAAGTAGAAAACTTGGCAGTGGCTTGAGGAAATTAGAAATTATGAGACTTGAGGTTTCTACTTAAAGAAATTCTAATAGGCTTTTGATGAAATTTAGGATGGTGGGGAATTTACCTGAGCAGGTACTAGTTAACCACTAGGCTAATTGAATTGCCACCAGGAAACCAGATCCCGAAGAAAATATCTATGATTTTTTAGCAAAGATGGAGGACATCATTAAGGATATTCCACCCAGTTACAGTCAATACCTCGAGTTAGTTCCCTTCAAATAGATTTTCTGATCAGTGTCTTGGAAAGAGAGCTGAAGACTTTTGTCAAGTGGGTTAGGCAAGAGGAAGACTTAGGTGTATTTTTCTATTTTTGTGAAAGACTTCGTCACCTATTAGATGAAATGTTTGAGGAAGCGATAGAAGAAGAACCAATGGAAGAAGAAGAAGAGGAAGACCCTAGCGAAGACGAGGAGGAAGAGGAACATGTAATAGAAGTTGTTGTGCCATAGAAATTGGGGGAGAAAAATTGAAATATTGTTTTAAAATAATTAACGAGAGTGTGCCGAAAGATCGTGGCACAAAGCCGCGAGCTAGCGGCACAATAACAGCCGCAAGCTCACGGCAAGGCAATGCCGCACATCACGGCAAGGCAAGCTCGCGGCAGGCCTTGCCGTAAGTTCGCGGTAAAGGCCTGATCGCGGCAATTCCTTGCCGGAAGCTCGCGGTAACTCCTTGTCCCAAACTCGCGGCAAAGGCATGCCCGCGGTAACGCCTTGCCGCGAGCTCGCGGCATGCCGAGCTTGCAGCAATGTCATGTCGCAAGCTTGCGGCAATGGCATGGCGCAAGCTCGCGGCAAGGCCAGGCCGCGAGCTTGTGGCAAAGTCATCACGCAAGCTTGCGGCGATTTATGCCTTTCGAAAAAACCAAGAGCTCCATCCAGGAGAGGACACGTGTCACCACTAGGTACCCTTGAAAATCGCGCCCTATAAATACCCAACTAGAAGACAATGAACAGGACTTTCGATTCTGGCTTCACATGGGTAAGGGTGATTATTTGCATAGGCATGACTTTCTTTTAAATCAAACATTTTCTCTTTCTTTGTCATGCATCACTTGGTGTGTGTGGCTAGCTAAAATCAAGATCTCATGTTAGACTGGTGAAAAGTCATGGAGTTGTGAGAACATGATTGATCAGCGGGGGTGATTGGAACACCTCGGCGTCACTACAACACAGGCGGTTTCATATGATTTTGCATATCTCATTCACATGCATGCTATCTCTTCTTGTTGCACTTACTTAGATATAACTATCTAACTTGGGTGTCTCATACCCCTGGAACATTCAACGTTCCAGGTGGGTTAGTCATGACAGGTGCCCCGGAATTAAGTCAGAGGAAAGGAAAGGAAGTGGTTCTTGGATAGCTAGCTTTTTTACGTTTTAATTGTAAAAGCGTTGTATTGTGACTTTAACATGAGTTTTAATTACTGTAAAAAGGGAGCGTAAATGATCCCTAGATTCCTAGGCTGTATTATAGCTTTTCAAGTGGTTTTTGTTATAAAAACATATAGTGGAGGCCTTAAATATCTAGCTTATGGTTTTTATAAAGCTTTTAGGTTCGATCCTTCGCTTCTGTTGGCAAAGGCCTCCATAAACGCCCTGATTATCATGTGGTTGCTAGCGTCGTCATGCATCTTTGTATGTGTACCTTGGAAAAAGAAAAGTGGGGTGTTACAGTTGGTATCAGAGCTAGATTTACATAACTCAATTTAGTTTCCTTACATGATTGACTTTGAGGATGTTTTTGGTTAAATACAGAAATGAACCCTAATGTAATTGAGCATCAGAACCAGCGAATTATCATGGGATGGTGGACCAAGCAACTAAGGGGAGTGTACTTGATCCCTAGAGATGCCTTAGGGGATTTTCTTGATGCTGTGTCACCTACCATCCTAGAGCTTCCACTGGACATAGTGGTGCCACATCTGGCGGGACTCCACATAGCCTACTTTGTAACACTCCAAATTTCTTGAGCGTGTTATGACTTAGGATTTCGAGAATATAAAAATTTTTCATATCACAATAGCTGTCATACATCACACAATATCCCCAAAACCCTGATTTTTACCTTCTCAGCTTAACAAACCCAATAATTGAATAGCTAAGACAGGTGTTAAAATTTCAAATGTGGAAGCTAGATCGAACCTGATATGGTTCACAACCATAATGCCTTATCTATCATAAAATTGTTCAAGATGTCTACAAAATGTATTACATGGACATCATCTCTCACAAGTGATAACTGAACGCCTTAAACATATCCAAGACATACATAAGCTCGCACATAAATAAAGATATTCTAAACATGCTACAAATAACAATTTAAAATTATTCTTCAGCTACCTCCTTTCCCTTAGAACTGCTTGTTAAATTTGGAACGTTTGAATATTTCAAGGACATAGTCCAATTAGAAGATGAATCTTCTAGTGAGAAACTCCAAAGAATAGTTTATATCAATGCATGAACAAGTATAAAACGTATGAGAAAAATAACGAGAACTACTTTGAAGTGCCTCGTGAACATGTTAGCCTCCTCCAACGAGAGTTTTCTTAATGGCGCACGCATAGTACCTCTCGGGAGGTCCCTAACCATGTCACTTCGGCCCGATCTCATAGAACCCATGCAAGCACCACATTCGCTGTCCCTTGGGCTCACGGTCTTCCCCATGAGAGCTTTCTCGATGGCGCACGCATAACGCCTCTCGAGGGATATCCGACTTTTGCCCTCGGCCAACAACAAATAGGTGAAACAGTATGGCCACATGAATTTTATAAATGCAACAGTTAAAAAGCCAACAACATATATTTTTTAGAAAAATACAGTTCAGATATGCAACATGATTTCACGTAAGAGAACAATAAGAGTTTACGTATAAGAACTTCACAAAACACGTCTCATGCAATAGAAGTCTCTTATAAGAGAATAAAAAATAGGATTTGGTGTATAAGAGTCTCACTTTGTTGGTTTATCTCTTGGACGGTATAATTTCACAGCAAATAGCCTAGGTTTCTGTAGAAAACAAACGTTTTGGTAAA
Organism: Diospyros kaki; assembly: GCA_036245055.1. NCBI lineage: Eukaryota > Viridiplantae > Streptophyta > Magnoliopsida > Ericales > Ebenaceae > Diospyros > Diospyros kaki. Next base: position 12,952,329 of record BSEG01000011.1, on the reverse strand, counting down.
CCTAACCTCGAATTTTTTTACATAGGGTTGAGAGGTATTAAAGTAGGGATAAAACTGAAAAATTTGAAGAAAAATGGGCCCCTCACGAGTCCTCACGCGCAGCCACGTTTCGGCGCGTGTATTTCACGCGCTGCCTACCAGATTCGGACAACATTGAGTCGTTTTCATATTTCGGCCATATCTCCCTCATTTTAAGTCTGATTCGACCCCTATTTGAACCTACGCAACTCTCTCTTCCCCCTCTACAGGATTATAAAAAAACAATGGGACTTATCTCACTTTTTGTTTGACTGATTTTAGTGAACTTCTGCGAAGGCTCGTAACTCCGACGAGGCTCATTCTTCCCTGGCTTCTCCTTCGATTTCTTCCTGCCTTCTTGCCGAAATTTATCCTCTCTCTCTAGAGTAAGCTCCTCCTCTTAGAGTGCCTCAACTCTCAAACTTTCTTGGAATGATTTGAGAACAACCCATGGTGCCTATTTATAGATTTCTTCAATCAATGACATTATGCCACTTGTCACAATCTAAGCCATGGACTCCAAAGAGTCAAAGATATATTTGAATGGATTTTCAAATCCAAAACTATAATGGATTTAACTTTTGAAATCCAAGCTAATTCCCCAACTTCTTCCAAAGGACATTTTGGCCCTTATTTCAAGTCCTCAACTTTAATATTTTACCACATGAACTTATAATTTTATCCTTATTTTATTTGGATAATTCTCTAATTATATTTACACCCTCAAACATCAAATTTATCAAGATACTTAAAATATCAAAATTTATAACTCAAAATTACTCGATATGTACGATTTTTGGGAAGCCCTTACCATCATTCAGTCTTTTTAGGCTACAACTTAGCTTAACCGAAAAACCGTCTCTTATTTTATTTCTTTCAGTGCCATAAATCTCACCTCGAGACGCTAGTCAAAAATATACATTTATCCTTAGGTATCTAAGCTCCAGGGCACTCCCTGCTACTGATTCGGTCACTTATTTCAACCTTCTTTTTTGGTTTTCTAAACTCACTTAAAATACGTGGCATCTTCACGAAAATATAGGGTATTATATACTTAGTTTCCTTACTCACCCCTGAGTGGAAAGATGCAGGAAATCATCTCATTATTCATGAGTTTCACCCTGATTTCATAGCTTTCATGAACTGCTTACGTGAGGTCGAGGCTCTCATAGCTGATCAGGTCATGCTCGTGGTTGATTTGGTCGTGCCTGTACTTGAGGAGGTACCTGTGCAGGAGCCCGAGGAACGTGCCCTGACACCCCCATCTAGGTCTGAGGATGAGGAGTGATGACGGTTAGAGGTGTAGGAAGACAATTTTGGTTCATGCATATTTTGGATATGTATATAGGGGAAGTGGAATGGTGGCGGATATGGCTTACACATATGTACACGTAGAATAGTGATAGTGGCGGAGATGGTTTATATATATGTATACTTAGAATATCAAGGTAGGAAGGTCGTAAGGAGATGAACCACTATGTATATATAAATAAAGGGCGGTGATGTAATATACAAGATGTTATAGTCATACTAATCTTGATGGTTTGTGGTGACAGGTTATGTAAAACATAAGGAAGAAGGAACCTGAAGGAATGACACCTAAACTCGATGAGTAAGTGGATTAAGGCAGGAATGGGTAAGTTGGTCGCTTAGTAGGTTAAAACCACTTTATTGCCATAACTAAGAAGCGTATTGGATTTTGGGAGGTAATTTTGGTTTGACGTATAGAGACCTAATTATTGCTTCTTGGAACTTGATGGTTATTATTACCTGGAAATTGGTGGTTATTGTTCTTAGAAATTGATGATTGTTACTTTCTAGAAAAAAGAAAAAGAAGAAGTGATGGCTATTGCTTTTGTAAATGTCATGGTTATTATCATTGGAGATTTGTTGGTTGCTCTTTAGGAATTTGATGAACTAGGATTGACCGAATTTTATTTGATAAGGATACCTTGAGTAATGGTTTGTGAAATGAACAAGTGATTATAGGTGAAGGATTAGAAACCTTGAGGATTTTGGACAAACTGACTTGGAAGGTTGTTGATGTTGTAGGAATTTTGGGGATGTATTGTAAACCCAAGGACCCTAAGTGTGTAACAAGAACCCTAAGAGGTTGTCATATAGAAGATTAGGACGTGTGGTTGCTGATCGTGCTGTCGAACACCGATAGATTAGATGAATAATGATTTGGATTTGCAATAAGGGTGCAACCCAAAGTCGTCTCCCAACGAACCTCAAACGGATTTGTCAAAACAAGATTAAACGAGGAGGGGTTGTGATGAAAACCGGAATTAAAAATGTTCAAGAATGAAACAAAGATGAACTAAAACGTAACCCGCTACAAACCCTACCTTCTTACCACGGTAATCCTTGTCTCACTTATAAAAACAATTTGTTTGGTTTGATTTTCTTTTGATTTGAAAAACTCTTCTACAACCGTAAAAGATTAAATCAAATCGAGCAATCGCTCATACAAATATACCATTTCGTTTCTTTCTAATCAAAGCCTCAACTGAGTACATCAATTAAACCCATCCAAAGATCATGCATGCATTCACACAATCGCATAAAAGAAACATACATAAACTTAGAGAAGGAAAAGAAACAAAATCATCCATAAAAACATGAAAATCGAGTTTCAAATCGGATTCAACAATATGACCGAGACTCAAACCGGGAAAGGGGTACGAGAATGTAGCAGATCACAAGCGAATTAGCCTTCCATCTTCTTGGTTGAAATCATGAAAAATCTCCCAAAATTGGCCACTGATAGCATGCATATTTGTGCTATATTTTGGCATTTCACCTGAATCTTATTACACGATATGAAGTAATTTTGCTGATCTTTCATTGTTTCCATTTTATTATACTTCAAATCCTCCTTACACTATTTTCTTTCTTATTTCTATGGATCCAAGCTTGCATAGCTTTAGGGAACATTGGATGGGCTAGAGAAGCAGCTGGAAAGGACTTGAAGTGGCAGATTTGGGCTGTATTTGGGCTGCTCAATTCTACTATTTTGGGTTCACTTATCTCAATATCTCTTGGGCTAGGCTAGGCCCAACCCTAGATCTTCCTTTCTTGGCCATGTATTTAAGGCCTCTTAGCACTTATTTCCAGACATTATTGAGAGAAGAAAAGAGAGGAGATTCTGGCCGTTTTTCTTTTTATTAGCACTTATCTGTTTTCTTCATTTTTTTGTCTCCATTTTTGTCTTCCTTGCTGCAATGAAAGGCTAAAGCTATTGTAACTGGTTGTGTATCTTGAACCCATGTGGAATCTGAGTCCCAGATGAGCTACAAAAACCTGGTTTGTTTGTTTTAATCTTATTCATTTCCATTTGGTTTAGTTTGAGCAGAGTTTTGAATGCATGGAGTTCATGGCAGGTTTGTGTGAGTTGCATGGATTCATTTTCTGTTAAATGCTTAAGAGAACAGAATGTTGTAGCCGGTTGGTATATGATCGGGGCTGTCGAACACCAATAGATTAGATAGTATGATGATGCGGATTTGCAATATAGGTGCAACCCTAAGTCGTCTCCCAACGAACCTCAAACGGATCTGTCAAAACAAGGCTAAACAAGGGGGGAGTTTTTGATGAAAAACAGAAAACAAAATGAGCAAGAACACAATAAATCAAGATGCAATCAGTTGCAAACCAATCCTTCTATCCCAGTTTTCATTGCCTTCTCAATAAACCATTTGTTTAGTTTTAACCCTCAAATCGAAAATCAGAAAAATCCTTTAACAACCGCCAAAGATTTGGAAGAAAACCAATAAACAGATTTCAGAAACCTCTTAGTTCAATCTATCAGTTTTGATTCCCCTTATTGCACAGATTCGAGACTGATTGGAATACCATCCAAACAGGTTGTTCTTGATTCCAGTTAAAGCCTCAACCGAGCACAAAAACCTTGGATTCTCAAACAAAGACAATGCATGCATTCATCCAACCGGTATCAACACATACACAGATTTAAGAGAGAACGGAAACAAGAAAACAACAAAGTTAAAACTAAAACAAACATATTTCCATTAAATCCAAGACTCAAACCGGGAACAAGGATGGTGTTGCAACTTGATTACAGAATCCTTAGCCCTCCATCTTGACAAGAACAATGGAGAGAAGAGAAAAATCGGCTACTGTTCACGTCCTTCAAGAATCCCCCTTTAATGGCCTCTTAAGGTGCTTAAATAGAGCTTAAGGAGGAAACCCTAGGGTACTGCAACTTGACGGCCGATTTCGGAAAGGTTATCGCGCGTTCTGGGCTTCGGCCTCTTCATAAGAATTTTAGATCAGAAAGAGTAGATGAACTTGGGCTTTTTAATCACTTGATTTGGATATCGGACGCCCAAGATATGGCCTTTTAAAGAATTAGTATCTGTGCAGTTTTCCTAATTTGCCCCCAACTTATTGGCCCCGACTTTGAAGCGCTGTTTGAAGGCCCAAACGAGCTCGGATTTGGACAAACCATACCATTCCAGAAAGCTCAAGAAGTCCCCTTCAATATCTCTTAAGACATCATCTTCATTCTGGAATATTATCTTGGCCAAAATACTGAAGGAAGTGTAGGAGGTCAAATCTGCCAAAATTGCCCTTACTTCTCTATCTCCAATTTCCAAGATATCTCATTGCCATCAAGATGTATCATGCCCCATCTCATGCTCCATGTCCCTAAACCTGGAAAAATAAAATAAAATAGTGTGAAGCCCAATTCCTATAAAATAAAATGAAATAAAATCAAGATGAATGAAATAACACAACTAATGTGCAAAAAGGACTAAATATGAGGGCTAAATAGTATGAAAATATGTGCTCTATCAAATTCCCCCACACTTGGACTTTTGCACTCCTGGGCAAAACACTAAACACTAACAAAAAGGATGGCAAAGAATGCAAAATGAGAGGCATGGCAAGTTTTATAGGAATTCAACATTTCAAAGATCATCTTTCTTACACTTCCCAAACAAACAAATAGCATGGCAATTTCACTTGGCAAGGCGAGTCAAAATAAGCAGACCCTGATAGAATAAGAACATGCTCTCAAGTTCCTCAAATGCTATGCCCAAATCCACCCAATCATAATTCCACTACCAGATATGCTCATCTTCTAAATCTCCACTCTCAGTGCTTTATGCATGCAAATCAAAAGGACTTTTATTCATGGCTCAAACATGGTAAGGTGGGAGGGATAGGAAGATAACAATGAAAAGTAAACTTTAGGAGGAAAGAAAACATTCAAGACAATCCCAAGATCAATGAAGAACTATTAAGCAAGCAGAAAATAGAACCCTTCTTTTTTTTTTTTTTTTTCCTTTTTTTTTTTTCGCATGGTGGGTGCGTTTTACGCTCCATCCCACCTTGGTGAGTGCGTTTTACGCTCCATCTCACCTTGGCCTTTGGCCTTTCTATCTTTTTTTTTTTTTTTTTTGATTCCAAAGGACTTGCTTAATTTTTTTTTTTTTTTTAATCAAGGGATGCAATGAATGTTCTTCAACCTAAAGAAGGGAAAAGATCACTCTTTTTTTTTTTTTTTTTTTTTTTTTAGGTATAAAATGAAAGAATGCCTTAATCATCTTTTCACATGCATGAGCACTGATAGCTTCAATAAAGGATCAAAACAAGTTCTGGAATGATACCCATAATTCAGTGGATGCAGGCATAGCATAAGAAAGGACAAGAACATGCACAAATATCCCCACAAAGACTACCTCAATCAACTCACCAAACCAAACTCATTTCCAATTTACTTGAAAGCCCAAAAAGATAAGATCAACTTTCTAATCATGCTAAATTCTTTCAAACTCAATTTGCCTCATTTTGCAATTTGTTTTTTTTTTTTTTTTTTTTTTTTTTTTTTTTTGGTAAATGCAATTTTCTAAAACTCCTCCCCCCACACTTAAACATTACATTGTCCTCAATGTAAGCATGCAGCAAGAATCAAGTATAGGACAAGTAAATAATGAAGAAAATAAGGAGAGAGGAACAGCCTGATGTTGTCAATTGTAGGCGGCGTTGAGGAGATGCAGCTCCTCCATGGTATGCTCCTGAAAGCTCTCGTAGAATGGCTTAAGCCGCTGCCCGTTGACTGTGAATCGCCTTGTGGTTGACTCATCCATAAGCTCAACTGCACCATAAGGAAAAACATGAGTAACCACAAAAGGACCAATCCAACGAGAACGCAACTTACCTGGCATTAGTTTCAGACGGGAGTTGTATAGGAGGACTTTCTGGCCAACTTCGAACTCTTTCTTGTTGATCAATTTGTCATGAGCAGCCTTAGTTTTTTCCTTGTAAATTCTGGAGTTCTCATATGCTTCCAATCTCAATTCCTCAAGCTCTTGCAATTGAAGCTTTCGATGGGAACCAGCCTCTGTCATATCCATGTTACATTGCTTTATCGCCCAATAGGCCTTATGCTCGATCTCTACCGGCAGATGACATGCCTTTCCAAAGACCAGTCGATATGGGGACATGCCAATAGGAGTCTTGTAGGCTGTGCGGTAGGCCCAAAGTGCATCTTCCAACCTTTTGCTCCAATCTTTCCTGTTGGGTTGGACTGTCTTCTCTAGAATATGCTTGATCTCTCTGTTTGAAACCTCAGCCTGCCCATTGGTCTGTGGATGGTAGGACGTCGCCACTTTATGTAAAACTCCATACTTTCGAAGCATGGATTGCATCGTTCTATTGCAGAAGTGGGATCCTTGATCACTGATGATAGCCTTGGGAATGCCAAACCTGCAGAAAATATGAGATCTAACAAAATCTGCAACCACAGAAGAATCATCAGTCCTGGTGGCTTTAGCTTCCACCCATTTTGAAACATAATCCACAGCCAAAAGAATGTACAGAAAACCAAAGGAGACAGGAAAAGGACCCATGAAATCAATACCCCAAACATCAAAGATCTCACAAAATAGTAAGGGTTGCTGAGGCATTTCATTCCTACGTGATATTGATCCTGTGTGCTGGCAACGTGTGCAATTCTTACAAAATGTATGAGCATCTCGAAAAAGGGATGGCCAATATAAACCTGAGTCTAGGACCTTTCTAGCTGTGCGTTGAGGACCAAAGTGACCACCACATGCAAGTGAATGACAGAAATGCAAGACTGAAGCAAACTCAATATCGGGCACACATCTCCTAAGGACTTGGTCACTACACATACGCCATAGATATGGATCATCCCATACATAGTACTTGGCCTGACTTTTAAATTTACTTAGCTGATCTCTCTTAAGATGGGCAGGGATATCAGATGCAGCTAGAAAATTAACAATGTCAGCATACCAGGGCTCAGTACCATGCAAGTGATAGAGTAACTCATCTGGGAAGTCATCTTTGATAGGCTGACAGTCCATGGTAGTGGCATCTGAAGAGGACGGAAGCCTGCTCAAATGATCAGCCACAAGATTCTCAGCTCCACTCTTGTCTTTGATCTCAACATTGAACTCTTGAAGTAGGAGCATCCACCGTATCAACCTGGGTTTGGCATCGTGCTTTTTCAAGAGATATTTTAAAGCTGCATGATCAGAAAACACAACAACATTAGAACCCAGGAGATAAGAACGAAATTTATCTAAAGCAAACACAATGGCAAGAAGCTCTTTTTCAGTAGTGGTGTAGTTTGCTTGGGCGTTGTCCAAAGTGCGCGAGGCATAAGCAATGACGTGTGACTTCTTCTCCACTCGTTGTGAAAGGACGGCACCAACTGCATAATTAGAAGCATCACACATGAGCTCGAATGGCAAGTCCCAGTTAGGTGGCTGAATGATGGGTGGGGAAGTCAAGCGCCTCTTGAGCTCCTCAAAGGCCATCTTGCAAGACTCATCAAATTTGAATTCCACATTCTTCTGAAGCAGGTTGGACATTGGAAGGGCAATCTTGCTGAAGTCCTTGATGAATCTCCTGTAAAATCCTGCATGTCCAAGGAAAGAACGTATCTCCCGCACAGACGCGGGGTAAGGCAAAGAAGAAATGATATCGACCTTGGACTTATCAACCTCTATACCCCTCTTGGACACAACATGACCCAAAACAATCCCCTGCTCAACCATGAAATGACATTTTTCAAAATTTAGGACAAGATTCTTCTCAACACATCTCTCTAGGACTCTACCCAAACTGATTAGACACTCATCAAAGGAGGTCCCATAAACAGAAAAATCATCCATGAAAACTTCCATGCAATGCTCAAGTAAATCTGAAAATATACTCACCATGCATCGCTGGAATGTACCTGGGGCATTACATAGACCAAATGGCATCCTCCGGTATGCAAAAGTGCCAAAGGGGCAGGTGAAGGTGGTCTTCTCCTGATCCTCCGGTGCTATGCAAATCTGAAAATAACCAGAAAAACCATCAAGAAAGCAGTAATGGGACTTTCCAGCTAACCTCTCTAGCATCTGATCAATGAATGGGAGTGGGAAATGATCCTTTCTAGTAGCTTGGTTGAGCCTTCTATAGTCAATGCAGACTCTCCAACTGTTCTGCACTCGCATGGGCACTAGCTCATTCTTCTCATTGGCTACCACTGTGAATCCTGTCTTCTTTGGAACTACCTGCACTGGACTCACCCATTTGCTATCAGAAATAGGATAAATAATGCCAGCTGAAAGTAGTTTACTTACCTCTTTCTTGACCACATCTAGGATGGTGGGATTGAGTCTCCTTTGGGGCTGTCTCACTGGTCGAGCTTCTTCCTCTAAATGAATCCTGTGCATGCATAAGGAAGGGGATATACCAGGAATGTCTGCAAGTGACCAACCTATGGCTCTCTTATGTTGCTTCAACAGATTCAGCAACTTCTCCTCTTGGTCAGGATGAAGGTTGTTGGCAATGATCACGGGTAGCTTGTCTCCATCCGCCAAGTAGGCATACTTCAGATTCTCGGGCAGGGGCTTACACTCCAAGGTGGGTGGCTGTTGAATTGAAGGCACCAGTCTGCTTATGTTGTCACCTACCTGCAATACATTCTCAACAACAGAAACTTCCTCTATGGGAGGCACATCAGAATCGCATATAGTATGAGAAGGTGCACTCTCAACAATACTCAGAAACTCATCTATTTCAGAACAAGCACTACACTTACTGAGTCCGTCATGACACTGAAGGCAATGCATATCATCAGGAAAATTATGAATGGTGGGGAATTCAGACTCAAGATCATACAACTCAACACATGATTTCTCCACCATTAAGTCAATAAAGTTAACATGCAAGGTAGAATGATCTTCTAAGGGATACTTCATGGCATCAATGATATTGAATTGAATAGTGTTACCAGCGAACTCCATAGATAAAGTACCCTCATGCACATTAATTATTGTCCTTGCAGTTTTCAAGAAAGGTCTACCTAGAATGAGTGGTGCGTGTCCAGGTGTGTGATCATCCTCCATATTCAAAACATAGAAGTCAGCAGGGAATATGAAATCTTTTACCTTTACTAACACATCCTCTAATACTCCCTCAGGGTATGCTGTGCTCCTATTTGCCAACTGGACCACCACTCCTGTAGATGTCAATGTGCCTGCACCTGCCTGCAAAGAAGAATACACAGATTTAGGCATCACATTAATAGAGGCTCCTAAATCTAACATAGCATTATGAAATTGCAAATTTCCAATAGTGCAAGGAATGGTGAAAGTCCCTGGATCTTTGCATTTCTGAGGCATGGCAGGTTGAATCAATGCTGACACATTTCTTCCCAAATTGATCTTTTCATTTCCTTTCAGTTTCCTTTTGTGGGTGCACAAGTCTTTGAGAAATTTGGCATACTTGGGAATCTGTCTGATGGCCTCCAAGAGTGGTATGTTCACCTCAACTTTTTTGAAAGTTTCCATGATCTCCTTGTCTAACTCAGCTTCTGCTCTCTTTTTATTTTGAGTGGCTCGATGAGGAAATGGCAGTGGATGGTTGTAAGAAGTCTCTCCTCTATCTTGATCAATGGTGGGCTGCTTATCCTTTTGAATGGGAGGAGGCTGATCTTCTTTTTGGCTTTCTTGTTGCTGCCCAAATTCTGGTTGTGGAGAGGGTTGGCTGCTCAACTCCTTACCACTGCGGAGAACGATAGCACTTACATTGCCCCTTGGATTTGAAACTGGCTGTGAAGGCAACTGACCCGAACCCTGACTCCGTAGCTCACTGATATTGGTTGCAAGCTGTCCAATCTGTGTCTCCAAATTTTGTATGGCAGTGTCGGTCCTTTGCTGAAACTGGAGATTGTTGGCAACGAGCTGCTTCATGATATCTTCCAAGCTTGATTCGGATTTAGGGGCTGGTTGTTGTTGCTGCATTGGTTGACTTGGTCTTTGTGCATTGAATCTGTGCTGTTGAGGTTGCTGATGATGTGGCTGGAAGGGTCTTCCTGGAAAAATGCCAGCACAAGCTTCTGTATTCTCCTGCAATTGAGGACATTGGTCAGTAACATGGGAAGATAATGAACAAATACCACATACCTGCTGAGATTGGGACTGTCCTTTATCAAGGGCTAGCTGTCTGACCATGGAGGCCAATTCCTCCAGTTTGTTCTCTATCCTCTGTTGGTCATTGATGGAAGCAACACCAATCTCATTAGCCTGTCTCATGGGAATGGCTGACCTGGTACCAAACTGTTGGGCATTCTGTGCCATCTTGGAGATTAGCTCTTGAGCAGCTGCTGGTGTCTTTTCAGAGAGGGCTCCTCCACTAGCTGCATCCACCAAATACCTATCCATTGGAATAAGACCTTCATAGAAGTATTGGATCAGCAGCTGGTCACTGATTTGATGGTGTGGACAACTAGAACACAGCTTCTTGAATCTCTCCCAATACTCATGCAAGCTTTCTCCATCTATCTGTCGAATGCCACAAATGTCCTTCCGGATGGCTGCTGTCCTGGAAGCAGGGAAGAACTTCTCCAGAAATATTCTCCTCAGGCCATCCCAATTGGTAATGGCAGCAGGTGGCAAGTAATAGAGCCAGTCTTTGGCAGCTCCATCAAGAGAGAAAGGGAATGCCCTTAGCTTGATTTGTTCTTCATCAACCCCTTGCGGCCTCATGGTGGAGCATACCACATGAAACTCCTTCAGATGCTTGTGTGGATCTTCACCTGCAAGACCATGAAACTTAGGAAGCAAATGTATCAATCCAGATTTCAGTTCAAAGTTTGCCTCCAATTGAGGATACTGAATACACAAAGGTTGATAATGCACATCAGGGGCAGCCAATTCTCTAATACTTTTGTTAGCATTATTCCTATTCTCATTGCCATTGTTTTCATTGGCGGCCATATTGATCAGTTTAGGTTGGAACTCAAACACAATATCAGAAACAATGGGAAAGACACTATTAGTCACTGCCCTATCTTGGGATCTAAGTTCTCTTGCTTGTCGCCTAAGGGTTCTATCAATTTCTGGATCTAAATCAATTAGGTCACCCTTAGATGATCTGGTCATGCATTAAGTATCAACAAGAACAAAAACAAAACAAAACACACAAGGAAAAATCACATAAACACACCAAGAAAACACAAAATGGCCCAAAAAGTGGTCTAAACGTTGGATTTTGGCCAAAATACGCTCTCCTCACTGCAAAGCAGTGACTATTTCTCCCCACACCCCCATTCCTTTGGAAACCAAAAATCAGGGAATTCCGAGATAGTAGTCGACGGTGAACAGTGCTATTTATGGCAAAAAAACAGAAAACAAGCAAACCGAAAAGAAAAACACAAAGAATGAACAAAGAAAACACAAAGAATCAACAAAGAAACAAAAGGAAAGAGAAACCAATGAGAAAGACACAAAGAAGCAACAAAAGAAAGAAACAAAGAATGAAAGAGAATTAAAAAGAAAAAGAAAGACAGAAAACAAATCTTGTTATGGCAGAACAGTTTGACGGTTCCCCGGCAACGGCGCCAAAATCTGATCGGGGCTGTCGAACACCAATAGATTAGATAGTATGATGATGCGGATTTGCAATATAGGTGCAACCCTAAGTCGTCTCCCAACGAACCTCAAACGGATCTGTCAAAACAAGGCTAAACAAGGGGGGAGTTTTTGATGAAAAACAGAAAACAAAATGAGCAAGAACACAATAAATCAAGATGCAATCAGTTGCAAACCAATCCTTCTATCCCAGTTTTCATTGCCTTCTCAATAAACCATTTGTTTAGTTTTAACCCTCAAATCGAAAATCAGAAAAATCCTTTAACAACCGCCAAAGATTTGGAAGAAAACCAATAAACAGATTTCAGAAACCTCTTAGTTCAATCTATCAGTTTTGATTCCCCTTATTGCACAGATTCGAGACTGATTGGAATACCATCCAAACAGGTTGTTCTTGATTCCAGTTAAAGCCTCAACCGAGCACAAAAACCTTGGATTCTCAAACAAAGACAATGCATGCATTCATCCAACCGGTATCAACACATACACAGATTTAAGAGAGAACGGAAACAAGAAAACAACAAAGTTAAAACTAAAACAAACATATTTCCATTAAATCCAAGACTCAAACCGGGAACAAGGATGGTGTTGCAACTTGATTACAGAATCCTTAGCCCTCCATCTTGACAAGAACAATGGAGAGAAGAGAAAAATCGGCTACTGTTCACGTCCTTCAAGAATCCCCCTTTAATGGCCTCTTAAGGTGCTTAAATAGAGCTTAAGGAGGAAACCCTAGGGTACTGCAACTTGACGGCCGATTTCGGAAAGGTTATCGCGCGTTCTGGGCTTCGGCCTCTTCATAAGAATTTTAGATCAGAAAGAGTAGATGAACTTGGGCTTTTTAATCACTTGATTTGGATATCGGACGCCCAAGATATGGCCTTTTAAAGAATTAGTATCTGTGCAGTTTTCCTAATTTGCCCCCAACTTATTGGCCCCGACTTTGAAGCGCTGTTTGAAGGCCCAAACGAGCTCGGATTTGGACAAACCATACCATTCCAGAAAGCTCAAGAAGTCCCCTTCAATATCTCTTAAGACATCATCTTCATTCTGGAATATTATCTTGGCCAAAATACTGAAGGAAGTGTAGGAGGTCAAATCTGCCAAAATTGCCCTTACTTCTCTATCTCCAATTTCCAAGATATCTCATTGCCATCAAGATGTATCATGCCCCATCTCATGCTCCATGTCCCTAAACCTGGAAAAATAAAATAAAATAGTGTGAAGCCCAATTCCTATAAAATAAAATGAAATAAAATCAAGATGAATGAAATAACACAACTAATGTGCAAAAAGGACTAAATATGAGGGCTAAATAGTATGAAAATATGTGCTCTATCAGTATAACATCTCGGAAATGAATATAATATGCTTGAATGGTTGTTCTTGCATAGCTTCGGATGGGTTGAATAGAGAGTGAATGGTTGCATTTTGTTTATAAGAGATTTCTATATTCATTTTGCTGTTCCAATCATTCTAATCCTTGGACGGTTGTTGGGAATGCTTTGAGTTTGATATCCAGAGATTATAACATCTAACAAACCAAGATCTATAGGTTGGACAAGGAAGATTTCACAAAGGGGACAAATACACAACTGGTTGCATTTCACTTACTGATTTTCATCTACATCTATCCTTTTTCTTCTGTTTGTTACTTAATTTTCTGTCAAACCCCCCCCCCCACAAACAAACTGTTGTGTTGCTTATATTGGTTCTCATTGTTGGTAGAAGAAGATAAGGCTCCTTGTGAGAGACGACCTAGGGTGCACTTTGCTGCAAACTAGAGAAGATAGATAATATAATTCTGGAGTGGTTCGACAGCTGCTCGATCAGAATTTTGGCGCCGTTGCTGGGGAGCCAAGTTTTTCTTCTGAAAACATAGGGGACCGACCCTATTTTATGTTTGTTTTGTTTTCTTATTTGAGTGTTTGAGTGTTTTGTGTTTTGTCTGTTTTATGTGTTTTTTTTGTGTTTTGTGTTTTGTCTGTTTTGTTGTTGAGTGTTTGAGTGTTTTGTTTTTGTTGTTTTTCTTCTAAAAATGTAGAGGACCAACTCCTTGTTTGAGTGTTTTGTTTGTTTTGTGTTCTTGGTGATAAGGCTATCAATTGTTGCTCACAAACTTGAAAAGCTATTTTGTTCTGTTCTTGGGATAAACTAATAGCAAGTAGCAACAGAAAAGCCTTATTTGCCTTTTCGATCTTCTTTTTGTGTGTGTGTATTTTTCTTTTCTGTTTTCTTGTCTCTAGAACTATTTTTGAACAAAGAAGTGGCTGTTGGAGAAGGTTGCACGACCACCTGCAACAGGAAAAGCAAACCTGCATTAACTGAAAAAGCAAAAAGGACAACAACTGAAAAAGCAAAAAAGACACACCTGCTACCCTTCTCTGGTTTTCAGCATCACCTGCAGTCCTTCTTTGATCTTTATGTGCTCTGATAGATGTTGAAAAGCAAGCTCACAGCAAGTAGACAACCCAACAAAAATCAAAAAGAGGCTGCAGCAGATCAGGAGGAGCATAACCGTTTAGAGAAAACTGAAGTCCACTTTTCTGCCTCTGACAGCAGATCACTTGACTAAGAGGATATTCCATTTTTATTTTTCACCTTTTCCTTTTATTTTCTTTCTTTTAACATTTCTTTTAAGTCTTTCCCTTCCCCACTAATCTTCCTTTTCATTTGGCAGATAGACACCAAGCAGCTGCAACCAAGGAGATCAGCCACAACAACTTCCATTTGACAGCAATTTTGACCACCTCCATGACAGATAGCAAGATTTAAGGATTGAGCTCAAGATACCAGTTCTATCCTCTTGCTTTCTCATCCTTACTTGATATTATTTCAATTCCATATGCCCCGCTTGATGTTTTCTTGCATATAGAGTGGTTTCTGAGGCAAAATAGGAGGCGGTTTGAAAAAAAATCAGTTCCCGATTACTGTTCACAATTTTTCACTTGCTCCGATTGAGCTGATTTTTGGTGTCCAAAGAAATGGGGGTGTGAGGATTCAGAGTCACTGAATTTCAGTGTCGAGACCCTTTTTTGGCCAAATTCCAACGTTTAGGCCACTTTTGGGGCCATTTTGTGTTTCTCAGTGGCTAATTTTGTGTGGTTTTTAGTGTTTTTAGGTCCCTCAATGTTTTTGTGTTGAAATTTTGTGAAAAATTGCATAAAAAAATCATCTAAGGGCTTCTTGTTTTGTGTTTTTGCATTTTTGAGTTTTTGAGTTCTTGGTATGCATAGGCCATTTTGTGTGCTGTTTTTGTGCTAATCTCTAGTGCATGACTAGGTCCTCTAAGGAGAAATTACTTGATTTTGATCTTGAATTAGAGAACACTCTTAGAAGGCAAGCTAGAGAGCTTAAGTCTAGGGATAGGATTGATCCTAACAGTGCTTCTAATACTCCATCCGAACCTATTCCAGAATTCATCAATATGGCAGATAATGGTAATGGGAACAATGGTAATGGAAATAATGGTAATGGAAATAATGGAAATCATGGAAATAATGTAAATCATGGTCATTTGGATGGTAGAACCATTAGAGAGCTGGCTGCACCTGATGTGCATTATCAGCCCCTATGTATTCAATACCCACAATTGGATGCTAACTTTGAACTAAAGTTTAGACTGATCCATTTGTTGCCCAAGTTTCATGGTCTTGCAGGAGAGGATCCGCACAAGCATATGAAAGAGTTCCATGTTGTTTGCTCAACCATGCGGTCACAAGGAGTAGATGAAGAGCAAATCAAGCTGAGAGCCTTCCCATTCTCACTTGATGGATCAGCCAAGGATTGGTTGTATTACTTGCCACCAGGTGCCATTACCAGCTGGGATGGATTGAAAAGGATCTTCTTGGAAAAATTCTTCCCAGCCTCCAGAACAGCATCAATAAGGAAGGAAATTTGTGGTATAAGGCAGATCAATGGTGAGACTCTACATGAGTATTGGGAGAGATTCAAGAAGTTATGTTCCAGCTGTCCTCACCATCAGATAAGTGACCAACTCCTAGTTCAATATTTCTATGAAGGTATAATCCCCATGGACAGGTACTTGGTAGATGCTGCAAGTGGAGGAGCATTGGCAGAGAAGACCCCAGTAGCTGCACAAGAACTGATATCAAAGATGGCACAAAATGCCCAGCAGTTTGGCACCAGAATTAACACTCCTGCAAAAGCCATCAATGAAGTCAGTGTGGCTGCCACCATGGACTAGCAGAGGATAGAAAACAAGCTTGAGGAATTATCTTCCATGGTCAGGCAGTTGGCATTAGAGAGAAAGCAACCCCAGCAGCAGCTTTGTGGCATTTGCTCCTTGCCATTCCATATGACAGATCAATGCCCACAGTTGCAAGAGAATAATGAGACATGTGCAGGCATCTTTCCTGGTAGACCATTCCAGCACCAGCAGCACAGCCAACCACAACCTCCAAATAGATATGATCCATTTTCCCCCACCTACAATCCAGGTTGGAGAGACCATCTGAACCTCAGATATGGCAACTCTTCCAATCAACATGTGCAGCAGCAGCCATACCAGAATCAACCATTTCAGCAGAGGTTCCATCCTTCAACTTCCAGCAACCATGCTCCACCACCAAGGCTAAATCAAGCCATGCAACAAGCATCACCATTACCCAAGTCAGAACCTAGCTTGGATGATCTTGTTAAACAACTAGCAGCCAATACACTCCAATTCCAGCAAAAGACAGAAACCACAATTCAAAATTTGGAGACCCAAATAGGCCAGCTAGCCACAAACATCAATGAGTTAAGGAGTCAAGGTTCGGGGCAGCTTCCTTCACAACCAGTTGCCAATCCGAGGGGTAATGTTAGTGCCATCATGCTTCGAAGTGGGAAAGAAGTAATCATCCCAACCCCTCTACCATCATCAAACATGAAGCAGCATGTAGAGGAGCATCATGTAGAGGGTAGCAAAGAGCAACAACCCTCCTCAATCCAAGAAGCTAAGCAGCCAAACTCCAGCTATCAAGAACAAGGAGAAGGAGAGTCTTCCAACAAACAGCCCCTGCCATTCCCACATCGAGCAACTCAAAATAAGAAAAGAGCAGAGGTTGAATTAGATAAAGAGATCTTGGAGACATTCTAGAAAGTGTAGGTCAATATACCCCTTCTTGAAGCCATAAGACAAATCCCCAAGTATGCAAAATTTCTCAAAGATTTGTGTACTCACAAGAGGAAGCTTAAGGGGAATGAGAAGGTTAACCTTGGGAGGAATGTTTCAGCCCTTATCCAACTTGCCATGCCAGCAAAGTGTAAAGATCTAGGGACGTTCTCCATTCCTTGTACTATAGGAGACATGCAATTTAGCAATGCTTTACTAGATTTAGGTGCATCCATTAATGTTATGCCTAACTCTATTTATGCTTCATTGTAGTGTGGTCCTTTGAAGCCAACAGGAATGGTTGTCCAGCTAGCCAATAGAAGTACTGCACACCCCACTGGAGTCCTAGAAGATGTGCTAGTTAAGGTTAAGGATTTAATCTTTCCAGCTGATTTTTATGTTTTGAATATGGAAGATGATAGCACACTTGAGCATGCACCCTTGATACTAGGGAGACCATTCTTAAAAACTGCTAGAACTATTATCAATGTGCATGAGGGTACACTTTCCATGGAATTTGCTAGTAACACAATTAACTTCAAGATACTTGATGCCATGAAATTCCTTGCTGAGGATCATTCCACTTTTCACGTAAATAGAGTTGACCTGTTAGTGAATGAAGCATGTTTTGAGTCTTCTGATTTAATTGATAAACTCCCCACTGTGCATGAGTTCCCAGATACGATTATTTGCACTGATTGTAATGATTGAGAGAGTCAATGTGCTGCATGCTTAGAGATTGCTGAATTTTTGCATAGGCATGAGTTTGATTTTGATGCTAACATTTCCCAAGTGGAAGATAGTGTTGCTGACCTTGTTGAGCAGGTTGATAGTGCTTTAGAGTTAGAGTTGCAGTCAAATAGGTCAGCCCCCTCTTTGCAGCAGCCACCCACTGATAGAGCACATATTTTCATACTATTTAGCCCTCATATTTAGTCCTTTCTGCACATTAGTTGTGTTATTTCATTCATCTTGATTTCATTTCATTTTATTTTATAGGAATTGGGCTTCACACTATTTTATTTTATTTTGTCAGGTTTAAGGCTATGGGAGCATGAGATGGGGCATGAGACATCTTGATGGCAATGAGATATCTTAGAAATTGGAGATAGAGAAGCAAGGGCAAGTTTGGCAGATTTGACCTTCTGCACTTCTTTCAGTATTTTGGCCGAGATAAAATTTCAGAATGAAGATGATGTCTTCATAGATATTGTAGGAGACTTCTTGAACTTTCTTGAATGGTATGGTTTGTCCAAATCCGAGTTCGTTTGAGCCTCAAACAGTGCTTCAAAGTCGGGACCAGAAAGCAGGGTTAAATTAGTAAACCTACATTGAATGCTGATTCTTTAAAAGGCCATATCTTGGGCGTCCAATATCCAAATCAAGCGATTCAAAAGCCAAAATTAATCTACTCTTCCTGATCTACAATTTTTATGAAGAGGACGAAGCCCAGAACGCGCGTTAACCTATCCGAAATCGGCCGTCAAGACACAGTAACCTAGGGTTTCCTCCTAAAACTCTATTTAAGAGACCATTAAAGAGAGATTCGAGGAAGGACGTGAACAGTAGCTGATTTTTCTCTTCTCTCCATTGTTCTTGTCAAGATGGAGGGCTAAGGATTCTGTAATCAAGTTGCAACACCATCCTTGTTCCCGGTTTGAGTCTTGGATTTAATGGAAATATGTTTGTTTTAGTTTTAACTTTGTTGTTTTCTTGTTTCCGTTCTCTCTTAAATATGTGTATGTGTTGATACCGGTTGGATGAATGCATGCATTGTCTTTGTTTGAGAATCCAAGGTTTTTGTGCTCGGTTGAGGCTTTAACTGGAATCAAGAACAACCTGTTTGGATGGTATTCTAATCAGTCTCGAATCTGTGCAATAAGGGGAATCAAAACTGATAGATTGAACTAAGAGGTTTCTTAAATCTGTTTATTGGTTTTCTTCCAAATCTTTGGCGGTTGTTAAAGGATTTTTCTGATTTTTGATTTGAGGGTTAAAACTAAACAAATGGTTTATTGAGAAGGCAATGAAAACTGGGATAGAAGGATTGGTTTGCAACTGATTGCATCTTGATTTATTGTGTTCTTATTCATCTTGTTTTCTGTTTTTTATCAAAAACTTCCCCCCCGTTTAGCCTTGTTTTGACAGATCCGTTTGAGGTTCGTTGGGAGACGACTTAGGGTTGCACCTCTATTGCAAATCCGTATCATCACACTATCTAATCTATTGGTGTTCGACAGCACCGATCAGATTTTGGCGCCGTTGCCGGGAAACCAATTTCGTTTCTGTCAAAAGAAGACTGATTTTAAAGAAATTTGTGGTTGCTACTTGGTATATAGGTTGGAAACTAGCTGGTTGCGGGCTACTGGTCCAAAGCGAGTTAACCATACTCGGCACTGCTAGATACAACACCACGTACCAAGTTTATGCCATAAATAAATCAAGAAGATCAAGAAGACCAGCAAAAAACAAAAAACTCTTCTTCTCTTCTTCTCTTCTTCTCTTCTTCTCTTATTCTCTTATTCTCTTCTTTTCTTTTTCTCTTTTTCTCTTTTTCTCGTTGCTGATAGAAAACTCTTATTCTCTGTTTTGTAGGAGGCCAACAAGCTGCATCCAAGTGCAAGAGATAGCAAAATTTAGCAGCCTTGATAGCAAAATTCAGCAAGTGCAAAACAGAAACTCTTATTCAGCAAGTCTTGACAGCCTCCATGACAGATAGCAATATTTAAGGATTGAGATCAAGAAACCGGTTCTATCTTCTTCCTTTCTCA